>CM070504.1:26777211-27357844 GCA_036346375.1 Guadua angustifolia | reverse complement strand
TTTATGTTTATCGGATTATGCTATTAGCACCATTTTGGAATATGATCAGCTTGTACCATCAGACAAGTTATTGCAGTAACAACGATTTTTCTAGTAGTAACGGTTCAGAATACGGTCATCATGCATCCCCTGTCTTCGCTTGTTCCTGTTCACACAAACTTATTTCTGTGGGGTGGATACTGATAGAACTCTGAGGTGTGGACCTTTGCTATTAGCTAATTAGCATATTTCCTGATAACACAAACTTAACTCTGTTTTCCAGAAATTATGGAAGAATACGTTTCGAATGTAGGTTAAAGGTTCCCTATGGCTGTGTTCAATAAGAAGGATATACAGACAAAAACAAATAGTGTACGCATACATACACACATTTCATTCAATATAGCAATATAGCTTCATCTTTACCGTGAATTATTTTCAATCAAGGATTACTTCTTGCTTGTCAGATCAGCTACAATCGACTCATAATATAAACTGATGATATTTTGGTTAGTGAGGCAATGAAGCTTGACGCTATGATATAAACTGATGATATTTTGGTCAGTGAGGCAACGAACCTTGACGCTCTGGGGTGTTGTACATGGACGGTCTGTCTGTGCATTGACAGAGGACAGAGCACACAACATAGCATCTACTTCTGCTTAAGGAATCCTCAAGTTTTGTTCACTGTCCACTTCAAGTGAACTTTGATCCTTATGTAATGACTGCATTGTAATGACTATATTTTGTTTCCTGAATTGGTGCTTGATCTGTGGTATACTCGGGCTTTTATTACTTCATCAAGATTTAGTTTAGGCTACCAATATGAAGTGTCAACTGGCAAGTGGTGACTGCTTTTGTTGATACATAACTTGCTATAATTGGTATTTATTTATACGATTTGATTCACCATATATTACTCAATGCATGCGTGTGTTATCCGTATATCTCTATCCATTCCCAATCCGAATCTGTCACATATCCGACCCGTATCCATATCCCGAATTATCCGAACTCGTATTCGGATCAGGTTAGTCCGTATCTGGTTCCAAATCCGGAAAAAAATTATGGGTTAGGATATGAAAAGAGCAATATCCGTCCGTATCTGATCCGTTTTCACCCCTACACGTGAGTTAGCCAAAATGAAGGCCACTGGACTTCAGCTCGCACTTGTTCGCTAACCCCGCATATCTAATTAAATTTGTAAGCACGGGAGGCCTACATGTGAGGAAGTGGAGACCTGCGCTTGCTTGAAGGAAGCCATCGACTGTCGAGGCGGCGCCACTGCATAGCCCAGCCCGCGGTGGCGCCGCCGCCTCGGCGTCGTGGGGCGCCGCCCGGCCAGCCTTGCAACCCCCTCCAGCTGACTTGGCGATCGCCTAGCTCGGCGGTGGGTTGGCCCGCCCATATTGTCGCCACATGGCGGCGATGAAGAGGCCATCACCACCGGCGGCCTACTCTCGCCCCATCCCTTCCATCTCGAAGCTGTCTCCGTTCCTCTCCGATGTTTGAAATGTTGGGGAAGGAGGAGGAGCAGATCGCTGTTGTGTTACGCTGCTGCTGCTTTTATCCCGTCCAGTCCTCCCTCGGATGCTCCGCTAATAAAGCTGCGAGGCAGTGAAAACGGGACTGATATAGATGGATATTGTTTTTTTATCGTAATTTATATTTTATTTTGATTTAGAATTAGATATAGATTAATCGGATGTGGATACGAATCTAGATTTTTTGGATATAAATACAGGACGGATATATGACAGATTCTGATAGGAAACGAATAAAATTATGCAGCTAATGCATGCATAAATAGAGTAATATATGTTAAATAGCCATGACATGACATAAGTGGTCATACAGTGGTACATAAGTAATTAAGTACTGATGAAGTTGTTGGAAAAGATGCGACAATAAGAGCAAGGTTTTAATGATTATTCCATATAATAGTATGAGCACATATACATGATTCAAAAATTGCCAATCTAACATAATTGAGAAGATGATATAAAATATGTGGAATATGGCATTCAGGAGGTGAATCATGTCTACTGTGGCCGAAAGGAAGAGATATATAAATGTGATTGCTCTCAGATTTTCAGGGTATATTTGAAGGTTGTAACCTTCAACTACAATCACGAATGGGCAGAACAATCAATCTAGCAAATAAGGCCTCAAATCCTTACCACCTTATCATGCATAATGAGAATTGACAACTAGATTCACTGCTTATAAAGCCTTAAAACAGATTGAGTTCAGAACAGAATGTACCAGATCAGTATATGCATTTCTAATATACCAACCGAACTAGCAATAGTTTTCTGTAACCAGTTATAGCATGTGACAGTGAACAGGCTGACAGAAATAATCAACCAACAAATGGCAGCTATACTAATTCAATTTGATTAGTATACTTGATGAGCTAAAAGAGTTACTGCTATATATCAACAAGTCAGCCAAGACACTAAAAGATCACTGAAACAAAATGGACTAATCACAGAAGAACATGTATGTTATGAACAACAGTTTCAGGCTTTCTGAGAGTGAAACCAATCAAAACTTCTAAAGCATGCAAGTCTACCAATTTAAGGCCTTATTCACGGGATAAATTGTCTATGTCATATATAACCCTAGAATCGTCACAGAGCAATACCAATCTCAAACCCACAGGCAGCAGAAAAAGAGAGAGTAATCTGAAAATTTTACTCACTGCGGAACAGCACTCAGAGCTGTTCAGAAGGGCAAAGCGCAGCACTACAGCTGCTGTCCCAGAAATCCAATAGCCGCCGTATGTGCCACGGAGAGATCGGCTTGGAAGACGGAGATACGACGCCCTCTCCACACCAGTGACACACCCGGTGAAGAGGCAAGCCTCAATAATCAGCTGCTCAAGAAAATCTCCAATCCAGAATCAAGACTCAATGCATGAACACAATTCTGGACCTTCAAAGGCTCCTCTATCAGACAAGCCTCCCACCGCAACAGTGTATCAGACCAATAACCCGATGCAAAACCACACAGGTAAAGCACCAGATTAAGATGCAAGTACACAGTTGCACCAACCAAGCGCAAAACCAAAGTCTTGCGCACAATCTTGTCTGCCAAATCAAGAGCCAGCAAGAAAATCAAACGTGAGGAGTTGTGAAACCTTTTTTTTCTCCATTTGGAGAGGAAGTCTTACTGCCCTTCAAATAGCGAAGAAGCGACCTCATTCCCAGAGGTTGCGAGAGCCTGCATCCTCTACGGCCGACCCCAACGACCGGCGATTTCGCCGCGCCGTTCCTGCAGATTCGGCCGAGAAGAGGACTTGGATCCCACGACCGCATCCTCTCTCCGCATGCCATCACTAGAAGCCATGCGATCAGCCTCAAGAAGCGGCGCCGCATGACCACGTTCTGGAGATGAGGACTAAATCCTCATCCTAATACTCATGCTCCAGCCGAAGCCCTAGTGGGCCAAAACAAGTGAGCCCACAAAGGAAAACTGGGCTGGCCCACATCCAAATTATCAAAATTTGACAACAGAAGTGATCTTAACAATTTCTACATAAGTACTAAAGGGAAGAGCTAATCTTAGGTAGTCAAGGGTCAATTCTAGCAAGCGGCTACAATAGACAAATAAAATTCATCAAAAATTTCACTAGAAATACATGATAGAAGCACATCAGTCAAACCTTTAATCTGCAGGAGATGACAAAAGACTTAGCAGTTTGTAACCACTCGAGGCAAAAAGCAATATGTAACATCATAGAGAACACATAACTACAATCTACAAAAGGTGTCCTCCAAAATCAATCTACAAAAGGCGTCCTCCAAAAGGTAAAATGAAGCACTGGCAATGCAATCTTTTGGTGCGTACAATGGAACGAAATCTTTGTCACAGGACCAGAAAATTTACCATCCTATGGGGAAATGAGGCGACATGACGACCTCTCACATTGATATGGTATCCTTCAACACTGGCTTAGATGGTGAGAACAAACATTTTCCCCTCAGAGAATGGGTACGGCCATCTCATTTCTGGTTTCTTTGCTCGGCCAATGAATCTGTTCAACCATGAGTTTGTCTTTGTTTCTTTTGAATCAGCTGTGTCGCTCCGTTCCCATTTCTCACATCTTTTAAACCCATCAACTGCACATAATGACAAAACAAAATTGTAAGAGTAGGTACAGGCGATGGAGCCATAATGTAGTAACAGATAGCATTTGAGACAGATTGGCAAAACATGATGCAGACAATATGACTGGTAAAATCGTAAATTCTGAAGCGCGAGGCAATTACACACACTATCAATTTAGCAATCTTTGCTAGTCCTGCAGGCAAAGTCTCCTTTTTTAGCTTACAATGTCGGCTCACTCAATACCAGGAACCACCATTGTGAACAAAGACAATTATACGAGAATCAGGAACAAACATAGTTACTTCAACCAGGAAATAAATAAGATGAACTGAAACGTAGAAGGATGCATATTAATGGTATTTTGATCCATACAGACTACTAGTTACTTAGCATTTCTGAAGAACCAGCAAAATTGCGTAGTGCTCACATCCGAAGCAGAAAGCCAGCAATTAAGCAAGCTTGAGCACAACTAATTGCAAGGCAAGGCAACTTAAGGTTTCCGATTATAATTATGAATGTGAAGCAAGAACGGGTAGAGGGCACGAACCATGATCGCCGTCCTTGGAGGGAATGCCGTCGCAGCGCTGCGCCTAGCCCCACTGCATGCGGAAGCAGGTGTTAATCTCCACGACGTGTCGCTGGCTCCAGTTGCCGCATAGCCGCGGGTTGAGGTTAGGGATGAAAACGGATCGGATATTTTCTGATCGATCCAGATATTTTCGAATACGGATTCTGTTGGATCGGATATTTGTCGGATAGTATCGGATCGGATGCGGATATGGATTTATTTTTTGTCGGATACGGATACGGATTCGGTAGCTCATTATCCGTCGGATTTGGATACGGATTCGGATAATCCAGATAATGGTGGGTTGGATGTATGGATATGCATATGGGTTGGGCCAAGACTATTCTTTTGGTTCAAAAGGGTTTCTTAATTTGAGAATTGTTTTCTAATTTAATTAATCTCTAAAGCAAGTTTCAATTATTAAAATTAGCAAACCAAGTCCAAAAATTCTAAATTTTTTTTTGAGAAAGTTTCAGTGACATTCTAAAATTTTAAAAGTTATTTTCAAGATTTTATCAGATTTTAATTTTTCTCAAAAATTCAAAAACTCCTATTCTTAATAGGAAAATATATTAAATAAGTAAAATGCATAAAACTCATAAATACATAATTTATTATTTTAAACATAATTCAACAAAGAATATAAATATTGAGTCATTACATATAAGTGCTATATACTTTTCCTAGAGACATGATGTCTAAGTATTATCAAACTTTTAGTGTGTTATGTATTTACTTCTATTTGTATCTCTGAGCAAGAATTACCTTTATTTTGTGTTTTAATCTATGTGTATGATGAACTAATCATATGTGTGTGATAAATTAAATCTTATATAAATTTGTTTGCGACATGGTATCTAACGATTTTTTTAAATAATATTATTTTATTTACAAATTGCGACATTAATACTCGAATTAAAAATTGCAGAAATAATATACCGTCGCCAAACCGTTTGGTGAAAATAGTATTTTCGCCAAACCATTCGGCGAAAACACTATTTTCGCCAAACCGTTTGGCGAAAATAGGCTATTCCCACTTTAATACTCGTTTTGAACGCTTAACACTGAGATCAGCCTATTTTCGCCACACCATTTGGCGACTATCCTATTTTCGCCAAACCATTCGGCAACCATCTATATTCGCCACACCGTTTGGCGACCACCCTATTTTCGCCAAACCATTTGGCGACCACCCTATTTTCACCAAACCGTTTGGCAAAAATAGGCAAATAGTTCTCGACATGTGACCGTAAGCAATAATCTGCGAAGAAAGAAGAGAGAAGCGGCTCGTGAAAAAAAACAGAGGAGAGGAAGAGAGGAGAGAGGAGAGGAGGAGGGAGAGGAGAGAGAGAGAGAGAGAGCGGCGTGGAGAGAGGAGAGGAAGTGCTCGGGGAGGAGGAGAGAGAGAGGAAGAGGAGAGAGGAGGAGAGGAGGGAGGAAGAAGGAAGGAGGAAAAAAGAAAAAGAAGGTAATTTTTAATTTTGTTATTAAATTTTTATAGTGAAAACTAATTTAGAGATTTTAGATATTGATGCAACATTAGAGATTTTAGATATTTTAGATATTGATGCAATATCGATATTTATGCAATATTAGAGATTTTAGATATTGATGCAATATCGATATTAGAATTTTAGATATTGATGCAATATTAGAGATTTTAGATATTGATGAAATATTAGAGATTTTAGATATTGATGCAATATAAGCGGTTTTAGATATTGATGCAATTGGCGATACTAGATATTGAGGCAATATTGGCGATACTAAATATTGATGTAATATTAGCGATATTAGATGTATACTATACTTAGTGATATAGTTAGCGATATTTTATTTGTGCAATTTGTAGTCCTTTGGTATAAATCTTATATTATTAAATATTTTGACATGTTGTGAAATATTATGATATTGTTCTTGTATTAATGCTAAAAAAAATGTATGGTCTAAACTCAAGCGATAGAATATATTCATACGATTGTTCATAGAAAATCTTGGCATGATAATTTTGTCATTAGGAGGAATCATTGTTATATTAACACTTTTTTCAAGATTTGTAAACTCAATTTATATAAAAATTAATTTTGTTTAGTTAGTGATATTAAGCGTTAGTGGTGATCTAAAATCAATTTTGTTTATGTAAATCACGGTAATGTCGGATCGATTGAAATTTAGGGTATATTATGGCGATGGTGAAATAAAAAGCTAGGCGCGAATGGTGTTGATTTGAGCGGTTTTGCCGTCACCATGGTGGAACACTTATTCCCCGATAGAGTTAGCATCCGTGATATAAAGCTTTGGTTGACCCAATATTTTTCCCTGGATCCAAGTGTTTACTCTGTTACCATTCAAATCTTATTCACGCGTAGTAAGGGTGACCCGGCTCTGTGGGAGTTGAAGAAAGTAGATCGGACGTACTTGTGGTAGAAATGGTTAAGGTGGTGCAAGGGATCTAGCCTTAAATGTGTAATGTTGGTGCAGGCGTGCCCTAGAGAAGAGGTGAATATTAGCGGTGTGGGCCACAGTGGGCGGGAGTACAGGTACGTTCGGCGTACCACTCCTTTACGTTGGCGTTCGACCACTTGCAGCGGACGGTGATCTGGGACCCTTATAGCGTGCCGTGTCGAGAAGCGCGCGCCGGAGTGGGCTCTCGGCGCTTTGCTATAGGGACGGACTTCTTGGTGACGAGGAGGAAGATCGTCATCGGCGTCTTCGTGGAGGACTACGTGCATTGAGTCCTCGGGCGATTCGACCTTCGCCGGTGGTCCTGTTCCTTAGGGGATCGTGTCATGGGAGGAGTACACCGTAAGTTATTCGACAAAAATATGTGAAATACTTCGTCATATGTCTAATAATTTGGATTTCTTTTCGGGTTCTCCACCTAGGGGCCCCAGAAGAGCCTGTCCACCTTGCTACGGAGGATGGAGCCGTGGCTCGCGCAGTGATGGGGACGGGGCATAGGGCGGCGTCGTCGATGAGGACACACCTTCGACGACTCGTCCTACCAGCGATACTGGCACAGTGCGTGCCACGGGCGTGCCGTCTCCTACTAGTGGAGGAGCCTCCGGTCGTCGTATGCGCTCCTAGCGTGGTTGACTTGTATCCAGGCCAGGCAAGAGCGGCCATGCACGCCATAGTAAGTCTTATTTTTGTAAATTACATTATGTATTTGTTACGCTATGTCCATGTGCATATCGGTTTATCGTATGTGGCGGTGGACCACGCTAGGGACCTCCACGATCACGGCAACATCGTCTTATCGAGACTACTTGTGGTCGGCGTCTCGGCCGGGCGAGATAGCGAGGCGTGAAGCAGCGTGTTGGCGCCACTCGCGGATCGTGGGCTGGATTCTTGTCGACGCGTTAGCGCTCTTGATCGTGCCACCTCTTCGAACGCTGCGCGTGCCTTCGCACCCCTGCGAGCCCGGCTCCTCGTCACCACAATGGGCGGAATCCGGCTTCCACTCCTTTGCCTTCCGGGCGAGATGTGGTGGAGGTCGGTGGCGACCACCGCGATCCCACCATGATCTCCACGCAAGTAAGTTGAGCTACTCACGTTTGTATAAGTATCGCGTAACTATAATTAAAGTTATTATCGAGCGTGCGAGCTACGCTTAGGGTGGAGGGCGATTCTCTCGATCGCCGCACTCCTCGAGTGCGTCGAGGCGACTCTTTGGGCGGACGGTACTTTCTTGATGCAGCGATTCGTCTGACCTCCTCCTGCATGATTCACGCCCCTCTACCAGCGCAGCATTCCGCGGCGGGACTACGATACCTACGGATCGCGTTGCCTCCCGAGAGCATCGGCCGTCTGATGTTACAGCCCCTCTGACTACGGGCGGGCACGGCCATCGCATGAACTTCACTCACGCCCTCTTGACGATGCACCGGCCTCAGCACGTAGGCCAAAGAGGGCTCGTGGTAGGGGTGCGAGGCAGAGGTCCTGATAGGGGTTGTGGCCGACTAGGGACTCGTTGTTAGGCTGTTGTCCTATTTTTCTTTCTTACTTTGTACTATTCTACAGTCTTTATAGTGTTGTTCTCGCTTTGTTACTTTGCTCCGTACTATTTTATAATGTTAATAGTGCTGTTCACGCTTTTTTTACCTTTCCGATGTCAATGCGACATGACAACATGAACGTTGCAGTTTTCTCAGACCGATTCGACAACACGCTGCAGCCCACTTTCTCAGATCGATTCGACAATACGCTGCAGCCCGCTTTTCCAAACCAAAAGCGACAACACGCTTAGACAATGACGATGAACACAGCAGCTTTCTTGGCGAGTCCACGACCTTATTGCTATCGACTTTCTCGAAGCGGTAACAACGCCATGACACCCCCGCTTTTAGGGTGAAATGACAACCTGCTGCAGCCCGCCTTTTAAAACAGCGGCGATAGCGACCCTATATAAGGGCGATAATTGCCCTTTATACCACTGCTGCCTTCCTTTCCTGAGGCGAGACCATGAGAAAGGGTGTACCGAGAGAGAGAAAAAAGTACAGGATCGCCCGAACATCTTAGGCGTGCAAGTGGAAAGGAAGGGAAGGTGAAGGAAGAAGCGGAGCATTTCGGCGTGGTCGCGCAACATCGCGTGCAGGACCTCTTCGTACCTTTCGGGGTTGTCCCACCGATGTGTCTGTGCGGAGATCTTTGCAGGCTTGTCCACTCTTGGGAAACTCCGACATGGAAGAGGAGGTATTGGATGTCTTGCAACTTCGCCCGACACGTAGAAGAAGAGCCTCGGGACTCGACAGCGGTAACAATCATCGTGTTTCGTAATATTTGTACATAAAACTATGCTAATTTAAATTTCATGTAGTCGCCTCCGTCCTTTGTATGAATTTGAGTAGTGGTTCGACATGGAAATTAACCCGAAGGCCAAAGGCTCTGGATCAAGCCAGCGGGATAGCGAGTTTGACAACTTCAACAACGATGTGGCCGCAGCGAGATTCACGTGGGAAGGAAGCGAGGAGAAGGAGGCGAAAGAGGAAGTGAGAGAGACACGTCGTGCGGAAAGCCAGGAGGCATGGGCGAAAAAATGGCCCGATCCACTCGGTAGATGTTAAGTTATGCGATCCTAATTTTAAGTTGTAATAAAGTGTGTGGACTATATTATTTTCATAGTAACATCTTATTTCCGTAGTATTATGTAACTTATTTCCGTAGTATCATTTTATCATATGTTATGTACTTGCGGGAATGTTAGACCTTATCATATTTATGGAATGTCGTTTGTCAAATTATTTATGGTCTATCGTTTACGTATCCTTCGTGTTGTTCACATACTTATTACGCTTTGTAATATAAATGATTTATTCCTTTGTTTTAATATGATTTCTCATGAAATTTGTCGTCAAAGATAGTGAAGAACAACGAAATTTGCATTATTCATTAGCCCAAATTTTGACCAATAATTAGTTAAATTATGTGCATATTTAATTTACAAAGATGTATCAATTGATTCATATTTCACCCATCTTTCAATTATTGTTTGTTTAGTAACAATTCATAATATATTATAACATAAATTAACGGCCAAAGTTTACTTCAAAAACTGTTTTGAATTCTATCGCCCTATATTTTTGAGCGGAGGAGTATATGACTTATCCTCGATCTGACGGAAGGGCCATGGTGGGCGGCACCATATCCTAAATGAAGGTGCGTGAGTTGCACTTTCGGTTTTCACGAGTTAGAGGTAGTTTTTCATCGAGGCGACATAGCGAGGCGAGGAATGAGGAGGCAACACATGGTATATTTTCAAATTTTACAAAAATTGTTGTACAAAAAAATAGCTAACGCTTCAAGGTTAACACAATTTGTGAATGAAATTAATGTACATAATATTTGCCTTAATATTAATTTTTAATATTTTACAAATTTTATACGTTTAACATTACAAAGAAAATTAAACACCAATTTTTAGGATGATCGCCAAATGGTGTGGCGAAGCGATGGTAATAAGCGGTGTGGCGAAAATAAGGTGATCTCGGTGTTAAGGGTTCAAAAGCAGTATTAGCAGGATTAGCCTATTTTAAGCCAAGCGGTTTAGCGACGTATATTATTTCTGCAAATAAAATAATATTATTTAAAAAAATCGGTATATAACTATTGTCTAAGTGAATGAAAATGTTTACATTTATTCAATTTTCAATAATATTTTGATTAAATCAATTAGTTATGTGTTTATGTTGATTTTTAGTATAATTTAAGGGGTCATCATGTTCCGATAAATATTCGAAACCATGTCCGATTCGATTCGTATCTGTATTCAATATTATCCGTATTCGTATTCATATCCGGACTATCCGTATCCGTATCCGCATCTGAGAAAAAATATGAAAATAAATATGGTAAAGCTATTATCCGTCAAGTATCCAATCCGTTTTCATCCTTAGGCCTGTTTGGGAGAGCTCGACTCCTAGCTCCATTTCGAGATCTGAAACTTATAGGCTAAAATAAAGTGAATTAAGTTTATATTTTTAGTCTAAAATGTAAACAAGATGATCTACCTAAATACTCTTAATGTACCCATAGCTCGGCTCCATAAATTTACGGAGCTAGAAATACTCTGCTCACCAACTCCTGATTTTGGTAGGCTGGGCTGTCCCAAACACCCCTTAGTTGAAGTGGAGGACCTGGCGGCTCCTCACCATCGGCAGTGCGTGAGCCACTGCAGCTCGATGGCGGCTGTGCCACCACACCATCTGTTCTGACCCCTCTGCTCTAGTGCCTCCACATACTCGGCCACGTCGCCGTGCCGTCCCCGCCTGATCACGCCGATCCCTTGCTTGGCTTGCCAGCGAGAATCTGATCAGCCCGCCCGCTAGCGAGGGAGGCGCTAATCGAGGAGAGATCCGTCGGGGCCCGGAGAGAGTGTGCGGGGAGGAGGCGCCGCAGGGTGGGGGTCGGTGGACGGGAGATCCAGATCTGGGACGTCGAAAGTGGGAGTGTTGGCCACACAGCTCGGGAATGGGGAGCCCGAATGGGTTGGTGGCCTGCTGGCCTTGCCTTGCGCAGTTGCGCCTCGGGACCGTCCCAATTGTTAAATCTAGATATCCGAATTACGTAATATCCGATATCCGGTTCTCGATCCATATACTTCGGATAGTGTACTCTCCAAATCCGATATGATATCTATTTTCAACTATTCGGATCGAATTTGATCTAATATCAATTTACTTTCTAGATCCGATTTAAACCGGATTCGGGCTTCAGATCAAGGATATCCGTCCCATTTTCAACCTGGTAGCGCCTCATCCTCGCCTAACATTGCTCTCGAGCCATTCCACCAAACCCCTCGCGTGAACCACATGGGCCGGTACGACTGGGCAGGCGCGTCGTTGGGCTGCGTGTTCAGACGGCGTAAAGTACGTCTCTTCTCATGTATTTCCACGGCGAGAAATAGGCGGCTGCAATTCATAGGTTCAGGTCTACTGCACCAATTTTGTCTTTCGGATTGAGACATCGCTCTTTTTTCCCCGATAACAAAGGCTTTTTTATTACCCTGTTGCTAAGTAGAGTTGGATGAAAGCAACAAAGGAATATAGTTGGACTGATACTCCGAGATTTCTAAAGTGCGATCATTCCCATTCTTTATGTAGAAGAAGACGTGCGAGGTTTCTGATAGCTCATTTCCAGATAGGAGGATGAGAAAATACAATATAACCTGTGAGACGCGTGTAGCCATCCAGTGCACGTCGCCATACATCTTCAATTCTTCATACATCTTCCTGCTCTCTGGCGCGCAATGCGTCCACGGCGCTGATCGATGATATTGGTGTGCGGTGTGGAGTGTGGTGGTTACATATTGAAGCAGGCGCCCGATATTCCATTCTGAAGCAAGAGGGCTTAGCTTGTCATATGCTCTCGGTTTCACCGTAGTGGTTGGTTGAGCCCGTCGCGACCTGTCATATCTTTATTACTGGGCTTCACTTACATCACACCTTTAACCGTCATTGTTTTTGCATTAGACCTCTGCCATACGAGGAAAGGTAGGTTGTTAGGATAAGTATTGAGTTTTTAGTAGTTAAGTTACTTGTTATAGGACAATATTTTTGTTTTTGTTAGATATTTTGTAGGGGCATAGGAGGGAAGGAAGGTTGCCACAATAAACATTGTATTTTTTAGTAGTTAATTTATTTTTTATGAGGTAATTTTTTAGAGATTTTGTAGCGTTGCAGGAGTGATTTGAAGATATGCGTGCAGAGGTTGGAAAGGGAAGAACACAGCATTCATCACCATCATATTCTTTTGAAGTCTTTTAAAGGAGTAACAAAGAATATACTAAATGGGTGTTTAGAATGGTATATTCTAGCACCGATCCATAACGACGCAACATTTGAATATATATATAATATAACATATTTATAAGTATGGTAAAATATAACATATAGTTCAATAAACTCAATAGACATTATTAGTTCTATCGAAATGTTCGGCATTGACTAGTATCAAGTCGATGTTGACCATTATCGAAGTTGGTACGAAACGTTGAGCTACTCTATTGCATACCAGCCTTAGCGGCGGTACATAGGACCTATTTGTTTTAGCTTTTTCACTAAAAGTAGAAATGCCAAAGTCGAAACAAATAAGTGACTTTTCGATCGGCCTTTTGGAAAAGGAATAATTGATGATTTGTCCTCACTTACTTGTGTCATTGATCATTTGTCCCTAATATCTCACTAACATGCGGGCTCTAAGGCCACGTATCGATGAGACATACACTACTGAAATCATCATCACAGGCGGTTAAATAGCGTCGCCGAGAGCGGTTTTGTGAACCGTCGGTAACAATAAAATGTGATGAAGAAGATCATCGAGCGGTTTTCACGTCGAGAAAATATATATCCGAGCGGTTCTATTAATAAACCGTCGGTGATATTTAATTATCTGAGCGGTTCTCATTTTAAATGCTGTGATAATTAAATATCACGAGCGGTTTCAAAACTCTAACCGTCGTGATATGAACTTATCACGAGCGGTTTCTAATAAAACGTCTGTGATGACCTTTTTCCCACACCCTGAGAATCTCCATTATTTATGGTGTTGTTGAAATTTTCATCAATATTTCTACTTGATATTTACAAGGCACAACCAGTTATAGATGTTGTAATTGAATATCTACACTTCTTATATGCATTGAGGCAACAGTTAGTCCGATCGGGATAGACTTAAAATATAAACATTTGTAGTGCTTTTCTCCTTCTTATGATAATGTTGATGGAACTTGACTAATAAATCAACCAAGACCATACCTTGACATGGCGGCGGCAACAATGTAACATCCCAAATTTTGACTTTTCAATTAATAAATATTGTTTTATTGCGATTTATGATTTTTGTGAATTTCGGCTTTATTGGAATTTTCTAAGATTTGTTGGATTATCTTAAAAATATATTGTCTCTGTTGAAAACTAATTATAATCGAGATAAGTTTAAAATAAAGTTTCTCTAAAAATATTTTATCTAGTCGAGAATATCCCAAAGTATTTTTGGGATTTTTACGAAAAATTTTCTTTGGTATTTTCGTTGCCTTAAACAAATCCAAATATTTTATCTAATTAACTTTAATTATAAAACGGCGGAAAATTATTGCATAATACTGGCAGGTGGCGAAACCTTGTTCTTTCACGATCGTGTACAACTTGGCAGCTAAGCGGTGTCGATAGAAACTCTCGAGGGTAGTAGGATCACAAATGTCGAGCAAGTTGAACCGTAGCGAAGGATTCACGTTTACGGGGCATGTAGCCGACTCAAATTCTCGGTAGGCGCCAAAGCAATCAAGGACTCGGCATACATGGCTATTAAGCGAGCGAGAAGCAACACGTAGTGATACAAACTCTGGCGTTGGCGCGAATTTGGCGAGAATCGGAGTCCTTCCATGCGAGAAAGCCCTGCGTGGCGATCAAAACGCCAGCGTAGCCAAAACCAATGAGGGACTTGGAGTCCGCAGCGGAGAAGGACATTCTTGGTATGGGCCTGGCGTGGCTGAATTTGGCAAAGTCGAAGACTTTCAAAGCGGAGAACTCTGACGGCGCTATTTAAACCCGTTCGGCGTCGCTAGGAACCAAGCGCAGCGTCGGCGATCGGAGAAAAAAAAAAAACGCATGCGAGTCGTGTCGGCGATCGGAGGTTTCGCCAAGGAGCGCGTGGCGTCGGTAGGAATCATGCGACCGGAAAGAAATCGCCCGGAGGAAGCGGCGGCGGGAAAATCAAAAGCGATCGAGTCGCGCCATCGTTAAATGGAATTTCGCGAAGAAACGTGAGCGTCGCCGAGATTTCGAGCTCATATTGCCGAGTTATCGCCGAGGTCGTCGTCTTCGTCTCCGATAAATTCAAGCCGTCGCTTCATCGCCGATTGGAAGCTTCGTCAGCGTCGGATCTTCATCGGCGATCGGGATTAAGTTATAACGTTTGAATCGGTAGCGCCTCATATTAAATATCAACCGTTGGATTTAGATCGAGACGGTTAATATTAGGCCCGTAGCAGTTACGTAACCGTTTGATTGAGTTCATCGGCCTAGATTTACATACGTTTTGTCCGGTGCAAGCAGCGGGAAAATTCGGATTTTCTTTGTAAAAATAATTCGGAAAGATTTAGAATCTCTAATTCGAGTTTAGTTTATTTTCAAAACTTCTAAATGTTATAACTTTTACATATGAACCCGATTAAGGTGATTCAAATTTTTAGAAATTTATAAAATTAAGATCTATCTAATGGGGGTTTTATCTGGATTTTTGAGTTCATTTGCTATTTGTTTTTGGTGTTTATTTGCTATTTCTTCTCGATTAGCGTGAGCGTTGAGTTGAGCGAGGTTTGAAGGAGGAATCAATTATTCAAAAGCAATCTTGAACAATACCGAAGCTTAAGCAAGGCAAGTTGTGCTTTGATCATGTTGCACCCATGAATTATATTGCATGCTATTTTGATTTACCTTATCACATGTTATTTTATGTGTATAAATGATTTCAACATAAATTTGGGACTAGCTATCATACCCTTTGAATTATATCCTACCTTGCTAGTTGTATGCCATGATCCACTTGTCACCCTAGGTTGGTTAATTATAGTTGGTTAATAGAAAATCAATATGGGTGGTTAGACCTAAGTAGAGATGCTTAGTCATGCCACGTCATCACATGCTCATGGAATATTGTTTATTAATCTTGACTAATGGAATATGGAACTATGATAATAATTTGTGGGCCATGTGTGGTCGCACAAAGAGATTGAGTTGTTGTGGCAGTGAGTCACATAGCGATGTTGATTTGTGAAAACACGTGATGTTTGGTAATCAAGCTGGGGTGGGAAAAATGATTTAGACTGAGGCAAGTGGCAAGATTGTTTTCTGGTGGGCCAAGACTGGCAATTGGGCGGTCGCATTTGGTTTGGTGGGCCAAGACTGGCAATTGGGCGGTCGCATTTGGTTTGGTGACATGTTGATGTGATGAACTTTTGGTTAGTCTTGCCTTGGTCAACTAAGGATTACAGTCAAGGGTTAGACTTTTGCAAAATAAAAACTGGGATGGATGGCAGGTTGCCATGGAAAATTGAATCTTGACTTAGGACTGGAAACTTGGTTTACTTGAGAAATACTGAATCTATCTATTACTGTCATTTGTTTTACTGTCATTTCAATCTATATCTTGTACTTGTTTATAAATGCTACTTAGTTGCAAATAACCATTGTTAGCCTTTCCTTTGGAATTAGCACGCATATAGCTATGATAGGATTGCATTACATGTACAACTTGTTGATGCGTGTTGGTGTACTCACCCTTGCCTACAAACATCATCAGTCTTTGAAGAAGGAGTATCATGGAGAGCGAATGTTTAGGGTGCGAGCCTTGTCGGTTGCACGTGGTATCTTGAGGGTTACCTCGTCTTCATTCACTACAAGAATCTGTTTTGGGGCGAGTGTGAAAATAACACGCCGAGTGCACACTCGGAGTAGATTGACCTATCTGAGTGTGCTCTCGTTGTAGCCACCTCTCGGACAAAAACTCTATTCGAGTGTGCTCTGCAATATACAACGTCTATTAAAGTGCACTCATAATATGAGGACAAAATAATGCGAGTACACTCGGCATAGTTTACCAAGTGCCATGTCGACAAAAGCGGTACAATCTATCGAGTAGGCACTTTCGGCGTAAGTCGTCGGTTCGCCACGAGTCTCTTTGCCACGCACCCACTCACGGGCCGAAGTGCACTCGGGATAAGTAGGTGTTGACAAGAGTGCACTTTCGGGATAGGTGGCTTCTTTGTTTGCAATCACATGGTACTTAATTGGTGAAAATGATTAAAGGAAACAATTTGTTACTCTCAAAAATTTGGTTTTGGATATGATTAAAAAACAATTTGTTACTCTCGAAAATCTGGTTTTGGATTTTTGTTTGCCCTTTATTATTCTCGAAAATTTGCTTAGATTCTTTGCCAAGTGCCTTGTAAGCGCGAGGGCACTTTCGGCATAGAGTGTATTGACCGAGAGGACACTCGGGATAGGCGTCTGCCGAAAACACCTTTAAATCTCCGTACATTCCCCTTAACATTATATTCACAATATATTCGGCCTATAGCATTATATTCACAATCAAATCACAGTATGGATCATAAATTACTCAATTGGAAGCTAGGCGGTTGCGGGCGAAAAATTCTGCTCGAGAGGGATATAGGGGGTGTAGACCGAGTCCACTCGGGATAGGTGGCGTGGACCGAGAGTCCACTCGGGATAAGGCGTGGACCGAGTACACTCGCGATAGGCCTTAGGCCGGCACCTGGCTGGCCTTGACATCTGTAGGCGAGAGGGCACTCGGGAGAGGCCTCTGAGAGTGCACTTGGCGATTCAGATCTGGGATGCCGTCCTCATCCATCGATCGCCAAAACTGCGTCGGCTGCCAAAACAAGCGGTCTCCTCCTCACCGGCCACGGGCGCTTTGCCACCTCCGGCAAGAACCGCCGCCCTTGATCTCCCTCCGCCGCCGCCCAGCCCGCCAGCCTTGGGAACACGCCGCCCGGTCTCCCTCGCGCCGTCGCCGCCCGCCCGCCCGCCGCCGACTCCTCCCGGCGAAGACGCCGTCGCCGCCTCCATACTGGCGTGGCGCCCGCCTCGTCCCCCGATCCGCCGACTCCTCGGTAGACGCCGCTTGTGTTCTCCGCCGGCCAAGACGCCGCCTCGCCCTCCTCACCGGCCGCCCTCCCCTTGCCCGGCCTCCCTCCGCCGCCGCTTGGCTCCTCCGTCGGCCTCTCTCCAAGTGGTCTTCAAAAGGTGATTGCATTCGATTCTAATGTCATGTTCAAACTTGTCGATGCTTGTTTCTACATGAATAGTCGGCTTTCCTCATGTCCAAATATTCATTAGGTTTTGACTTCAACAAAAAAAAAAATAACGAGAGAAGATATATTTTCAAAATCTGATTTAATTCAATCAATTTTGCTTTAGGTGGTGTTCTTCATAAGCGATCGGCAGTGGATTACGGAATATTTATAAATGGGTATGATTTTCTCAAGCGTATTAATTTCTAGTTAGTTATCTATTGAAATTTCATTCCCGGGTTGTTAAACTATACAATTAAAGCATTGAATAGTGCATATCTGTCCTTATTGCCCTTGAAACCTCCTATTGCTCATGTGTTCTATATTTATAACTTGCAACTACCTCAACAAATAGTTATAGCCTTTTATTCATTTCATATATATCTTTCCACGAGAGCAGTTGTGATAAACCACTTCATTCTTGAGTTATTATTTTGTCAAGCTGCATTATGTAGACCGGTAGTAATATTTATATTGATAGCCTATTATTAGAATCTTGCTAACTAGGAGGATGGTAACTAAAAAAGATTTTTTATCGCATATTGACATTTCTTAGGAATTATGTGGTGTGTTTTGTCTTGTTATTGGCATTTATGTGCAGATTTGTTTATGACAGGATGAGCAGAACAGCGTGGTAGTGCAAGTGTATTCACTTGATGCTGAATTCTCAAAGCCAATGTGGATTTTTGGTGTCAGCTCCTATGCTTTCCTGGAAGCGATGACACAAGTCACACAATCATTTGCTGCTACAGGTTTTTACATTTTCTGATACTTTTGTATTTGTTATGGTTGTATATAATTCATAAAAATAAGCATACCTTTTTTCTTATCCAGGGAGAATGGAAGGTCAAATGTTGGGGTGCTGGACCATGATTCAGGGTCTTTTTAAAACTTGATATTCCCTTCTCTGCGGTAACTAACATAGTAAGTGCAAAATCTGATGAGTTACCTTGAGAATTAATTGTAGTGTGATGATATATTATAGGGAAAATCAATTATTTGGCAGTCCAAAGATTTCCATTTTATGAAATGCCACCGCGACGATTGTCCTTTGTGATATGCTACTCAATTCATGGAAATAATATGTTTTATTCTTGAAATGTAATGTGCAGGGCATGAAGAAACAAGGGACAGAAGCTAATTGGATTCATCTAGCCCTCGAGGAGTGGTTTTGGATTTGGTATGGATGTGATATGTAAAACTTCTTATACTTTGTGTATGTGGACTTCATTTGTTGAACTTCAGACTTGTTGAATTTTGGACTTCGTTTGTGATATGTGTACTCGCGAATATGTTGGAGTCATGTTGAATTAATGTAAAAATGTTTGTGATATGTGCATTGTATGTGATGCGATGGAGTTACGTTTGTGGATGGGTTATGGCGTTGTTTTCGTTATATTGGTTCAGCGTATAATGTGAATTGATATTGTGGATCGTATTTTTGAAATGTGAATTGATATCGTGGATCGAGATAATGCTATATTGTTGATGTAAATTGATAATGTGAATTTATTGAAAATTTATCTTTACTGTTTTGTGGCGGGGAAGGTCTCTATCCAGTGTCCACTAGCACTATATGCAGAACCTATCCGAGAGTCCACTCATGATAGATTCTAGGACCTATCCAGAGTGCCCACTCGCGATGAACTCTGGGACCTATCCAGAGTGCCCACTCGGCATCTGAGGTTGGCGATGTCGCCACCCTATCCGCCACAAGAGGCAGGTGCTTGGCGTTCGGGATCGCGCTATCCAGAGAGTGCACTCGCATTGATTTTATTTTGGCGAAAGTACACTCGGCGTAGCCTACTTTTCGATAAAAATACCCGAGTGCACTATACAGGTGTGCCACTGGGATAGCCTATCTGAGTGTTTTCTATCCTATCGAGTGTGGAAAACACTGGGACCAATCTCTAACCTTGTAGTGATTCGCTGCAGTTCAATTGATTGTTGACCTTGTGAGTTGACCATAAGGTCATACCCTGGTAATATTTAATATATTATGTCTTTTATCTTATATCGTTGCGTATGATTGTGATATTCACTAATGTTGAGCTGTGTGCACTAAGCGTGATCTGGACTAGTGCGGTATACCAGAAGGTCGGATTTGCATATTCGGGTCCCGACAAAGGTGGTATCGAGCCATCTTGTTGTGAGTCTTGACCCTAGATAGTTGAGTCGTCTCTATAGGTCCTTCAAAATTATTTTCTAAAGTAAAAGACCTAATCTAAAAGAATAACATATTCTTGACTTATCTCATTCTTCTATTCTGTTCTTACCCAAAATTCTTTCCTTACCTTTGCTGAAATTTCTTTCTCTTACCATTTACTAAATTGAATTAAAAATCTTACGAGTTATCTTGAGTAGAAAGCGATATACCACACCTCGGGAGAAGGCATCAAATGCTGTTGCTACCATAATGATCTGACGGAAGGAATCATCAAGCTCATGGAAGAGTGGATCAATGAAGTGTATCAAGAGTTAGAAGACTCGATGCTTCAAGTAGCAGTTGAGACTCATGTGTGGGAGTCGCGTTCCTTAAGATAAATTGTAAGCCCATGTAGGCGGTAGTTTTGTGTGTTTAGGTTGAATTGGTTCTTCTTGATTGCTGAGTGTGCAGTATGTTTTGCAAAGCTTTTTGGCTTATATAAGCAGCCATACCAAGTTATTAATATTGGTTGTTCAAGTTATTGGGTTAAAACCTATCTCCCCTGTATTAGGATTCTTGCTCCTTACCTATGCTATTTCCCTCTTTCCTAACCCCTTTAAGGTGTCAGTGAGATAATTGAGAATAGTGATAGCAATAGAGCGGAGAAAATGGAAATCAACCCAATGGAAACTCCGAGAATGGTATAGTCATAGTGAATTCGAGAAGGGCGCTACCCTGCATCTTGCTCGAAACCTAGATATTGCTCTATGAAGCACGGTCAACCAAACAAGTTAGAGGATCGGCGTGCATTATTTGTAGGGAAATTAGGCATACCTCAAATAAGCATGCGATCAATTGCTCTAGTTGCAAGGAAATCATACAATTAGAAAAGGTCCTATGAGTAACATCACCTATCTCCTTTGTGAAAGACAAGACCATTGTCCACCTCGGTGTCCTTGGATCCAATAGTTCTTTGCCGTAATCTAGCATCAACGAATCTCTGAACCCTAGTTACTCAAAATTATCAATAAGAAGGGAAAATTTGTTTGCACGAGATCGTCGCTTGGAGAGTTAAGAATGCACCCTCCTAAAACCTATTGACCATAAGCGGAGAGCAGTAAAGTGGCTATCACCCACGATGGGTTCCTTGTATGGTGAAGAAGATCGTTTTACTAGGGGATGTGTTGCGAATCAAAAAGTAATGAATCGCGGAAGCCTTGACATTTTGGGCTACAAGCATCCGGAAAGGCCATTATGTTGTCGATGTCCTGAGAAAAAGACAAATAATTCCTATAGCTAGGGATATCTGAAGTTACGGTCAGATACATAACGCTAAGAGTGGCGGTAAAATTGAGGAAGAAATTTGCCTAAAGATCTTGTTCTAATCAACGAATGCTCAAGAAAGAAAGTTCACCCTAGACTGCTATAGTTGCCACAAATCTGAGCATATTGCTAACAAATGCCCCAAAGGAAAGCAATTGCATTAGTTCAAGTCAATCCCAACTCTGTCCTATCAAAGCCCTAGCACCAATGCTAAATCAAGGAAGTTAGGAGCCATGAGTTTACTTAGTGCAATCTGTAACCCTACTTGTAAAGTAAAAGAAATTAGGGATGAATTCCATGTAAAAGTTCATTGTTGAAAGAACTAAAAGCAGAGATGGTTGATACATTGGTATCACGGAGGATTGGAATGAGAGGCAACAAAGTAAAATGATGAGTTAGATGTTCTCTAAGAGTATTATTGCGTATATGGTTCATCTAAATATGATAGAGAGAGAGAGAGGCGTGCGAGAGAGGAGAGGAAGTGCTCGGGAGAGGAGGAGAGAGAGAGGAAGAGAGAGAGAGGAGGAGAGGAGGGAGGAAGAAGGAAGGAGGAAAAAAAAAGAAAAGAGGTAATTTTTAATTTTGTTATTAAATTTTTATAGTGAAAACTAATTTAGAGATTTTAGATATTGATGCAACATTAGAGATTTTAGATATTTTAGATATTGATGCAATATCGATATTTATGCAATATTAGAGATTTTAGATATTGATGCAATATCGATATTAGAATTTTAGATATTGATGCAATATTAGAGATTTTAGATATTGATGAAATATTAGAGATTTTAGATATTGATGCAATATAAGCGGTTTTAGATATTGATGCAATTGGCGATACTAGATATTGAGGCAATATTGGCGATACTAAATATTGATGTAATATTAGCGATATTAGATGTATACTATACTTAGTGATATAGTTAGCGATATTTTATTTGTGCAATTTGTAGTCCTTGGTATAAATCTTATATTATTAAATATTTTGACATGTTGTGAAATATTATGATATTGTTCTTGTATTAATGCTAAAAAGACTGTATGGTCTAAACTCAAGCGATAAGAATATATTCATACGATTGTTCATAGAAAATCTTAGGCATGATAATTTTGTCATTAGGAGGAATCATTGTTATATTAACACTTTTTTCAAGATTTGTAAACTCAATTTATATAAAAATTAATTTTGTTTAGTTAGTGATATTAGCGTTAGTGGTGATCTAAAAATCAATTTTGTTTATGTAAATCACGGTAATGTCGGATCGATGAAATTTAGGGTATATTATGGCGATGGTGAAATAAAAAGCTGGGCGAATGGTGTTGATTTGACGGTTTTGCGTCACCATGGTGGAACACTTATTCCCGATAGAGTTAGCATCGTGATATAAAGCTTTAGTTGACCCAATATTTTTCCTGGATCCAAGTGTTTACTGTTACCATTCAAATCTTATTCACGCGTAGTAAGGGTGACCGACTCTGTGGGAGTTGAAGAAAGTAGATCGGACGTACTTGTGGTAGAAATGGTTAAGGTGGTGCAAGGGATCTAGCCTTAAATGTGTAATGTTGAGTGCGGCGTGCGTGCCCTAGAAGAGGTGAATATTAGCGGTGTGGGCCACGGTGGGCGGGAATGCGAATGCGTTAGTACCACTCCTACGTTGGCGTTCGACCGCGGACGGTGTGATCTGGACCCTTATAGCCGTGTCGAGAGAAACCGCCGGAGTGGGCTCGGCGCTTTGCTATAGGACCCGACTTCTTGGTGCGAGGAGAAGATCGTCATCGGCGTCTTCGTGGAGGACTCGTGCATTGCTGAGTCCTCGGGCAGTTCGACGCCATGGTGGTCCTGTTCCTAGGGGATCGTGTCTGGGAAGTACACGTAAGTTATTCGACAAAAATATGTGAAATACTTCGTCATATGTCTAATAATTTGGATTTCTTTTGGGTTCTCCACCTAGGGGCCCCGAAGAAACTGTCCACCTTGCTCTGGCGGAGGATGGGCCGTGGCTCGCGATGGGGACGGGGCATAGGGCGGCGTCGTCGATGAGGACACACCTTCGACGGCTCGTCCCTACGGCGATACTGGCTGATCGTGCCACTGGCCAGCGTGCGTCTCTACTAGTGGAGGAGCCTCCGGTCTCGTGTGCGCTCCTAAGCGTGGTTGACTTGTATCCGGGCGAGCAAGAAGCGGCCATACGCATATAGTAAGTCTTATTTTTGTAAATTACATTATGTATTTGTTACGCTATGTCCATGTGCATATCGGTTTATGCGTATGTGGCGGTGGACCACGCTAAAGGACCTCCACGATCACGGCAACATCGTCTTATCCGAGACTACTTGTGGTCGGCGTCTCGGCGGGCGAGATGACGATGGAAGCAGCGTGTTGGCGCCACTCGCGGATCGTGGGCTGGATTCTTGTCGACGCGTTAGCGCTCTTGATCGTGCCACCTCTTCGAACGGCTGGCGTGCCTTCCGCACCCTGCTTGAGCCGCTCCTCGTCCTGCAGCGGAGGCGGAATCCGGCTTCCACACTCCTTTGCCTTGGGCCCGAGATGTGGGGGAGGTCGGTGGCGACCACCACGCGATCCACCATGATCTCCCGCCGTAAGTTGAGCTACTCACGTTTAAATAAAGTATCCGTAACTATAATTAAAGTTATTATCGAGCGTGCGAGGCTACGCTTAGGGTGGAGGGCAGTTCTCTCGGTCGCGCACTCCTCGAGTGCGTCGGGCGACTCTTTGGGCGGACCCGATGCTTTCTTGATGCGCGATTCGTCTGCCTCCTCCTGCTTGCGATTCACGCCCCCTCTACCACTGCGGCTGTTCCGCGGCGGACTACGATACCTACGGATCGCGTTGCCTCCCGAGAGCATCGGCCGTCGGTGTTCAGCCCCTCGACTACTGGTGAGCGCGGCCATCGCATGAACTTCACTCACGCCCTTGGCGATGCAAGCCTCGTACGTAGGCCAAGAGGGCTCGTGGTAGGGAGTGCGAACGAGGTCCTGATGGGGTTGTGGCGGGCTAGGGACTCGTTGTTAGAGTATTGTTGTCTATTTTCTTTCTTACTTTGTACTATTCTCTGATCTTTATAGTGTTGTTCTCGCTTTGTTACTTTGCTCGTACTATTTTATAATGTTAATAGTCTTGTTCGCTTTTTACCTTTCCGATGTCAATGCGACATGACAACATGAGCGTTGCGGTTTTCTCGGACCGATTCGACAACAGCTGCGGCCACTCTCGGATCGATTCGACAATCTGCTGCGGCCGCTTTTCCAAACCAAAGCGACAACACGCTTAGACAATGACGATGAACACTTGACTTTCTTGGCGAGTCCACGACCTTATTGCTATCGACTTTCTCGGCGAAGTGACAACGCCATGACACCCGCTTTTTAGGGTGAAATGACAACCGCAGCTGCGGCCCGCCTTTTAAGAACAGCGGCGATGCGACCCTATATAAGGGCGATAATTGCCCTTTATACCACACTGCCTTCCTTTCCTGAGGCGAGACCATGAGAAAGGGTGTACCGAGAGAAGAGAAAAGAAGAGGATCGACCGAACATCTAGGCGTGCAAGTGGAAAGGAAGGGAAGGTGAAGGAAGAAGCGGGGCATTTCAGGATGGTCGCGCAACATCGCGTGCCGAGACCTCTTCGTACCTTCGGGGTTGTCCCGATGTGTCGTCGCGGAGATCTTTGGGCTTGTCCACTCTTGGGAAACTCAGACATGGAAGAGGAGGTATTGGATGTCTTGTAACTCGCCTTGACGTAGAAGAAGAGCCTCGGGACTAAACAGCGGTAACAATCATCGTGTTCGTAATATTTGTACATAAAACTATGCTAATTTAAATTTCATGTAGTCGCCTCTCAAATCCTTTGTATGAATTTGAGTAGTGGTTCGACATGGAAATTAACCCGAAGGCCAAAGGCTCTGGATCAAGCCAGCGGGATAGCGAGTTGAAACTTCAACAACGATGTGGCGCGAGGAATTCACGTAGAAGAAGCGAGAGGAGAAGGAGGCGAAAGAGAGAAGTGAGAGAGACACGTCGTGCGAGAAGCCCAGGAGGCATGGGCGAAAAGGAAATGGCTTGATCCACTCGGTAGATGTTAAGTTATGCAGTCCTAATTTTAAGTTGTAATAAAGTGTGTGGACTATATTATTTTCGTAGTAACATCTTATTTCCGTAGTATTATGTAACTTATTTCAGTATCATTTTATCATATGTTATGTACTTGGGGAATGTTAGACCTATCATATTTATGGAATGTCGTTTGTCAAATTATTTATGGTCTCGTTTACGTATCCTTAGTGTTGTTCACATACTTATTACGCTTTGTAATATAAATGATTTATTCCTTTGTTTTAATATGATTTCTCATGAAATTTGTCGTCAAAGATAGTGAAGAACAACGAAATTTGCATTATTCATTAGCCCAAATTTTGACCAATAATTAGTTAAATTATGTGCATATTTAATTTACAAAGATGTATCAATTGATTCATATTTCACCCATCTTTCAATTATTGTTTGTTTAAGTAACAATTCATAATATATTATAACATAAATTAACGGAAAGTTTACTTCAAAAACATTTTGAATTCTATCGCCCTATATTTTTCGAGCGGAGGTATATGACTTATCCTCGATCTGACGGAAGGGCCATGGTGGGCGGACACCATATCCTAAATGAAGGTTGCGTGAGTTGCACTCGGTTTTCACGAGGTTAGAGAGGTAGTTTTTCATCGAGGCGACATAGCGAGGCGAGATGGGAGGCAACACATGGTATATTTTCAAATTTTACAAAAATTGTTGTACAAAAAAATAGCTAACTTCAAGGTTAACCGCAATTTGTGAATGAAATTAATGTACATAATATTTGCCTTAATATTAATTTTTTAATATTTTACAAATTTTATACGTTTTAACATTACAAAGAAAATTAAACACCAATTTTAGGATGATGGCCAAATGGTGTGGCGAAGGCGATGGTAATAAGCGGTGTATGGCGAAAATAAGCGATCTCGGTGTTAAGGGTTCAAAGCAGTGAGGATTAGCCTATTTTGCCAAGCGGTTTAGCTGACGATATATATTTAAAATAAAATAATATTATTTAAAAAAATCGATATATATTATTGTCTAAGTGAATGAAAATGTTTACATTTATTCAATTTTCAATAATATTTTGATTAAATCAATTAGTTATGTGTTTATGTTGATTTTAGTATAATTTAAGGGGTCATCATGTTAGATAAATATTGAAACCATGTCGATTCGATTAAGTATCTGTATTCAATATTATCCAGTATTGTATTCATATCCAGGACTATCCGTATCCGTATCGCATGTCGAGAAAAAATATGAAAATAAATATGGTAAAGCTATTATCCGTCCAGTATCAATCCGTTTTCATCCTTAGGCCTGTTTGGGAGAGCTCGACTCCTAGCTCGGCTTCGAGATCTGAAACTTATAGGCTAAAATAAAGTGAATTAAGTTTATATTTTTAGTCTAAAATGTAAACAAGATGATCTACCTAAATACTCTTAATGTACCCATAGCTCATCCATAAATTTGGAGCTAGAAATACTCTGCTCACCCAACTCCTGATTTTGGTAGAGGTACATCTAACACACCCTTAGTTGAAGTGGAGGACCTGGCGGCTCCTCCATCGGCCAGTCGTGAGCCACACGGCTCGATGGCCAGTGCCACCACACCATCTGTTCTGACCCCTCTGCTCTAGTGCCTCCACATCTCGGCCCGCGTCGCCCGTCCGTCCCACACTGATCACCGTGATCCACTGCTTGGCTTGCCTGCGAGAATCTGGTAGCCCGCCCATAGCGAAGGGAGGAGGCGCTAATCGAGAGAGAGATGCGTCGGGGAGCCCGGAGAGTGTCTTGAGGAGAGCCGGCGAGTGGGGGTCGAGCGGAGGAGATCGGATCTGGGGCGTCGAAAGTGGGAGTGTTAGCCACGGCTCGGGAATGGGGAGCCGAATGGGTTGGTGGCCTGCTTGGCCTTGCCTTGCGATTCGCGCCTCGGGACCGTCCCAATTGTTAAATCTAGATATCCGAATTCGTAATATCCGATATCCGGTTCTCGATCCATATCGCCGGATAGTGTACTCTCCAAATCCGATATGATATCTATTTTCAACTATTCGGATCGAATTTGATCTAATATCAATTTACTTTCTAGATCCGATTTAAACCGGATTAGGGCTTCAGATCAAGGATATCCGTCCCATTTTCAACCTGGTAGCGCCTCATCCTCGCCTAACATTGCTCTCGAGCCATTCCACCAAACCCCTCGCGTGAACCACATGGGCCGGTACGACTGGGCAGGCGCGTCGTTGGGCTGCGTGTTCAGACGGCGTAAAGTACGTCTCTTCTCATGTATTTCCACGGCGAGAAATAGGCGGCTGCAATTCATAGGTTCAGGTCTACTGCACCAATTTTGTCTTTCGGATTGAGACATCGCTCTTTTTTTCCCCGATAACAAAGGCTTTTTTATTACCCTGTTGCTAAGTAGAGTTGGATGAAAGCAACAAAGGAATATAGTTGGACTGATACTCGAGATTTCTAAAGTGCGATCATTCCCATTCTTTATGTAGAAGAAGACGTGCGAGGTTTCTGATAGCTCATTTCCAGATAGGAGGATGAGAAAATACAATATAACCTGTGAGGCGCGTGTAGCCATCCAGTGCCGTCGCCATACATCTTCAATTCTTCATACATCTTCCTGCTCTCTGGCGCGCAATGCGTCCGCGGTGATCGATGATATTGGTGTGCGCAGTGTGGAGTGTGGTGGTTACATATTAAAGCAGGCGCCGATATTCCATTCTGAAGCAAGGAGCTTAGCTTGTCATATGCTCTCGGTTTCACCGTAGTGGTGGTTGAGCCCGTCGCGACTGTCATATCTTTATTCTGGGCTTCACTTACATCACACCTTTAACCGTCATTGTTTTTGCATTAGACCTCTGCCATACACGAGGAAAGGTAGGTTGTTAGGATAAGTATTGAGTTTTTAGTAGTTAAGTTACTTGTTATAGGACAATATTTTTGTTTTAGATTAGATATTTTGTAGGGGCATAGGAGGAAGGAAGGTTGCCACAATAAACATTGTATTTTTTAGTAGTTAATTTATTTTTTATGAGGTAATTTTTTAGAGATTTTGTAGCGTTGCAGGAGTGATTTGAAGATATGCGTGCAGAGGTTGGAAAGGGAAGAACACAGCATTCATCACCATCATATTCTTTTGAAGTCTTTTAAAGGAGTAACAAAGAATATACTAAATGGTGTTTAGAATGGTATATTCTAGCACCGATCCATAACTGACATAGCATTTGAATATATATATAATATAACATATTTATAAGTATGGTAAAATATAACATATAGTTCAATAAACTCAATAGACATTATTAGTTCTATCGAAATGTTAGGCATTGACTAGTATCAAGTCGATGTTGACCATTATCGAAGTTGATGCAACGTTGAGCTACTCTATTGCATACCAGCCTTAGCGGCGGTACATAGGACCTATTTGTTTTAGCTTTTTCACTAAAAGTAGAAATGCCAAAGTCGAAACAAATAAGTGACTTTTGATTGGCCTTTTGGAAAAGGAATAATTGATGATTTGTCCTCACTTACTTGTGTCATTGATCATTTGTCCCTAATATCTCACTAACATGCGGGCTCTAAGGCCGCGTATCGATGAGACATACACTACTACGAAATCATCATCACAGGCGGTTATAGCGTCATCGAGAGCGGTTTTGTGACCGTCGATAACAATAATCTGTGATGAAGAAGATCGCCAGAGCGGTTTTCACCGTCACGAGAAAATATATATCACGAGCGGTTCTATTAATAAACCGTCGGTGATATTTAATTATCACAGAGCGGTTCTCATTTTAACGTCTGTGATAATTAAATATCACGAGCGGTTTCAAACCGTCACGTGATATGAACTTATCCGGGCGGTTTCTAATAAACGCTGTGATGACCTTTTTCCCACACCCCGTGAATCTCCATTATTTATGGTGTTGTTGAAATTTTCATCAATATTTCTACAACGATATTTACAAGGCACAACCAGTTATAGATGTTGTAATTGAATATCTACACTTCTTATATGCATTGAGGCAGGTTAGTCCGTCGGGATAGACTTAAAATATAAACATTTGTAGTGCTTTTCTCCTTCTTATGATAATGTTGATGGAACTTGACTAATAAATCAACCAAGACCATACTTGTGACATGGCGGCTGACAATGTAACATCCCAAATTTTGACTTTTCAATTAATAAATATTGTTTTATTGCGATTTATGATTTTTGTGAATTTCGGCTTTATTGGAATTTTCTAAGATTTGTTAGGATTATCTTAAAAATATATTGTCTCTGTTGAAAACTAATTATAATCGAGATAAGTTTAAAATAAAGTTTCTCTAAAAATATTTTATACGAGTCGAGAATATCCCAAGAGTATTTTTGGGATTTTTACGAAAATTTTCTTTAGTATTTTCGTTGCCTTAAACAAATCCAAATATTTTATCTAATTAACTTTAATTATAAAAGGCGGAAAATTATTGCATAATACGGCGGTGGCGAACCTTGTTCTTTCACGATCGTGTACAACTTGGCGCTAAGCGCGTGTCGATAGAACTCTCGAGTAGTAGGATCACAAATGTCTTGAACAAGTTGAACGGTAGCGAAGGATTCACGTTTACGGGGCATGTGGCAGACTCAAATTCTCGGCGCCAAAGCAATCAAGGACTCGGCATACATGGCTATTAGCGCGAGAAGCAACCGTAGGTGATACAAACTCTGGCGTTAGCGCGAATTTGGCGAGAATCGAGTCCTTCCATGCGAGAAAGCCACCGTGGCGATCAACGCCAGTATAGCCAAAACCGGGGACTTAGTGGCGGGAGAAGACATTGCGGTATGTGGGCCCTGCGTGGCTGAATTGCAGAAGTCGAAGACTTTCAAGCGGAGAACTACGGCGCTATTTAAACCCGTTCGGCGTCGCTAGGAACCAAGCGACGTCGGCGATCGGAGAAAAAGAAAAAGCATGGCGAGTCGTGTCGGCGATCGGAGGTTTACGCCAAGGCGTGTGGCGTCGGTAGGAATCATGCGACCGAGAAAGAAATCGCCCGAGGAAGCGGCGGGGAAAATCAAGAAGCGATCGAGTCGCGCCATCGTTAAATGGAATTCGCGAAAAACGGCGGGCGTCGCCGAGATTTCGAGCTCATGACTGAGAGTTATCGCCGAGTCGTCGTCTTCGTCTCCGATAAATTCAAGCGCGAAATCGCCATCGCCCGATTGGAAGCTTAAATCAGTATCGGATCTTCATCGGCGATCGGGATTAAGTTATAACGTTTGAATCGATGGCGCCTCATATTAAATATCAGCGTTGGATTTAGATCGAGACGGTTAATATTAGCCCGTGGCAATTTACGTAACCGTTTGATTGAGTTCATCGGCCTAGATTTACGCCCGTTTTGTCAGGTGCAAGCGAGCGAGAAAATTCGGTTTTCTTTGTAAAATAATTAGGAAAGATTTAGAATCTCTAATTCGGAGTTTAGTTTATTTTCAAAACTTCTAAATGTTATAACTTTTACATATGAACCCGATTAAGGTGATTCAAATTTTTAGAAATTTATAAAATTAAGATCTATCTAATGGGGTTTTATACGGATTTTTGAGTTCATTTGCTATTTGTTTTTGGTGTTTATTTGCTATTTCTTCTCGATTAGCGTGAGCGTTGAGTTGGCGAGGTTTGAAGGAGAATCAATTATTCAAAAGCAATCTTGAACAATACCGAGAAGCTTAAGCAAGGCAAGTTGTGCTTTGATCATGTTGCACCCATGAATTATATTGCATGCTATTTTGATTTACCTTATCACATGTTATTTTATGTGTATAAATGATTTCAACATAAATTTGGGACTAGCTATCATACCCTTTGAATTATATCCTACCTTGCTAGTTGTATGCCATGATCCACTTGTCACCCTAGGTTGGTTAATTATAGTTGGTTAATAGAAAATCAATATGGGTGGTTAGACCTAAGTAGAGATGCTTAGTCATGCCACGTCATCACATGCTCATGGAATATTGTTTATTAATCTTGACTAATGGAATATGGAACTATGATAATAATTTGTGGGCCATGTGTAGTCGCACAAAGATTGAGTTGTTGTGGCAGTAGTCATAGCGATGTTGATTTAATGAAAACACGTGATGTTTGGTAATCAGCTGGGGTGGGAAAAATGATTTAGGCGAGGCAAGTGGCAAGATTGTTTACGGTGGGCCAAGGCGGCAATTGGGCGATCGCATTTGGTTTAGTGGGCCAAGGCGGCAATTAGGCGATCGCATTTGGTTTAGTGACATGTTGATGTGATGAACTTTTGGTTAGTCTTGCCTTGGTCAACTAAGGATTCTGATCAAGGGTTAGACTTTTGCAAAATAAAAGCTGGGATGGATGGCGGGTTGCCATGGAAAATTGAATCTTGACTTAGGGTGGAAACTTGGTTTACTTAGAAATCTTGAATCTATCTATTCTTGTCATTTGTTTTCTTGTCATTTCAATCTATATCTTGTACTTGTTTATAAATGCTACTTAGTTGCAAATAACCATTGTTAGCCTTTCCTTTGGAATTAGCACGCATATAGCTATGATAGGATTGCATTACGTGTACAACTTGTTGATGCGTGTTGGTGTACTCACCCTTGCCTACAAACATCATCAGTCTTTGAAGAAGGAGTATCATGGAGAGGCGAATGTTTAGGGTCGAGCCTTGTCGGTTTACTGTGGTATCTTGAGGGTTACCTCGTCTTCATTCACTACAAGAATCTGTTTTTGGGCGAGTGTGAAAATAACCGCCAGTGCACACTGGGAGTAGATTGACCTATCAGTGTGCTCTCGTTGTAGCCACCTCTCGGACAAAAACTCTATTAAGTGTGCTCTGCAATATACGCGTCTATTAGAGTGCACTGCTATCAGAGACAAAATAATGCAGTACACTCGGCATAGTTTACCAAGTGCCATGTCGACAAAGCGGTACAATCTATCCGTAGGCACTTTCGTGAAAGTCGTCAGTTACGCCTACAGTCTGTTGCCACCACTCTCACGGGAGAGTGCACTTTCGGGATAAGTAGGTGTTGACAGAGAATGCACTTTCGGGATAGGTGGCTTCTTGTTTGCAATCACATGGTACTTAATTGGTGAAAATGATTAAAAAACAATTTGTTACTCTCAAAATTTGGTTTTGGATATGATTAAAGAAACAATTTGTTACTCTCGAAAATCTGGTTTGGATTTTTGTTTGCCCTTTATTATTCTCGAAAATTTGCTTGATTCTTTGCCAAGTGCCTTTGAAGCGAGAGGCACTCGGCATAAAGTGTATTGACCGAGAGGACACTCGGGATAGGCGTCTGCCGAAAACCTTTAAATCTCCGTACATTCCCCTTAACATTATATTCACAATATATTAGGCCTATAGCATTATATTCACAATCAAATCACAGTATGGATCATAAATTACTCAATTGGAAGCTAAGCGGTTGCGGGCGAAAATTTACCTTTCGAGAGGGATATAGGGGGTGTGACCGAGTCCACTCGGGATAGGTGGCGTGGACCAGAGTCCACTCGGGATAAGGCGTGGACCAGAGTACACTCGCGATAGGCCTTAAGCCGCACAAGCGGCCTTGCGGCATCTGTAGGCCGAGGGCACTCGGGAGAGGCCTCTCTGAGAGTGCACTTAGCGATTCAGATCTGGATGCCGTCCTCATCCATCGATCGCCAAAGCTGCGTCTTGTTTAAAAAACAAGCGGTCTCCTCCTCACGGCAGACGCCCACCTCACCTCCTGGGAGCACGCCCGCCACCGCCCGATCTCCCTCACGCCCAGGCTTGCCGCGCCCTTGTGCCCGCCGCCGCCAGGTCTCCCTCCCGCCCGTCGCGCGCCGCCCTTGAACTGGCAAACTCCTCCGCCCGGCCCGTCGCCGCCTCCCGCGGCAGCTGGCGCCCGCCTCGTCCCCCGATCCGCCGACTCCTCGGTAAGACGCCGCTCGTCATTCTCCGCCGGCCAAGACACGCGCCGCCGCCCTCCTCACCGGCCGCCTCCCACTTGCCGGCCTCCCTCGCCGCCCATGCTTGGCTCCTCCGTCCGGCCTCTCTCCAAGTGGTCTTCAAAAGGTGATTGCATTCGATTCTAATGTCATGTTCAAACTTGTCGATGCTTGTTTCTACATGAATAGTAAAACTTTCCTCATGTCCAAATATTCATTAGGTTTTGACTTCAACAAAAAAGAAAAATAACGAGAAGATATATTTTCAAAATCGATTTAATTCAATCAATTTTGCTTTAGGTGGTGTTCTTCATAGCGATCGGCAGTGGATTACGGAATATTTATAAATGGGTATGATTTTCTCGACGTATTAATTTCTAGTTAGTTATCTATTGAAATTTCATTCGAGTTGTTAAACTATACAATTAAAGCATTGAATAGTGCATATCGTCCTTATTTGAAACCTCCTATTGCTCATGTGTTCTATATTTATAACTTGCAACTACCTCAACAAATAGTTATAGCCTTTTATTCATTTCATATATATCTTTCCACGAGAGCAGTTGTGATAAACCACTTCATTCTTGAGTTATTATTTTGTCAAGCTGCATTATGTAGACCGGTAGTAATATTTATATTGATAGCCTATTATTAGAATCTTGCTAACTAGGAGGATGGTAACTAAAAAAGATTTTTTATCGCATATTGACATTTCTTAGGAATTATGTGGTGTGTTTTGTCTTGTTATTGGCATTTATGTGCAGATTTGTTTATGACAGGATGAGCAGAACAGCGTGGTAGTGCAAGTGTATTCACTTGATGCTGAATTCTCAAAGCCAATGTGGATTTTTGGTGTCAGCTCCTATGCTTTCCTTGAAGCGATGACACAAGTCACACAATCATTTGCTGCTACAGGTTTTTACATTTTACGATACTTTTGTATTTGTTATGGTTGTATATAATTCATAAAAATAAGCATACCTTTTTCTCTTATCGAGGAGAATGGAAGGTCAAATGTTGGGGTGCTGGACCATGATTAGGGTCTTTTTTAAACTTGATATTCCCTTCTCTGCGGTAACTAACATAGTAAGTGCAAAATCGATGAGTTACCTTGAGAATTAATTGTAGTGTGATGATATATTATAGGAAAATCAATTATTTGGCAGTCAAAGATTTCCATTTTATGAAATGCCACATGACGATTGTCCTTTGTGATATGCTACTCAATTCATGGAAATAATATGTTTTATTCTTGAAATGTAATGTGGGGGCATGAAGAAACAAGGGCGAAGCTAATTGGATTCATCTAGCCCTCGAGGTGGTTTTGGATTTGGTATGGATGTGATATGTAAAACTTCTTATACTTTGTGTATGTGGACTTCATTTGTTGAACTTGGACTTGTTGAATTTTGGACTTCGTTTGTGATATGTGTACTTTCATGAATATGTTGAGTCATGTTGAATTAATGTAAAAATGTTTGTGATATGTGCATTGTATGTGATGCGATGGAGTTACGTTTTGTGGATGGGTTATGGCGTTGTTTTCGTTATATTGGTTCAGCGTATAATGTGAATTGATATTGTGGATGCGTATTTTTGAAATGTGAATTGATATAAGTGGATGGAGATAATGCTATATTGTTGATGTAAATTGATAATGTGAATTTATTGAAAATTTATCTTTGCTGTTTTGTGGCAGGGAAGGTCTCTATCAGAGTGTCCACTCGCACTATGACTTTGTAGAAATTTGGAAAAACGTTGTGGGCCTACGCACGGCTCAAGGCTTGTTGTACTTGTCGTTCAACTTTTTCTTCAATGGTGCCTTGTATTTCTTGCGAAGCCTTTCCTTCATCCTTTCCATTTCTGCTTTCGGACGCTCTTCTTTAGCTCTCTTCGACTCCTATAAGAGTCTCCGTGCTCGAGAATCCCATCTTCCATGGAACCTTGACCACGGCGCCCGTGTCGAGCCGAGGTGCTCTTTGTTTCCTAGGGCATTTGTTAGCTCGTCTTTCTCCCTATCTGGGTGGAAAGATCGGGTGGGTAGGCGTAAAACTCATGAACTCTTTGAGTCATTGCTTCGTCTTATTTGCTCTTGAATGATAAACTCGGTAGACAAGATATCGCCCTCGCTACTTGCGTAGTGCTTCACTCGATACTGATAATACGTCGAGGGGACTTGTGCCCGATCAATTGGAGCGCTTCTAATTCTGCCTCTCCCATTGAGCAATTTACCCGTACGCCTCATGCCAAGTGCGTGGGGGTGAGTATTCCTTCTTCGCGATGCTAATGTGGTCTGTCGGGGGCTGGAGAGATTCGACAAGTCAGCGCCGCGGTCAAAAAGTATCGGTCAAGGCGATCCGACAAGGTCTTCAACCACGACTGGTCGTCGCGGACCTCGCCGCGACCTAGAAACTGCCTCGATCGAGAAGTGCCTTGATACCCCTCAAGCTCGAGGTCATGAAGTTAGCTCTTGGTGAGGCGGTTTACGCCTCGGGGCGTGGGGTGTGCATTTATCCGGTGATTCACGAGACACAGGTAAAAGCGTTGAGGCAGTGGGCGACATTTAGGGCGATTAAAGCCCACTTTCAATGCGCGCAAGCCACTCTCACGGGAATCTCTCCCATCGCGTTCGAGCAACGATTAGGGTATATAAGACTTCACAAAGCGCGCGCCTACGACACACGAAGACATTAGCAATAGTTTCACACACACACACACGGCGCTCAAGCTCGAGCTGTAAGCACCCTCTGTAATCACAGTTAGTGAATTCCTCTACCCTCAGAGAAGACTAGACGTAGAGTTATTACCCTCGTGGGGGCTCGAACCAGTATAATTTCCTGTCTCCTGCTTGTTGGCGCCTTCTTGGGCAACCGTCTACACCATTGTTGACCAGGCGCTTCTGGAGTCCCTCATACGCACTAACCCCCTCCACATTTCTGCGGTCAGGTGATCCCGATCGTCGATAGCTGGCGCCCACCGTGGGGCCCGAAAGCTTCGTTCAACTGGAAGCAATCTCAACTTTTTGAGGTATGGCGTCTTCTGCAGCAGCGTATTCCGTGAGCTCGGGCTCGAATGCGGCCCTCGAGCATAGGAGTTCCGCGTCCCTATTCTCCCCCTCTCCGCCGCTGCGAAACCGCTTCGTTCTCATGGCCGCTAGCCATGATGAAAATGTGGAGGAGGGGCGGCCGGCGAAACCGGGAAGATGCTTTCGCCCGGATGGCTCGAGTTGCCATCAACAGGCCATAACCGCTCTCCGGTGAAGGAGCTTGAGAAGGTTGGAGCGTCCTCCGGGCGTTCGAGCTCTCTTTCGGCGGCGCCTCGAAGCGATCGCCTGAGTCATGGCCGATCCGCGTGTCGGCGTCGGGTTTCTTTAGCCGGAGCTCTCCGCAGAGCAAACTTGACAAAGTGCGGCGAAGGCATGCCATCACAGCCAGAGGCCTTCCTCTTTGGGTCCTGGTCATTGAGGCGGCGATAGCTCCTCTCGCGAGTGCCGGCACCCCATGGTCTCTGCACTGCCGGCGATCTCGAGGCTTTATCGCCGCGCCTCCTCGTCACGGATTCTCGGCGTGACTCGGGCCGAAATCGCGGCGGCAATGCGGCGTCTGATGACCCCGCTCGGCGGCGGCACATCGAACCTTTCCCAAGCGTCCCTCCGGCGTCGGCCGGGTCCACATTTCGCTAGTACCTCCGGGTGATGCTCGGGCCCACCACCGCGGCCCAAGGTGCGTGGGCGGAAACACCAGCGGCCAAGTGAATCCGGCTCCGGCGGCGGCGAGCACCTTCCCGGCGTGCCTGTCCCGGCGTGCTGGTGCGTGGCGTACTCGATGACCTTGGCGGAGTCGCGATGGCGGCCCACTTCAAACTGCGTTGATCGAAGCCGGTTCGACGGGGCGAAGAACTTGGAAGAGTTCCTCTCGATCTACACCTTTGCCATCCTAGCAGCGGGAGGTGGCGAGTGCGTGATGGCCAACTACCTCCCTCGGTCTTGGGCGGTCTTGCTACACTGGCTCAACAACGAAACGGGTACTTTACGCTCGTGGCGCCAAATTGAGCGCCCTTCGCTCAAATTTCCGCCATTTCTGGCGACCCGGCGAGGAGGACTGGATCGAGTGATCTAGGGAAAGAATGAACCCCTCGCGACTTCGTGCGGCGGTTCATTCACACTAGAATCGATCCCTAATTATGTCAGACGGTAGTGATCAAGGCCTTCAAGTTTGGCGTCTTGTGACAGCGTAAGATCACTGGAGATCACAGCGAGAGCTCACAGATCGACAAGCTCTTCGCATGGCGAGCACCTGATGACCGGGAACCAGCAGTTATTTGGAAGCGTGATTCTGACCAAGAGTAAGCTTAGGCGTCAATCGGAAGGTGGTCCCTCCGGCGTCAAGAATCTGAACCAAGGCTCGGCGATGAAGCGAAGAAGGGCCGTAAAAGCCGATGGTGGTCGACCTCAAATGCTTGTTTATTGGACCAGTCCTTGTGATGTTATGGAAATGCTGGGACTCGACCCGAAAATATGTCCTCGGCGAGCAGCCCACGACCCAGCGAGCCTGATCTTGACCTCGGTAAGAAACAGCCGTCCGGGTCGCTGACAAGCCGGCAACCGCCCTCGAGGCTCGGCGGTCTCGGTTCGATGAAGGTAAATTTGCCTGTTTCCGCGGGACTCACACCCGCGACTGCTGGTTGCGAGGGCTGGCGGAGCCAGCTCAAGGCCTTTCGGCGGGCGTGGAGAGATGCCGCGCTCCGAAGGAAGGATGAGCAGGAAGGAGTATGTCTGGGAGGAAGACGAGGTGACCTCGACTGGACTTTCAACAAAGGCTGCCCATGGGATTAGCGTCATCTTTGGCGGCTCCTCGGCGTGTCGATCCGTGCGAGATCAAGGATGCTGCGCGCGCATGGTCTACTGAGGCCGTAGAAAGTCCTCAGACTAGCCACACCAAGTGGGCGGGCGACTATCACCTTCCCGTCGGAGGATGCCCCTAAGGTATGTCGAAGGACTTCAGAGGCGGCCTTGAGTCGTGACCCAGACCATCAGCAACACCACGGTCGGGAGGGTCATGGTCGGCGGTGGAAGCTCCCTTGTCTCTTGCTAGCTTGACCACGCTCTACGATCAGATCTGATTCCCGGTCGAAGATTAAAACATCGCTATTCCATTCTTCGGGATCGTTCACAGGAGCTCGACCCACTCCTCTAGGCAGTGGTTACGCGTCACCTTCAGTGCCTCGGATAACCGGCAAAGTGATCACCTTGCCGGTGGTCGGGCGACCTCCCATACAATGCCATCCTGGGGCGCCCATGCAGTGAAGTTCATGGCGGCCAACCACTCACGGTCACCGTGCAAAACTCCGGGGCCAGTGGCATCATCCTTTGCATGTGGCGACCTCAAGCGGCGCTGCATTTGTGAGACTCAAGCTCTACGGCCCTCGCGAGCATGCTACTTGGCCGAGCCGGGAGGCGGCGAGAATAATACACGCGAGGCGGTGATCCAGCTGAGACTCTGGTGATGCCCCTCGAGGGCGGCAGGCCGAGTGCGTTCACATCTTGGTGGTTTGAGTTCCAAATAAGACTTCGAGCTCGTCACCTTCCTCGCTCCAATAAAAGGTATATTAAGCTTGAGGCCGGCGGACATGCACAGGTTACGAGGAGGTGGTCGAGCACAAGCTGCGAGTCTTGACCCATTGCCAAACTTTGTCTTGAGCTGCGGCGTTTCTCACGAAGAAGTCGCCATCATTAGAAAACACAGGACAAGCTCACGAAGTAGGGTTTATCGCATGAATAGACTACTCGAGTGGGCGCTAACGGTCATCATCGAGGAAGAAGGGGCGGAAAGTGGAGGATGTCGTGGACCACGAGGGTTGAACTTCGGCATGCGAAGGACAACTTCCGCTCCGCGCATCGACCGGATCATCGACTCCACATAAGCGCCCGAGGATGTTGAGCTTCTGGATGCTTACTCGGGGTACCACCGATCAAGGCTGGCGGTTGTGATGAAAGCAAGACCTCATTCATCCACAGCAGTTCGGGACGTTACGCTACATGACCATGTCATTTGGTCTCCATAGCGCCCGACACGACCTTCCATTGCACGATGACCAAGACATTCGATCCCTAGATCGGCCGCCAATCTCGAGGTCTATGTGGGCGACATCGCCGTCAAAGAGCTCTTCCGAAGTGACCAAGTTCAAGACCTAGGGAGACCGCCAACGGACAAGCACAATACTCGAGCTCAATCAGGAGAAGTGAATGTTGGTCTTTGCCGGGAAGGTGCTCGGCTACATGTTCGGGGGCTCGGGGTTGGCCCAAATCGGAGAGAAGATCGAAGCGATCGGAGGATGGCTCCCGACATCGGTGAAAGCAGTACAAAGCCTCACCGTGTGTATGGCCACCCTTAGTCGATTTATTTCAAGGCTTGGCGGCGTGGGTTGCCATTCTTCAAGGCCTTAGCGTAAGCAAGGTAAGCAGTGGACTTCCGGTAGCGGCCGATCGTTCGACGACACGAAGGCATACCTTTCAAGCCCGATCCTTGCTCACCACTCCGTGAGAGGCGAACCATTCTTTACTCTACCTAGTTGCCACCTTGCCAGTTGTCGATCTTTGTCTTAGTGGTTGAAGCGGGATCTTGTGAACTGTACCGATTTATTCGTCGGCGAGTCTGCATGGCAGAAGGGCGCTACCCGCAGAATCGAAGCTTTTATGCAGCTCTTCTCATGGCCTCGCACATAGCTCGGCACTACTTCGAGCGCTTTCGGTGGTCGTCGAGCAACTTCACGCTCGAGGACGATACGAGAACCCGGTAGAAGTCGCATTGCCAAGTGGGCCATGGAAGTGGCGGTGTTGACATCCGGATTAGTGGCGGCATGCGGCTATCAAGTCGTAGGTGCTTTCGCCCGACTTAAGTGGTCGAGCAAACATCCCCTCTGCTCTTGAGCACGAGGTCGAGAGAACCCTGGATAATGTACTTGGCGGCTCGAGGTCTTTCAAGCGCTGAAATTTGGATTCTCATCCTTACTCCGTCGGCGATCGTTGAGGTATGTGGTTCGTTTTGGGTTTCGGCGACCAATAACGTTCAAGTCTGAGAGCTCTCTTAGCGAGGCCTCACGGACCTGCAAGGCCCCTGGCGTCTTGTGATTGATTGTCTTGGCGACTCTCGGCTAAATCGTCAATCAATACAACAAAGAATTACTAGTGCTCAGGAAGACTCAATGGCCAAGTACCTCAACGAGGACGCATAAGATGGAGAAGTGGTTCGAGAACACGGAAATAGCGCGTATGTGGCGCGGAAGGACAACTCGATCTTGACTTCCTCTCAAGCTCGGGTCATCCAGGCGATCACGGTCCCTACTAACGTGATCTGGAAACCACGGTGTTTCCTTCCATCTCCGATCAAGGGCCTCGATGCGCCTTCATTGAGGTGTCCCCTCGTGGGCGAGCCAATTCATAAACTTACTAGCGGCGGTGAACTCCGGCGAGAAGCAGTGAGAAAAGAGAGATCAAGTCTTTGAGCTAGTTCGTCTGCTGGAAACGTGGATGGCAAGGCGCATCGTCGGAATCTTTCTAGCATCTGACGAAGTGTGTCACGGCGAGAGGAGGTAAATATACGCTACGTGACATTCATTGAGGACTATCGCGGAGCACACTCTTCTTTCAAGACCATGAGTGGAAGGCTTTCGCATGGGGTTCTCTTGGCCACGGCGCCGGAGCCAGGCGCAACATTGTCCACACTGCCGAGCTTGCGGTTCCATGCGGAAGTCGCATCGGCACGCCTCACGCTCGAGACCATTCCGTTGGCTTGGCCTTTTTGACTTAGAAATTTGGACATCCTCGGCCCTTCCTTTGACATTTGGAGGAAGAAGTTCTGTTCGTTGCCATCGACACCTTCGCCCAAGTGGATCGAGGTGAGCAGGTCGACCATCACGGCTTGTCGGTGGTCGGGTTCTTAAAGCGTGTAAGTGGTCACCGGTGTCGAGGTTTGTTCTGAAACAATAATTAAAAGGGGCTAAGCTTTGGATCGGAAGCTTCGATGGTAGCACAAGACCACGGGGAAATTATCTGAGTTCGAGGCTCTCGCGGTGGAGATAATACCCTAGTCAGTGCTTTCTGGAATTATGAGTAGCTAACTTATTTTCGATGATGTTACATTCTCTTCCCCCTCCCCCACCCCCCTTTATATAGCGGAGGAGGGTGGTTACAAAGAAGTCCCACTCGGATACGAGGTGGAGGCGTATCTCTTTCATATCCAGTTATACATGATGGCGGTTAGGATTACAATTGTATCCTCCTAAGCGAGGTTGGTTTCCATCTTGAGGTTTCCTTCTTTGCGCATGGCGGCTTTGCCTCTGGGCAATACCCATCTTCATGTAGTAAAGCAGCCCATCCCTCTTGGGTGGTCCTCACGGCCGCCATCGAGATATCAAGGGTCACTATACTCCCGGTAGCCAAGAGTGCTGCGATCGAGTTACGCCTTCTGGTTGCTGACTCAAGTGAGTCATGCTTCACGCAAAGTGCTTCGAGTTCTTGATGTAGCTTCGACTGGTTTTCCTTTCCGCCAGAGTGTCTGTTGTAGGCAAAGAGATCGTGAAGGACTCAATAGAGCTCCACGTTAAACTTTCGAGTGGTACCCGGCCAATTATTGGAATCTTGGTGATCGGCTCCTCTTGAGGCATCTGGTATCCCAAAGCGATATCTGAAGTCAACGCTTTTCCGCTCAAAGGCGAAATTCAGCGCCGCTCCCTTTAAATTCATTCATCGCCGAAGTTGTTGATGTAAATCGTTGAGCGTTAGGCCTGCAGCGTCGCATCCAAATTTAGTATCTGAAATCGGTATATCAGAACTTAGGCCATTCAAAAACAATTCACTCGGATGTGATATCAGGGTGATTTATATATAATTTTAGAATTTTTACTCCTTTTCCTTATTGATTTTGAATTCATCAAAGTGGTTTGACTCTCTTTGTTTAAGCACTACTGGTAGTCTAGCCCCGGCGTCGAGTCGGCTCATGGCTCCTTTTTCCCGAACCGCATTTTGGGTGACTAAAGTTACGCCGTTAAATGGAATTGAGCTTCACAACTCAGAATTGATTCACTTTCGGATTCATTTGCAATCGTTAAGAAAAAAAGCAAAAACACAACTCGAGAAAAAGATGTGCGCATGCGCACACTATTAAGTGTAGCCCCGACTTCTTAGTTAGTTGTGGATCAACTAAGTAACAAGTCAAGAAAGTCAACAATTTTATTCAAAATGACAAAATTAAGTAGCGACTTAGGCCTTTATGCTCCATGTGTTCTTGTGATCATGCCGTCCTTGCTCGTGGCGTAAGCATAGGCTTGCCGATCGAGCCGTAGATGGCGCTTCGAAGCGCGGCGTTAGCTCATAGCGTGCGAAAAGTGGAGCTTCGAAGCGCGGCGTTAGCTCGTGGCACGTCCGAAGTGGCGCTTTCGAAGCGCGGTGTAAGCGCGTGGCGTGCGAAAGTGGCGCTTCGAAAGCGCGGCGTAGCTTCGTGGCGTCTTGAATTAGCGCTTCGAAGCGCGGCGTGCTCGTGGCACGTCTTGAAGATTGGCGCTTCGAAGCGCGGCGTGGCTTCGTGGTACTTCGAAATTGGCGCTTCGAAGCGCGCGTAAACTCTTAGCGTCTTGCGATTTAGCTCTTAAGCGCGGCGTAGCTCTGGCGTGCCAAAATTGGCGCTTCGGCGCGGCGTAAACTCGTAGCCGTGCGAAATTAGCGCTTCGAAGCGCGGCGTAGCTTCGTGGCCGTGCGAAGTTAGCGCTTCGAAGCGCGGCGTGGCTTCGTGGCCGTCTTGCGAATTGGCGCTTCGAAGCGCGGCGTGCTTCGTAACGTCGTGCGGAAATGGCGCTTCGAAGCGCGGCGTAGCTCTTAGCGTGCGAAGGTGTGGCGCTTCGAAGCGCGGCGTAGCTCTTAGCCCGTCTTGCAAAAGTGGCGCTTCGAAGCGCTGACTAAACTTCATCTGGCGTCTTAAAGAATAGTGCTTTCGGCGCGGCGTAAACTCGTGGCCGTGCGAAATTGGCGCTTCGAAGCGCGGCGTGCTTCGTGGCCGTCTGCGAAGAGTGGCGCTTCGAAGCGCGGCGTGGCTTCGTGGCGTGCCAAAAGTGGCGCTTCGAAGTGCGAGCATGGCTCTTGGCGTCTGCGAAGGTGGCGCTCATAGCACAAAGCGCTAGTGGTCGCTAATCACGAACATCTCCTTTATCGTAGTTGGCGGCCTCGAGATATCTTTTGATCAAGTTGGTGTCGTTGACTCCTTTTAAAACCGCTATGACGACAGCATCCGAGATGTTCGCCGCCAAGATGATTGCAATACCTTCTAGTCGCGGACTCCAAACCGTGTGTAGCCGCCATGGACTTCTAGTCACCATGCATACTGCTGGTCTTGAGTCAACAAGAAATGCGGGACCAGCTGCGAGAAACAATAAGCACAAATCGAGGATAATTTCCTAAACTTTTTCCTTAATTCTTCTCCTCTTCTCTTGCTTTCTTTCTATTCTTCTCTGCGCTTGCCGCGGCCTTTTGCTGACCTTTGTGTACGAATTCTGTAGCGATTCCTTGCAGCACACATGGTCTATTAGCACGAATTTTTTAATCGCTCTGGAAGTCATGCGCCGTCTCTGAAACTCTTCGTTTTCTTCTTTCTCTCTGAGAGCGCTTCCCTTTCCTTCGTGCGGCTGCGTCTTTTATTCTTCGCGTGTGCGTACTCGATGGTCGACTCGGACACAGCTTCGCCCATCGCGTGTGTGCTCGACCGACTCGAACACGACTTCATCCGACTCCGTTACCTCTCGGCGTCTGCGGCCCTCTGATTGGCGGCCTGCATGTATGCACTGAAGAAACTACGGCTGGGGCCAATGATGCCCGGAGGTTCTTCAGCCACTTTCCAGTTGCTTATACTTGTGCCGCCGGCCGAAAGAAAAACCTCTCACGCCAAACAGATCTTTAGTACGCCATCAAGTTTCTTGAGATTGATCTTAAGCGCAGCCCTAACTGGGCAGCGCCAGCGCCGAGGTTTGTTACCGACAATAATTAAAAGGGGCTAAGCCTGGATCGAGCTTCGATGGTAGCACAAGACACGAGGAAATTATCTGATTAGGGCTCTCGCCGTGGAGATAATACCCTAGTCTACGTGCTCTGGAATTATGAGTAGCTAACTTATTTTACGATGATGTTACATTTCTCTTCCCCTCCCCCACCCCCTTTATATAGCGGATGAGGGTGGTTACAAAGAAAGAGTCCCACTCGGATCACGAGGTGGAAGCGTATCTCTTTCATTATCAGTTATACATGATAGCGGTTAGGATTACAATTGTATCCTCCTAAGCGAGTTGATTTCCATCTTCGGGTTTCCTTCTTTGCATGGCGGCCTGCCTCCTGGGCAATACCCATCTTCATGTAGTCGGCTTGGCCCATCCCCTCTTAGGTGGTCCTCACGGCCCGCCATCCAGATATCCGGGGTCCATATACTCCACACCAGGTTGGAGTTCCATGCAGAATCATTACTAACAATGGAACTTAGTTTACTAGTGAGTTGTTCCAGGAGTACTACGAAGACATAGGTACCAAAGTATGCTATGCTTCGGTCGCCCATCCGCAGAGCAATGGTGTAGTCAAGCGCACCAACAGACAAATCGTTCAGGGCGTGAAGAAACGAATGTCAGATGAGCTCGAACGACATGGCCAGACCTGGGTGGACGAACTTCCCACCGTCTTATGGTCTATTCATACCCACGACAAGCCAAGACAACGAGGTCCACACCCTTCGGCTGGTGTTGATCTTGGCAAAATCCGCCTCCCCGAGGTCACTGTTGGGCTCTGCCGAGTCGACAGTCGATTAGATCGACTTGAGCAAGAACGGTCTCTTGACCTTACCACAGTGGAAGAAGTAAGATCTTTGCGTGCCTTTCTACGATCGGCCTTGATACACGCAAGCTCTTCAGAGACATCCATCTCGTCGGTGCGACCTAGGGAGCTCCTTGTTGGGGACTTAGCCACGAGGCGGATTAGGGCTCAGTCCAACACCAACAAGTTATCCCGCGATGGGAGGGCCCCTATAGAGTTGTTTCAATAGATCGCACGAGGGCTTACCGGCTAGCAATGCCCGATGGCAGAGAGCTCTCTAGCTCGTGGAATATTGATCAGCTTCGCAAATTTTATGTGTAATCTTTTTATCTCAAATTTCAATAAAGCTCTTGTTCATTTGTCATGATTGGCCTCTGTGCATCTTTTTTGTGTCTCGTGTTGGCTTGAGTTCACTTCTCGGTGCTAGACCTACCTATGGGCGCGTTTGCTCTTGACCTTGGTGTCGGGGGCTTACCTCTCACCCCTAGTGGCCGAGTTACGTGTAAGACGAAACTCTTTGCAACAATCTCCCTCATGCGGGGTTGAGACAAGCTCGGCAGAGTCTAATGGCGGCGTGCAAATCGTTGTCATTGCCCGAGCCTAACTCTCGGCCCTAAGTTTGTTCTCGTGCAACCATGTTATGCTCTGTGGCTTCTTTTCGATCTTGGAGGTCTTGGTCTTTGCTGGATTCTTACCTTGCGCCCAAGGTCGGCGCTGCCCGACCTTGAGCCCAACGGGGGCTGGGCGTGGTATACTACGACCAGTAGGGCTAAATGCACCATTGGGAAAGATTGCTTGGTCGAGAAATGGCAAAGCAAACTGAGACGTTAAATTATCTTAGTCAAAAAACAACCATTCCCTTGAATTGTTTTCTTACAAGTCTTCTGAGGACACACTGCCTATCTCTTTGGTGCATCTTACAGTGTCCGCCATCTCAGCATAAGTTTTTCTTGCTTGAGCTCGGCTACCTTGGCCCTCAAGGTCGAAAGCTCACCCTGGAGTCGGATGGCTTCGGTCGAGGCGTCGGCAGCACGGCGGCACTCCTCTTAAAGTTGGGCCATGGCACTCTTGGCCGCCTTGCTTGCCCGACCCAGCTTCTCCTCGAGCTCCGTCACCATGGCCTCGAGCCCGAGAGAGGCCCTTGATGGGACGGCTGTCTGCTCCGCAGCGGCCTTCTCCATCGCCTCGACCTTGGTCCGCTCGGTCTTGAGCGCCTTGCTGGCGCGCCCAAGCTTCTCCTCGAGCCCCAGGATCTTGGCCTTAAGCTCGGGAGATGCCTCCGACAAGGAAGACGCCTGCTCCGCAGTGGCCTTCTCCAGCGCTTCGACCTTGGCCCGTTCGACCTCGAGCGCCTTGGCCGCCGCGCTCTTGCTCCAACGGCCTTGTAGCCATGCTTGCGCTTCGAAGGTCTGGCAGCTCGAGCTCGGCGTGGGCTACCTCCTGCGCCCTCGTCGTGCAGCGCAAGTCGTCCGAGCTCTTTGGTCTTACCGCTCGAGCTCCTCTGCTTTCGACCTCGATGGTCACGATGAACTTGGGCGCTTCGGCTTCGCGCCTCCACCACGCCCAGAGGCCCTTGACGATGGCGTGCTCTCAAAACCTTCGGCCCTTGGGAGACGTTGCCAATCGCCTTCATGATAGAAAGAGCGGCGCAAAGTGAGAATAGAAACAAGGGAACTCGAGCTAACATGCAGCAAGGTGCGCGATGGGGTCCTTACCTCATGAACACAAGTCTCAAGGCTTGCGCGGGTGAATTCTTCGCGCTCGTCAATGCGAGTGCGGGAGATCTCCTCCTCGTCGACCGGCGCTCCTAAGCCAGAGCCGACCGCGACCACCCCCGACGCGCTTGGGCCAAGACCCTAAGTCTCCACCCCGGTGGCGACCTGATGTCCTGTCGCCTCCCTTGGCGGGTTCAACTCGTCGGCAGGGGAGGAGGTGACAGCAGCGTTGGCTCTGACCTCCGTGGTCAGGGCCTCGCTCGCCTCCGGCATCGGGGGAGCGATTGTCAGATCCGCCGCGCGATCTCCCGTGGTGCGTTCGACCTCCGTGGCTTGGGGTGCTTCGACCACAGCGCTCGACGCAGCCGCAGTTGGGCAGGTCTGCGGCGCCTTTGCGGTATGGCCATCTTCGGCGGTCGATGGCGTCACGACCTCGGTGCCCAGAGCGACCGTGGTCGGGAGAGCCTGGGGCGTCACCACGATTGCGACCGTGGTGCTCTGGGTGCCTTCCCCCCGTCGACCTCGGGAGGGTCGGCAGCAGCGGCTGAGTCGTAGGCCTCGCCGGTGTCATAGTCCTCGTTGTTAGGTGAAATTTGGGTCTCCTCGGTGAGTCGCCGAGTCCTTGGTCGAACTTCGCCGACCGGGGCCAACTTCGGGGGCCAGAAGAAGTCTTGCGCTTGCGGCTCGAGGGCGGCGCGTGAGCCGGCACCTGAAGAGTCCTCCTCCTCCTCGGACTCGGACTCATACTGGACAACAGACTATATCGTAAGCAGGCAAGTCTTGGCGTGGGCGCTCAAGGTCTGCGATTAAACAGACACTAAGCCTGAGAAACACGAAGGGGGCGGAGCGAACTGAAAAGCCAAGAACTTACATGGGTCGTCGGCCACCGCCTTGTCGAGGGTCGGCGTAGGTCTTGTTGCCCTTGACAGCTGCGAGGGCACTTAAGCTTCAGCTCCGTGGCACAGGACCTCGGAGCTCGCATTGGGTCTGCGTCATCCATGATGGTAGACACTGGGGCCCGAGCTTAGGCGCCTGGGCGGTTGAGGCTTGAGGTCTGGCGTGTGCCGCCAAGGCTCTGCAAGCTGCAAAGAGGAGAACATATCGAGCATCAAAGGACGCGAGCAAGGGCCCGGGGGCTCGGCCATGGGAACCCTTACCGTGGCGCGGTCACCCCACTCGACGTGAGGTTTCTTCACCTCCCGGCGGCCTGCTCCGGGCGGGGGAGGTCTCTTCTTCCCCTTCTTACCCTTGTCCCCGCCGGGCAGCGGGAGCATTCTCCTGGCTGTCTCGGTCAGTTCCTGATGATCCTGCCAGCATGCGAGGTTCAAGAAGGGCCTCGTGGGCACTCGAATTGAGTACTTGGTCGGGGTGGCCTACCTCGGCTTTACGGCGCAGCACGTTCCTCGGCACGGGCTCGTCGAGGGTGTAGTCGTTCGCGGCCTTCTCGAACATTTCATTCATTCGGGCGGCGATCCAGGACTCGCCGGAGACTCTTGAAAAGACCAAATCATCAAGAGGAACTAGGAGCAAATCCGCGTGAATCTCGAGGCAATGCAACTCACCGTCGTCCCTTAGCGAGTCATGTCGTCATGACCTTGGATCTCATAAAGGGTGCTCCCTCCTCGCGAGAACACCGACTTCTCGAGAAGTCGTTGGCGATGCTTTGCCGGTGAGGCCTCGCATGGCGCAGAATATGGATGGTCGCGATGGCCTCTTGATCACCTTCCATGTCGCAGGCTCAGGGTCTCCTTCTTCGGTGAGGGGTACCCTCGAACTCGGTAGACCGCCCTCACCCGTTTAAGTAGAACCATCGCTCGGGCCATGAGCCAAAGTCGCGAAGCGCATTTGGGGAAGGACCACGAGAATTCCGTCCATGGTGAAAGTAGAGGCATCCGACCACGAGGTCCTTCCCGGTGCGGAAAAGGGAGAAGAAGCGGAAAAATAGCGAGGGGGGTGTGAAGGATTCCAAGGAACCCCTCGCACAGATGAGAGAAGACGGAAAGCAGAAGAATGGAGTTGGGTACCAGATTAATCAGCTCGATCTCGCATATGGCGAGAAAGTCTGCAAGAAACTCGCTTTCCGGCGTCCGCAGGCCGAAGAGCATGTACTGCTCCGTGCTGATGAGCTCGTCGTCCCGTGGTTGCGGCTTGGTCTCCCCGTCCGGCAGTCGCCATGACCATGGGTCCAGCAGCCCTAGGCTCTCGAGCTCTTTCATCCTCGACACCGTCAGAGAGCTTTTCCCAAGTTTGGCCATGGCGGTTGGGAGGGAGTTTTTAGTCGGAGGAAGAAGGAGAGTACAAGCAAAGGGTCGAAGACTCTGAAAAGCGAGAGTTCGGGAGGTAGCGGCGATGCAAACCTTTATAAGACCAAAGTCTTTGTAGGCGGTGATTAAGGGCATCTCAAAGGGCGCACCGATCAGGTGACGCGACAGGAGCCATTTAAAATTTCTCTTGACGGAATCGGCGGTGCAAAGCAGTTCCATTGTCTGGCCGTACGGAGTTTGGAGATCAAGAGGCGCCAGGTGTCATCTCGTCAAGGCCTGGCATTAGGTTTCCTCTCGACCTCGACCTCAGGTTTAAAGATCTCAGAAATTAGTCCCGTCTCTGTGGAGACTCAAGATCGGCCCGTGTTCCAGCCACAATCTTGTGCCTCGGGGGCTAGCTATCGGGGACTGGAGGATTTCTGACAAGTCAACGCACGGTCAAAAGGGTATCCGGCCCGGGGCAGTCCAGCAAAGGTCTTCAACCATGACCTGGTCCGCGCGGCCTCGCACGACCTAGAGCCTACCTCGGTCAGGGTCTGCTTCAGTACCCCCCCTCAAGCTCGAGGTCGTGAAGTTAGCTCTTGGTTGGGCGGTTTCACCTCAGGACGTGGGGCGTGCATTTATCCAGCGGTTACCGAGACCTGGGTAAAGGCGTTGAGGCAGGAGTGGGCGACATTTCCGGAGTAGTTACAGCCCACTTTCAATGCGCACGAAGCCACTCTCCCGGGAATCTCTCCCGTCCATTGCAGGCAACATTCGGGGGTATATAAGACTTCGCAAGGCGCATGTACGACACACGAAGACATTAGCAATAGTTTCACACACACAGCGCTCAAGCTCGAGCTGTAAGCACCCTCTGTAATCACAGTTAGTGAATTCCTCTGTCCTCAGAGAAGACTGGACATAGAGCTATTACCCTCGTGGGGGCTCGAACCAGTATAATTTCCTGTATCCTGCTCATTGACGCCTCGCCCGACCTTTGTCTACACCATTGTTGACCGAAGCACTTTCTGGGTCCCTCATACGCACTAACCCCCTCCACATTTCTACGGTCAGGCGATGCCGATCATCGACAGGTCCTCACTGGACTTCCTTGCTGCTTCAGATTGCTTCATCACCACAAACTCATCCCAATATGGCTCTAATCTTGGGTAGTCTCCGATGGCTGACCGGTTTTGCTTCACATAATTTACGTTCAGCCTCGCCTTGAAGTTTCTCCACGCCACATCCATTGTCATCAATGCATCCACGGCCTTACGAGTTCTTGGCTCCTTGGGAATTTGAAGGTTTCTTTGAGTTACGTCCACGATCCTCTTTGGTGGCTCGGGGCACTTTATGCCAATCAAATAGGTGATTGGCACTTTATCCCTTACGATGTACCCTCATGTTGACTGTATTTTGCTTCGATTTTCTCGGTTACCTTGAGGGTCCCAATATCTGAGACCTCCGAGATGGTGTACCGGCCTTCAGGCTTCTTATTTTTCCCTCGTCCTCGCCGTCTTGCAATAGGAGCATCATCTGCTTGACGGTGGAGGCCTCGGCACCTTCCGGTGGTTGGGTGGAGGTAAGGTACACGCCTAGGGCTCTCCTCCATTATAGGCTCGGTTTCGGGCTCCATTAGAACTACTCAATAGAAAGGGAGATATTTCAGAGAGGGAAAGGTATAGACTAGTTTGTGACAACCTTACCTCACATTAATACATGGCAGTCTAGAAAATCAATCAATTTGATAATATATAACTGTGCCGAAAGCATATATGAACAGGACAGACTAACAATTGCGTACTGGACAAAAGCCCTACTATTTTAGCTTCACTCAATCATGGACTGCCTTAATAGTTTTGCCGAAGTCATTAAATCTTAAACATGGTAGAGGTGGAGGTGTGAATGCGTGATGAACCTTGCCGGGTAATTCAGGATGAATATGAAAATATTGTTCTCAATCGAGATAATGAGCCCGTGATCCACATTGATGTGATGAATTTTATATATACATCGGATTTTTATATATATCACATATTAGTAGTTTTGTCATCAAGATGATAGATTAATAGAGACAGGGATAAAAGTTTTTTTTAATGTTTTATCTTGAGAATGAATTTGTGGCCAATTAACAAGTTGAGAGAAAGAGCATTGAGCAACCTCATGGAACATATCCACTATGAAGATGAAAACAACAATTACATTGGATTATGTCCTATTAACAAATTCCTGTTGTTTATCTAGCCGCCCCTTCGATATATAGGTGCCTACATACACAACTTACATACTTCGTTACTGCGAAATGGAGTATCCCAAGTGTCCGAAACACATGGGAACTATTTAAACATTGAATTATATATACCCACTAAAAGGGCTATACATCAACTGGCATATAAATTTTGTATAGTTAAAACAATGTACAAACACCTATGCAGCTGAGGGGGGGAGCGATACAGTTGAAAGAGGCAGAGATGTTAGTTCGGTGCTTAATCAGGTAGTTTAACTATTGTGTATTTTGTGGTTTTGTTTTAGATTTTATTCTTGTGGATGTGGATTACATACAGATACCATCTTTAATTGATGCCTTATTCTTCTTACCGAACCTTTTCATTTGTAAATGCCCATGTTTTAATATGAACTTTTTGTTAGCATCTGTAGTATGGGAGGTTTGTGAAGCCAGCATTTGATGATTTTGTTCTACCATCAAAGAAATATGCTGATGTGATCATACCACAAGGAGGTGATAACCATGTTGCAATTGATCTGATTGTTCAACATATTTGTACAGAGCTTGGTCAGCATGGCCTGTGCAAAATCTATCCAAACGTCTATGTAGTTCAATCAACTTTCCAGGTAAAGTCAATCATTTTTATTGACCTGTAAGCTTTATTGTGTTTGAAATTGCTTTTTATGATGAATTGGCTAGATCCGAGGAATGCATACTCTGATTCGTGAATTGGCCAAACAGAGCTTTATAATGAGTAGAATTTTGTATCATGTTTATGTCTTGACATGTAGAAGCTTTTGCTTCCTGTACGTGGCATGTACTTGGAACACAGTTTTGTTGAGTCCAGAGAGTTCAAGCTAAACTCTAGAACCTAGGTCCCATTGTATCTGGATACTCATACTCCACAATTGTACTAATACATCAGTCCTTATAGTTCGATACCATGAGTTGGTGTCTCTTTATAGTTTACACTTTACAATACTCGATGCTCATACTTTACTCCTCGCATAACAGGCAAGCTACATTTATGAAAGTTTATGATACCATGTATCATATCCCTCCCTTAAAATGTATTTTGCGCAGTTATTCTTTTAATCATTTATTGAAATAGTAGTGCTATTGTGTAAATTTATATCGTTGTTTCCTATCATGTATGAGTTAATTGCGGTGGTGAAAGTATGGAGAATGCATTGCGTGCTTGCTGTAAAGGAATAAAAATTGGCAAAATTCTAATACATCGTGTTGGAGACAACAGGCAGCAGGTAAGCATTCATATCTTGTGATTAATAATTTCTTTAAGCATTTAGATCTTGTGATTAATAATTTCTTTAAGGATATCACTAAAATGGCTGAATCTTTCATGGTTTTAGTAACTATATCCGCTTTCTTCTTCTAGCCCATATACCACAAACTGCCCATGGATATAGCTGAACGACATGTTCTACTTTCGGATCCTGTGCTTGGCACAGGTCAGTTTTGCCTGCTCATTATATTTATGTTCATTTCTTTGTTGAAGCTAAAGTTAGTTGATTACTTGATCATCCTAGTCAATTAACTTCAATATTCTAACCTAATAAAAATATCAGTAGATGGTCATGAACCAGACAATAACCATGCTCTTCAAAAATAACCATGTTCGTACAGGATGGCACACAATTTTGTGAGGGTAGGAATGCACTAATCGATGGGGGGACGGCGGCTTGGAGTGGCGGCGGCGACGGCAAGACGATGAGGTCGAGGACGGCACGAAGTCGAGGTCGGGGACGGCGCCTGTGGCTTGGAGTCGAGGTCAAGGTCGGGGACGGTGGCTTGGAATGGCGGTAGGGTTGGGATCCTCCAACGCGGTGTGGAGCTTGGAGTGGCAGCGACGTCGGCAAGACGACGAGGTCGAGGACGGCGCGAAGTCGAGGTCGGGGACGGTGCCTGCAGCTTGGAGTCGAGGTCAAGGTCGGGGACGACAGCTTGGAATGGCGGTGGGGTTGGGATCCTCCAACGTGGCGTGGAGCTTGGAGTGGCGGCGCGGTGCGGGAGGGCAGGAGGTGAAGGAAATTTTCGAAAGTGAGGAAGGCGGGGTTAGGTTTACAAATATGTATAGAGGGAGTATCTATGGCGGTTAATATTAATAACCGTCATAGATAACTACTCTTCCACGCAAACCCCCTTCTGCAGACCACCTCCAATATGATTGCAATCAAGTGTAAAGTACATGTTTTTTTTACTTCTGCAGGGTATGTCTCTTAAGCTATTCGTTCCATTTGTTGACAATGCGATGATGATGTTGATAGTCGATTCAACTTTTTGTCCTCGATTTCTTTTTTTGTTCTTTTTTTGTTATAAAGATGAGAAATTTTTGTGTTCGAAGACCGTATCTGATGCACACTGAATGTTCGAAGGCCGAAATCGATAAATGTTGTGTTTAATGTTCAAATTCTTTTTCGAGGAAGTTCTGGGACCAACCTTGTATGTTTGACCTTATTTGACTACAAACAGGGGTCATACGTAGAGAATACGAGGACAAATCTACATAAAATAATTGGTGATGATAACGTCCACGTAGTAAAGTTTATGGAGAATGACACCAAGACTGACTGCGGCATACTCTGGATCGTCGTCAGGAAACACCATTAGAGTGTATGATTTATAGAAGTGCGACGGCATTTGTTTGCACCCAAATTTGGCAGGTCTGATGTCGTAGAAATCGGTTTTGGTAAGGGATATATCGGTTATAGCAAGTTGATGCGGTTTTGGATTGGAAGGCCTCGATCCTAAGGAAATCGAGTTCAATACGGGCAGGATAGGAGATTGAGAAGGATATGATCGGGCTTTACATGGTAAGGAGAGATTGAAGCCGATACGGGTGATTGAGGGAACCGAGAAGGACACGTTCGGACCGAGTGCTATATAAGAGGTCCAGAGGTGAGAGGAAAAGACGCCCAGAGCCAACCCACAAATTTACACATTACTTTTTACATTCTGCATTAGGTTTAGATTAGAACAATCCCTCTTCAAGTCTTGTACTCAAGTCTTGTCTGATCTTCGTCGAATAATACGAGTTGCGCGCGCCGATTATTGTTCTTCGTTGACTCCTATCCAGGTCTGATTTGCTCTATTTTGTTGCGCATCGCCTTCTCAGAGTTTATCTGCCTTTTACCCTTCCAGCTAGCCTTCATCGGCTAGTTGCTACCCTTACGTTCCATCGGCTTGTAGCCGATTGATCTAGGCCGACCAGCACTTTGGTACTAGCCTTAACGATTCACGTTCCCCTTGTCGATTGTTCAGGTCAAATCAACTGGCACGCTCGCGCAACACGAACCCGGCGTTCGTATGGTGTGTTGCAGGCCAGAAACCCTACGTCACGTTTTTTGTGTCAACACATTTTGGCACGCCCGGTGGGACCAAAGAACCAATCTCTGGGATGAAGCATAAACAAGTCCATCGCTCGGTAAGCGTCAACACGGAGGCGATCATCGCCGCCATAATGAAGGACTTGACTCCTGAGCAGCGACAAGAGATCGAAGAAAGAAAAGCTACTTTCGAGGAGATGATGCTGAGCTGCTACCAAAAAACCCGACGAGGGGTTATCCAAAAAATAGCTCTCCCGACGCTCAACCCTATCGGCGATACCAACAAACCAGCCGATCAGGTAAGTCGATACATGCCGGCTCAGGCCAAGTTATCTTCTATAATTGAGCAGTCGGTACATCATGCGTTGATTAACCAATCATCGGCCTTGGTCACAACTTTGGGGCCGATGATAGAAAACATCGTTAAGACAATCGCTCAAGAATTGGCCACGTCAGGAAGTTTGTTAGAACCATTGCAACAACTTCCGACATATCCTACCTACGCGGGGGCGCCAACTAACGTTCCAGTTAAGTCGGCATCAGCAATTCCTGCAATGCCGACTCAACCCACGGTGCTGAAACAATCCGATGGATTCACTCAATACTATGCATATACCGACGCTGCAAAACCCAGCACGTCGGCTACGCTATTGCCTTCGGAATCGCTTGGTGCCTATACCCAATCGGCTACACAGCCGAACGAACACATGTACAGGCCGATTCCGACCGCGAATCAGGCGACTCATGGAGTGGTTGCCTACACGGAACCCTTTGCACCCGTGCCAGAGCCACCTGCACCCAGAGCCGATAGGCGTGATCAAGCGCCACAACAATACCAGGAGGTGATACCCAATCGGCAACTCGAGCTAGCACTCGGGGGGCAGGATGCTGTTTATGGCCAAAGGCCTAATCGGCAAACCGAGCTAGCACTTTCGAGGCGGGGATCTTTGTTTATGGCCAAAGGCCTAATCGGCAACCGAGTTGGCACTCGAGGCGAGGATGTCAAGCTGGTCGACCAAATCTCATTGTATTGAGAGACGGTTTGGCTGCAACCAAGGGGTAGGACGATTCGACTCAAAGCCGTGCGGATTACATTGATCACATGGCCTATCCACACAATTCACGAGTCGGACTTTATCAAATTCTCGGGGCGATTAGGTTACTACTTTAGAACACATCGGACGATTTATTGCCCAATGCGGTGAAGCTGCCCGATCCGATGGGCTAAGGATTAGATTATTTTCATTATCATTATGCAGGCGCTTTCACGTGGTTCATAAATCTTCCTCAAATTCGGTCCACTTCTGGAACGATTTAGAGAGTCGATTTCATGAATACTTCTTCATTGGAAGCCAGGAGCTCATAATCGCCGATTTGAGCTCAGTCCGACAGAGGTCTGGAGAATCGGCAATTGAGTACATTAAGAGATTCAGAAAGGTTAGAAATCGGTGTTTTGGTATAACTTTGCCCGATAATCAATTAGCCGATTTGGCTTTCCATGGGTTAATTTCCCCATTAAAGGAAAGATTTGGCGGGCAAGAATTCACCGATTTGAGTCACCTCCTACACCAAATATCGGCTCAAGAAAGTCGTTTATCTATCAATGACGACTTCAGGGAGAAATTCGAGAATAACAAAAATGAGATACAATCGGCTATAGAGGGTGGTCGATTACAATTTGCAGAAGAGCCGACGATTGAGTTGGATCCCAGCCTGTTTTTTGTTAACATGGTTCACTGTTCTGCAAAAGTGAAAGAGCTGATACAAGATACTGAACCTGGTCGACAAGTACAATTGCCGACATCGGTTGAAACCAGTCAACAAACCGATATGAAGACGGACGGCGGTAAAGAGATGATGCAAATCATAGTCGGTTCAATTCGGATTGAGACCGACCGTGAAGGCAAGCACTCCAAGATAATTAAACCAAAAGAAGAGCTTAAAGTTGACAAAAGGTACAAAGCTGAGAGGTCCATACCACTGAGGAAGCCGATCTGAGGTATCGGCTCAACGCCTCGACCTAAGAATTGTCTGCGGCCGAAAAAGCAAAGGAACAAGCGTCATGGGTAAAAGCAAGCAAGGAAGATGGGCGGTACCACGCATGAGCAGCGAAAGGATTCATGAGTCTGATATTCCAAAAGCGGTGGTCTCAAAAGTAAAAGATGATGCAATGGGATGACATTTTACCAAGAGAAGCAGGTTGGAAAGCCGATTTGACATGTAATTTTGGGGCATGTTTAAACATACCCCAAAATTGGGGGGCATATGTTTGCACCCAAATTTGGCAGGTCTGATGTCGTAGAAATCGGTTTTGGTAAGGGATATATCGGTTATAGCAAGTTGATGCGGTTTTGGATTGGAAGGCTTCGATCCTAAGGAAATCGAGTTCAATACGGGCAGGATAGGAGATTGAGAAGGATACGATCGGGCTTTACATGGTAAGGAGAGATTGAAGCCGATACGGGTGATTGAGGGAACCGAGAAGGACACGTTCGGACCGAAAGTGCTATATAAGAGGTCGAGGCGAGAGGAAAAGATGCCCGAGCCAACCCACAAATTTACACATTACTTTTTACATTCGCATTAGGTTTAGATTAGAACAATCCCTCTTCAAGTCTTGTACTCAAGTCTTTCGATCTTCGTCGAATAATACGAGTTGCGACGCCGCTATTGTTCTTCGTTGACTCCTATCCAGTGTCGATTTGCTCTTTGTTTTGTTGTGCATCGCCTTCTCAGAGTTTATCTGCCTTTTACCCTTCCAACTAGCCTTCATCGGCTAGTTGCTACCCTTACGTTCCATCGGCTTGTAGCCGATTGATCTAGGCCGACCAGCACTTTGGTACTGGCATTAACGATTCACGTTCCCCTTGTCGATTGTTCAGGTCAAATAGACTGGCACGCTCGCGCAACACGAACCCGGCGTTCGTCTGGTGTGTTGCAGGCCAGAAACCCTACGTCACGTTTTTGGTGTCAACAGCGTTTTTCATCGAACCTGTTGCATTAGATTGTATGATTTTATATTTTCACAATAATTTCATACTGTTTTTGGTAAGATATGGTAAAATTTTAGATGGACAAACATATTACATTCGCAGTCAAAAGGAGTCATATCACATTTCACTTCGTTACCTTATTTTTCACATATACAAGGAAAAATATTGCCATTACTCGTAACTACTTATTTTCTTTTACAATTTGGCCTTCGTTGTGATCATCACGATGATAGGTAGCTTCTTGAGTGGCTTCTTTCTCGAGGCTGATGATGCCATCTACGAAAGGAGGCAACTCATCAAACTGGTTGTACTCTTCCTCATCCACGACATTCTCAACTCCGACGATCCTACTTTTTCCTTGCAGAACTACATGGCACTTCTTATCTGCCAGGTCGATTATGTAGAAGACTTATGCTACTTGATTCATAAGTACGAATGGTTCGTCTCTGTATCCGACATGTTCGATGTCCACAGTAGTAAAGCCGTACTTGTCCACCTTCACACCCTTCGGGAGTTGTACCCAATGACATCGAAATACCGAGATCTTGAAAATGCAGTAGTCGAGCTCCCAAATCTCCTCTATGAACCCGTAATAGTTGCTCTTCAGATCGCCTTGTGTTGTTGGGCATCTATCTGACACCTTTGTTTTGGTAAGTGCTCTTGCTATCCTGAGCTCTCGTGTAAAATGTATATCCATTGATGTCATATCCTTACCATGTCGTGATTGTACCTGAAGGCCCTTTTGCCAACCACCTCAATGTAACACTCGTTTCTTCACCAGACATGTGCTCCCTGAACCAATGACTGAACAAATGATTGTGCTCTTTTGTTATCCAAAGCTCTGTCGTCCTCGTTTTCCCTCCTTAGCTTACCCTTGTGTATGTCCATATCTGGTACACATCAACCGATCAAGGTAATGCAATCTTGTGAAATGGGCTTGTTAGAACAAAATATTATCGTAAGAATTTGTAGATTTCTTTCCTATTACACCTTTCCCACCTAGCCTACCCTCATGGCGAGATCTGAGGCACTCCTATCGGTTCGACCTCCTCCATGTAATCGACCACGAACTCAATAACCTCCTCGGTTGCATAACCTTCTACAATGGAGCCTTCCGTAAAGAGATCGATTACGTACATATTTCTTGAGAACACCCATATACCTTTCAAATGGGTACATCTCGATCTACAGAATCTGAGGGTCGCAAATATTTATCTCATTGACAAGGTGAACAATGAGATGAACCATGATATCAAAAAATGAGGGGGGAAAATACATCTCTAGCTGGCACAGAGTCTTTACCACATCAGCCTGAAGTTCATAAAGTCCAACGGGATCGATGACCTTCTGTGAAATCGCATTGAAGAAGGAACACAACCTCGTGATTGCCTCTTGGACCTTGTCAGGCAAAATACCTCTAATTGCAATAGGGAGCATTTGTGTCATCATCACATGACAATCATGAGACTTCATGCCAGTTAACTTCAAATCTTTCATCGATACCAGTTTGTTGATGTTTGTGGAGTAACCGGACGGAACTTTCACACCATGCAAGCACTTGCAGAGTTCTGTTTTCTCTTTCTTGCTCAAAGTGTAGCAAGCTGGGGGAAGGTAAAGCCGGCCTTTCCCAGTGTCTTGAGGATGTAGCTCGGCTCTGATTTTTATGTCTTCCAGATCCCTTCGTGCCTTCAGTCCATCCTTTGTTTTGCTAGGAATATTCAGTAAAAGACCAACCACGTTGTCACATACATTCTTCTCTACATGCATGACGCCGATGCAAAGTGTCGAACTTCCAAGTCCTTCCAAAGAGGGCAAGTCCCAAAAGATGGATCTCTTCTTTCACGTGGTCTTCTCAGTATGGGACCGCGATGTATTACCAGTACTCCCCTTTCCAAGTACAACATTAAGATCCCTAACCATATCATACACCTCTTCCACATGAAGACGCCTTGGAGCTAAACCTGTCCTCCTTTGTCCCGTCAATTGTTTCTTCATATTGCGTGCAGATGATTCTGCGAAGGAACCTCCGGTGATGCATGTACACTGCTTTTCCTTGAGTTGTTGAGCCACACACTAGCGGTTTCATCCATGCCTTCGGGGCATGCTTTGGCTCCTTTATAGTACGGCCGACAGATACCAAGCGCAGAAAATCATTGATGGTGCGTAACAACAATGTGTGTAGAGTGAAGTACTCTCGCTTATACTCGTCCCATACCGTACACCTTCGCTCCACAAGATCACAAGATCTTCCACCAATGGTTGTAGGTATACATCAATATCGTTGCCGGAGTTGTCTCGGCCCTTGGATAAGCGGCGACATCATAATGTACTTTCGCTTCATACACAACTGTGGTGGAAGGTTGTATATATAGAGAGTCACGCCAAGTGCTATGAATGTTGCTCATGTTACCGAAAGGATTCATTCCATCCGTACTCAAGCCAAACCTTACATTCCTCAGTTCATTTCAAGTTCTCTCAAGAGTCTATCGATGGTTTTCCATCGCGTAATCACCGGTGTCTCTCGCTTTTCCATCCCTCTTACGGTCTTCCGAGTGCCATCGCATCAATATGGCGTGCTTTTTGTTTCCAAATAAACGCTTAAAACGAGGTATTACTGGCAAATACCACACCACTTTAGCGGGAGCTACTTTCTTCACCTCGATAACTTCGCTGTCATCGCTCTTACGCTTGTATCGCGATGCTTTGCACACCGAACATATATGAATGTCTGCATAGTCTTTGCGATAGAGTATACAGTCATTTGGACAAGCATGTATTCTTTCTACTTCCAATCCCAAGGGACATACAACCTTCTTAGCTAGATACGTGGTTTTAGGCAACACGTTTCCCTCAGGCAGTATGTCCGCTAAGAGATGTAGCAACGCCGTGAAACTCTTGTCGGACCAACTATTACCTGCCTTCAATTTCAGCAACAAGAGCACCGTGTGCAACTTTGTGTATTCCTCCTTACAACCCGGAAACAAAGGTTTCTCCGAATCCTCCATCAAACCCTTGAATTGATTAAACTCTCTCTGACTAGTGTAGTTTTCTTCTGCATCGCGCAACATTTGAGACAGATTATTGTCCTCATCGACGACCAACCTATCCTCATCGGATCCATAACTGATGTCAGCTGCCACATTGCCGACTCCGTCGTCGTCGACATTATCACGTTGAAGTATGATCTCTTCTTCACCGTGCCTTGTTCAACTTGTATAGCCAGGTACAAAACCCCTCCGGATCAAGTGCAAATGGATATGGTTTTTGTTCGAAAACATCTTCTCATTCTTGCAATCAATGCATGGACAGTGTATGTACTCCGTCTTCTTTTGCAAGCTATTCTCCTCGGCGGCCCTTAGAAAAATAGATACACCGTCGATATATTCTTGGCTGCAACGGTTCGCATCGTAAATCCATCTCCAGTCCATCTACAGTTAATTAATTTAAGCAATTATTAATATCCAAAAATCTTAATTAAATAAATTATTATTCTAATATTCAACAATATCCACTAACGGGACAACATTGATTCTAAGTAATTGTTGCAAACTTAATTAATTAATTTTAATATATACTCATACGTAACCAAAAATTATATATATCCTCCAGAAGATCAACATAATAAATTCCCCATCTCAAAATTTCATGATCACCCAACTACCATATTAACTAAAATTTATTTATCATTCACATCCAACAATCTTAATTACATAAATTGGGTTTATATGCTTCATAAAAATTCACTAACAATACCCACTAATATAATGGAGCAAGATGTATATGCACGCGCTAACGAAAAAAATTAATGGTAACTAAGAAAAAAATATTAACTACGTAATTTTTATATATACTCGTACCTAGCCAAACTTAAATATATCCTCCGGAAGAGCAACATAATAAATTCCTCATCTCAAAATGCAAGGCAACTTCATGATCACCCATCTATCATATTAACTATAATTTATTTTTCATTAATATCCAATAATCGTAATTACATAAATTTGATATATGCTTGACAAAAAATTCATCATCTAAATAAGGTTGACAACTTAATCTAATACAGCAAGGTAATAAATTCATCATCTACAAATTACTAGGTAAATAAAAAACAAACTAAATGTAGACCTTGCATCTAAACCTTAATTAAGCTAGGAATAAACCTTTAATTGCAATTTTACAGTACAAATGAAGAGAGGAGACATATTTTACACACCTTGGAATAATTCTAGGAAGTAGAAGCACAAGATCTTGGCCAAACGAAATCTGAAATCAAAAAGCTACCTTTTCTTCTCGGGGAGGAAGATGACCAGCGACAGGCAACAACGGGTATTTATAGAAAACATTATTTGTGGCGGTTTTAAATTAAAACGCCTTAGATAATTATATCAGTGGCGGTTCCAAAGACAAACCGCCACAGATAGTCCCGGTATTATCAGTAGCGATTCCAAATAAGAACCGCCACAGATAATATATTATCAGTGGCGGTTCCAACCAAAAACCGCCATAGATAGTTTCATCGTTATCAGCGGCGGTTCCAAATAAGAACCGCCACAGATAATATATTATCTGTATGTTCCAACTAAAACTCGCCGTAAATGGTCCTCCCGCCAATTTCCATTTAGAACCGCCACTGATACATGTATTTGTGATGGTTCCAAAAGAACCGCCACAAATAGGGCATCACCTATGTGTTGTTTTGTAGTAGTAATAATGTGTGGTTGAAAAACTTCCTTTCTTCTCCAGTTATACTATGCACATATAAAATTTGAAGTTTGTATTATGACAAAAAAACCTATAAATATATAAGATCTATCTGATCGACTGAGTTATCCTGAGTTGAATATTATGAGAAGAATAATTATAATTCTGCTGGCCATAGCATAAAGACTTTATTAGACCTGAAGTTTTCTTATACCCTTGTTGTGCTAAAGGAAAGCTCGTACTTAGATTTTCTTACCTAAAAAGTTAGGAAAGAATCACTAAATTTTCTAGAGAAAATTCAATATGATATTTGTGGACCTGTTTAGCTCCCACCAAGCCCCTTTTAAGAAATTTTATGGTGCCGATATATGCTTCTACTAGATGATCCTATGTATGTCTCTTATCTACTAGAAACCATACTTCTGCCAAAATTAATTGCCCAAATTATTAAGAGGCAACTTTCCAGAAGAAAGAAGCAAGTCTATTCAAATGGACAATACTAACGAGTTTAACTCAAAAGCATTTAATGATTATTGTATGGCTCTGGGAATTAATATAAAGCATCTCATACCATATGTCCACACTCAAAATAGTCTTGCAGAGTCATTAAATTAAAGAATAAAACTTATTGCTTGGCCACTCTTGCAGAATAACAGGCATTCTACCAGTTGTTGGGGCCACACAGTGCTACATACTGTGGTATTAATTCAACTCAGACCAACTGTACATCATGAAATTTCCCTATTGTAGATAATGCGCAGAAAATAATTAAGTATTTCCCAACTATGAAAATTTGGCTGTGATGTATACATACCAATCTCTCCAACACCTCACCGGAAATTGGGGATCTATGTAGGTTATGAATCTTCGTTAATTATTAAACACCTAGAGCCTATGATAGAGGATCTGTACACGACTTGGTGTGCTCATTGTACTAAGGATATTTTTCGACATTAGGGGGAGATAAGTACCACATTAGAGAATGTTGAGTCCTTAGATCCATGCACTACAGTGACTGAATTTGAAGTTCAAAGGATAATAAATCTGCAACAGGTAAGCCAATAATTTGCCAAATGCCTTCACTTATCATGCATAAGGGAGTGAAAAGATCTCATATACCTATAGTATATACACCTGAAAGAGTGAAAATACCTTAGAAGGATATTGAACCCACTCTTGACCCTTAGGATAAGAAGAGGGGGAGGCCTCAAGGTGCATGAGACTTAATTCCGCGGAGATGTCCATAGAAGTAGAGAACCAAACAATTGAGTACACTACCCGTGAGAGTGGAAAAAGCTCAACCTTGAGAAAATCCCTGAAGTGGGCTATCCTAGAGATGGTAACATCCTTGAAGTGAAATATCTAGAAGATAATAAGCCTAGCATATATTTGCACGCACAATCCAACACTGGGAAGTCGGAACACTCAGACTCCATCGTTGTGGGAAATCACGAAGAGCTAAAAGAAATTAATAAAGAGATGAGAATTATATAAAAGAAAGACTATATTTGTTGACATATATTTCGTCTCTAAAATTGCTAAAAGCTGGATCCAGAACCAAAGTCTATGGCAAAGTGCTAGAAGCACTCAGATAGGGCCAAATGAAAGAAGTAATTGAGGCAGCGCTCACTTAATAAAAGGAAAGTTTTTAATCCCGTTGACCAAACACCTTCTAAACTATATTCCCTGTAGGCTCAAATGGGTTTTTCATTTGAAAGAGAAATGAAAATATCCAGGTGATGAGATATAAAGCGAGGCTTGTAGCACAAGGGTTCATACAGAAACTTGACATCAATTACGATGAAACATATTCTACTGTAACGAGTGGAATAACATTCCAAAATTTAATATTAATGGCAGCAAGTTTAAACTTATCAATGCAGTTGATAGATGTGGTGACCATATATTTATATGGGTCACTGGATACAAATATTTACATGAGAGTCCCTAAAGGAGTCAAAGTTTCAAATCCTAATAATCGCAACATGTATAGTATCAAATTGCAAAGATCACTATACAGGTTAAAACAGTTAGGGAGAATGTGATATAACCGACTTAGTGAGTTCCTTATGAAGAAGGATATTCCAATAATGATGATTGTCCCTATGTGTTCATAAAGAATTCCCAGAATGGATTCTGTATTATCTCGGTATATGTCGATGATCTGAATATCGGAAGCAAGTGCTTACCTCACGATAGAGTTTGAGATGAAATATTTGGGTAAAACCAAATTTTGCTTAGGCTTGCAGCTAGAGTATTTCCTAGAAAGAATTTTTGTATACCAGTCTTCCTATACCAAGAAGGCATTGGAAAGATTTAATATAGATAAATTGCATCCTTTGAAAACCCCCATGGTTGTAAGATCTCTTAAAGGGGATAAAGACCCTTCCAAACCAAGGATGGAAAATGACGAAGTATTAGGACCTGAAGTCTCATACTTAAGTACCATTGGAGCACTTATGTATCTTGTGAATTGTACAAAGCTTGATATTGCATTCGTGGTAAATTGATAGCAAGGCACAGTGCAGCTCCAGCCAGAAGGCATTAAGTTGGTGTCAAGACTTTACTTAGATACCTCCAATATACTAAAGATCTTAGATTGTTTGTCTAGCAGAACCAAGACTTAACCATAGTGGGATATACGGATGTTGGCTATCTGCTTGATCCCCACAGTGCCAAATCTTAGACTGGTTTTGTATTTCTCTGTTGCGGTACAGCCGTTTCTTGGCGGTCTTGTAACCAGATCTTGGTAGCTACTTCTACGAACCACTCAAACATTATAGCTTTGTATGAAGCCTTACATGAATATGTTTGGCTTAGACATGTGATTAACTATATCCAGAAGTCATGTGGTCTTAACACCATCGATACCTCTACAATTATCTATGAAGATAATATTGTTTGTGTTGCACAAATTCAAATGGCTTGTGTGAAAAACAATATCACGAAGCATATTGCTCCTAAACTTTTCTATCCTCACGAACTCCAGAAGAATGGTAAGGTGAAGATTTTACAAACTAAGTTATGTGAAAATCTTGCAGATTTATTCACTAAGACCTTGCCAAAATCTATATTCCAAAGATGTGTTAATGGCATTAGAATGAGACGATTTAGAGATATGTAACATTCGGGGGGGAGTAAATCCTTGAACCATGGCCCTTATTATGATCCTAAAGATCCTAATATAGATCTAGAAGATTATAAGTTATACTCTTTTCCCTTAGTGTGTTTTCATGAAGTTTTCTTATATAAAGGTTTTTAATGAGGCAACTAGTGCAACATAAAGTGCGAGTGCAATGTAATCTTTTCTCCATCTCCTTTTTCCCATTGGGTTTTTGAGTGGAGTTTTTGATGAGACATGTGCATTACACGATATTCACCTACAGGGAAGTGTTATGAGATAAGAGATTTTGTAACCGTATTCGGTTAGACTCTATCTCAATGTGTGGGCAAATCCGAATCTATCTCTTACTGTTTTCTTTATATATTGGGCATCCCTTTATGCAAGAGAACAATTTAGTAAAGTGAGAGAGTTTTTGCTCCTCATATTGTGTGCTCCTTCTTGTGTGTTGTGATTAAGTTGTGAATTGATTGATTGATCGCGGGTGAATGACTACGTTTTATAACAGTGATAAGTGGCAAGACCTCTTTTCTTCCCCCACTTTCCTTCTCTCTCAAAGACCCTCTCTTGTGACAAATGACATCATCGTTTTCATCCCATTTTCCTCTTCCATTACCTTTCCCTCAAACAAAAAATAGTTATTGTATTTCAAATTTGCCTTCAAGTTTTTGAAGTGAATTTTTTGAACCAAAAGATTGTTAAATAAAAACTTTTCAAACCGAAAGTTTGTTGAATCAAAAAATTTTCATACGGAAGTTTTTTAATTGAATATTTTCAGAGCTAAAACTTTTTAATTTCAAATATTTTGGAGTTGAAACTTTTCTAATTTGAAATTTTCAACTTATTTTTTTAGTTGAAACTTTCTAATTTGAAATTTTTTGATTGAAATTTTTTTCCTTGAATTTTAAAACAAAACTTTTCGAACCAAAGTTTTTCGAATCAAAACTTTTTGAATTGAAAGCTTTTGAATCGAAAGTTTTCTAAGTTGAAACTTTTTTATTTAAAATTTTTGAAGTTGGAACTTTTTTATTTGAAACTTTTCAAGTTGAAATTTTTTGTTTTAAAATTTTTTGTGTTTAAACTTTTTGAGTTGAAACTTTTTTGATTTGAAACTTTTTAAGTTGAAACTTTTTGAATTGAAATTTTTTTTTTCAAGTTTTAAATTTTGAGTTGATTTTTTATTTGAAACTTCCTATTTAAAATTTTCAAAGTTGTTCTAATTTTAAATTTTGTTTTAGAGTGGGAAGAATGGGCGGGAGAAGTGAGTAAGGAAAAGGGAAAGGGGAAGTGGATGGAGAAGATGACACATGGCGTCCTAAAAGGGTGTCCTTAAATTTGTTAGTTTAAGGTTGTCCTCAAAATAGTCATACCAAGTATTTTTGCATAGATTTGGTGTTAACATTGATAAAATCAAACGACATGAGCTGATGAATCATTTTTTAGGAGACAAAACAAAAGGTACACAAAGCAAGGGATGAAAAATGTAAATATTGTCCTCCATGGTATGCACTCATTACAAGTGGAAACTATATAGTTGAACTCATTACAAGTGGAAACTACATAGGTCAACCAAGGATACATGCAATGCACTTAGAACCAAATAAACCATGGAATTGATTATTAGTGGACAAATCTTTCTAGCAAGTAAACCCTTAAAATAGTAAATTTACACTCGCATCTGATGTGACAAACTATCTTGGCATAAATCTGGTGCTACCATAGATACAATCAAACAATATAAACGAATTATCCGATTTGGATGCAAATATTACCACATTTGTATTAGTTGGGTGAAACTATATTACACAGAGTAACATGTTGATGATCGAGACTTAATTAGGGTCCTACTATCGAACTTATAAATGTAATTGCAGGAAAACACTAATCACCCAAATAATTTATTGTTATGGACAAAGAGTTTTCAAGAGTGTTACAAGAATACGGATCATTTCGCTATTGCTGAATGAGGCACACAGGCCACTCATTTATATCTATCTAAGGGATGGCAGTCAATATTTTAGTAGACGCTTCTTGTCTTTAAGCACGTGTCTTGAATTGTTGCAAGCTGCGGATTTTTTTGCTCTCACATGTTGAATTAATTATTCATGAGGTAAATCGCCTTGACTCCGACTAGCTAGTATTCTAAATAGCTAACTATAATTGCGCTATAACTTTTTGAGACCCAAAACACGAAGCTACGGGCTAATGGTCCACTATATTAGCTACAAGCGCTATAGCTAGTGATAGCTCCGTTATTTGACATAGCTTATAGTTAGCAATAGCTACGCTATCCTACATAAGAATGCATGGGTCAAAACGTTGGACCTATTTTAAATTCAACATTACTAAAAGGCACAAAGTGAATCTCTTATAAGCCTGAACTATGATAAATCCTAATAAAAGACCTCATCTCGCCCTTTTTCATTAACCAAACATCCATATTTCTTAGTGTCGGGATTGGATTTTCAAATCCAAACCCTTCGTGTATAACTATACTAGTCTAGGAAAAGCTAGTAGTACATAGTAAAAATGACGATGATAACACGCCCACATCACGAATCAAATACTAATACTTAAACAAAAGATATTGGCCTTATGGCCAACTAGTACAAAATAAACAGCAACAGGAGAAGACCACTATTTGCCCAACAAGCAATCGACTTGGGTATGTGTCCAAGTAATCAGGATCATCTTCGTTGTAACCATAAGCAAAGAACCCATAGTCACCTTTTGCTTCTACGCATACCTTTGTGGAAAGTCGAGATGTTACAAGAATGAGTACAAAATGTACTCTACATGTCTTGAAAACATAATGCATGATAATTATATGCAAGGCTAAACTATTGAAGACATAGTATGGATCATTTAACATAAAGCAATGTTAACTTTAAATACAACTAGTCATTTCACAAAGCATCATTTGACCAAATGTAGTTGCAATAATTGAACTTGATATGACAACTAAAATAGGTTCCAACCATCTGACTGGCTCCAACCGCTAAACCACAACTCGAGAGTTCCATCCACTCACAGATTTCCAAACCATCATTTTTATTTAAAACAAAACCTTAAAAATTCTACAATGTGAAAGCGTACCTCGCCCCAAACCATCATTTTTATTTAAAAAAATATAAAAATTCTACAATGTGAAAGCGTATCTCACCTGCCCTTTGACCGTGGGCATAACTACTTAAGTAATTTTAACTTTATAGAGTGTGTACAGCTTTACTCATAAAACATGATCATCTCTTTGTGCAATGTCATTAGCACACTTCGTTTGGTGTACCATAGAGAGATCATGACAAAGCTTTTACAGTGTACAACCCCGCTATTAATCTCGCCCGCTAAGGTTTCACCACCGAAGGGTTCTCTCCACCCAGTCAGAAGCCCCTTCTTGCACCATGTGGGAAAACCTGTCTCCATCTGACACCTACATTCCACCAACTGGCGAAGCCAATAATGAAATGTACAAATTAATTACCCAGGTCGTACCCATATAGACTTGTGGTTGTACGGTAGTGCTCGGTCCATGGTAATACACACTTCGGTCCTTAATTGACTAGAGCGGAACATTCACTTTACAAGGTCTCGTGCTTCCTCCATTGACCAAATATCCATCCCCTAGTCTAAACCATTTTTCACTTTATTTCATTTAAGTGACAACAGCAATACCAGTTGTCACAACATCACAAATGAGTTAAGCTAGACTAAGCATTTCTACCGCACCATGCTACTCTACAGGTTATCACCAAATAAAATAGCTATTATCATCTAGAGTGACAATGGTTTGACATGATTAATGCTAATGAGAGTATAACAATTCTGAAATTTAACTAGACCTTAAAACTATATTTAAAGTACATTGCATAAAAGTAAGTATGCAATAATTTAAAACAACATATGCATTTTATAAATTTGAGATCAACATAGTTAAGGAAGACTTGCCTTCACTATATGCTGCTAGTTCTACCTCCAACTGTTGATTTGGTTGAGCTTCGGTGATGTCGTCCACACGTGAAACGAGAAAAAATAAATAAAATAAATACAAACAAAATTCAAAAATTTAAAAGAATGGTATTGAAAGGTAGAAGTTGAATTTAGAAATTTGAATTACTAGATTTGGAGCTCGAACAAAGGAGATCGGACTCTCGAAAGTGGCTTGGTAGAGAAAATCAGGAAAAAGAAAGCAGAGAGAGAATGCGACATGTCGCTTTGCGATTGGTTGGTGTCGGGGGCCGGGCAACCCTTGGTTGGTCAGCAGACAATCAACCGGCCCCCTAGCTCGGAAGGCCTCGATCAAAACTTCGGATTAAACTCGAGGCCGCTCGACCTAGGCGCGGTAACTCCGAGCTCGGGGTCCCGCGACCGAGCTCGGATGATTCAAGGTCGATAACGTTCCCTTGGATCCGCACGCGTCATCACTTGGCGATTCTGAAACGTGGGATCATGGAGTAATGCGGTAGGCCATGGATCGGAACGGTTACCGTTTGTCAATGTGCATGAAGGCCACGATCCGAGAATTACTCCCGGCGTTGCAAGAAGAATGTGTATAAGGCGAAGTTTTGTAAACATTTACGGGGACAACAACCCAAATAGCACACACACTCGAGTTCAAGTCTAGTCTTAGCATCGTCAAGCTTGAGCTGTAATCCTCTCTTGTACACACAAATAGCAGGAATCACCACCGCAAGGTGACTGGAGTAGAGCTATTACCTTCTCAGGGGCTCGAACCAGTATAATCCTCGGTCTCGTCCGTTGTCTCCTAGCTCCGACCATAGACCTCCTCGACCTCATTCCTCTGTTCGAGCAAAGCGCAGTTGTGGTCCCATTTCTCACTGACCCCTACCTCATTTTCTGCGGTTGGCGATCCCGATCGTCGACAGCTGGCGCCCACCGTGGGGCCCGATTGCTTTGTTCATTCGCAGGAAAAACTCCAAGGTCTTAGGAGCATGGCGTTCTCCATCGACGGACACTCTTCAAGCGTGGGATCGGACGCGAGTCCGGCTCCGCATCCTCGTTCGCCTTCCCGCCACCGCGCGGCGGAAAGACGTTTTCGTGGCGGGCGTTCCTTGTGAGGACGCGGCAGCAGAGGGTCGCGACCCACAAACCCCCGAGGATGCTCGTCGGATGGTCCACGTCGCGATCAATCGAAGCCATAACCGCGCCCGACGGAGGACCAGAGAGCTCCCTCCCGGGAGGCGCGCCGCTTATCGCCGGATCATGGCTAATCCCGATAGGGCAAAATCGAGCTCTTCACCGGCCTTGGCCGAAGAACTTCGATCGTCCGCAAGCGAGGTCATTCCTCCGCAGCACCGGTCACCGCTTCGAGGACCCTTCCCGAGAAGCGGCGATAACTCATCATGTCATCACAGCGACTGCTTCGGTGCCGCCGAGGCGAAGCGCCTTCGTCGGCAACAACACCTCGGCGAGACTCGACGCCACCGCGATCGCTGCATCCTGCGGCTACTAACCCGAGTAGGGTTGGACGCGAGTGAGCCACACGAGCTCCACGCCAATCGACAAAGAAGTCGGGACTTTCCCCGACATTCCGCCAGGCGTCGTCGCGCACAGGACCGCCTGCGATACCTCCCAGGCGACTCCCGTGCTCGGCACCATGACCGATCTCGCCGAAGATCGGGTCGCCAAGAAAGCCCGAGCTCGGAGTCGAACAGCAGTGGAGATCTCGTTGGTCACGATCGCTCCCGGCGTGCACCCGACCTTTACGGTTTGCGTGGCGTACTCGACGACCTTCGTCGCAGACGCTGGCTCGCTTTCGGTTCAAGCCCTTTGATCGAAGCGCCGACGACCAAGAATCCCGAAGAGTTCCTGTCCATCTACTCGACCGCCATTTTGGTGGCCGGAGGTGACGAGCTGGTCATGGCCAACTATCTCCCGACCGATTCGGGCGGTCTTTGCCGAACTCGCTCTTCAACCAGAAGCCCGGTTCCTTCAGGTCGTGGCGCCAAATCCAGAGCGCCCTCCGCTCCAACTTCCAGAGCTTATACTGTTACGAGCGGCCGGAGGGAGAAGGACCTGGATCGCGTCATCCAGGGCAAGAGCGAGCCTCTTCGTGATTTCGTGCGGCGGTTTATCCGCACGAGGAACTTGATTCCGAGCATCTCTGATGAAGCAGTCATCAAGGCCTTCAAGTTCGGCATTCGCGACCGGCGCCTTACCGAAGACATCGAGATCACGACAAGGCTCAGCGTCAACAAACTGTTCCGCATGGCGGAACGGTACGCGGACGCGGACGACGCCGTCCGTTGGAAGCGCGATTATGACCAAGGTAAGCTTGGTCTGAACCACTCTGAGGCTGGCCCATCCAATTCCAAGGGCGCCGACCAAGACGCCCGCGCCAAGAAGCGGAAGCGTGACCGCAGGGCCGCGGAGGTCTCGCATGGTCATCGTCTCGCCGGACGGCCGGCAGGAGGTCCTCGAGTGCAGGATCGACTCGGGATGGGACCCGACCTCGTCAAGGTCGGTCTCAGTCTCGGCAGGCGCAGGGCCAGCCCCAGAAAGAAGGCCGGCGGCCTGGACCTCGGAGGACCGATGCTATGCCGCAGGGGGCGAAGGCGCGACGCGACGACGAGGCGAATTCTACTGTTTACGAGGCAGCCGCCACGACCTGCGGTCCTGCAGGGCTTGGCAAGGAAAGCTTGAAGCCTTCTATGACGGGCGTGGTGAGATGCCCGTGCTCGGCGATGACGCCCACCGAAAGGGTGAACGCCGGGTCGGAGCACGGCGACCTCGACCTGGAATTCCAACAGGGCGAGCGCCGGATTGACGTCATCTTCGGCGGCTCGGCGACCTACCGATCAGCGTGAGATTAAGGCTTGCCGGACCATCTATCAAAGTTGCGGTGGAAGGCCCATCGAACAGCATTGCAAGTGGGCCGGGGCCACCATCACCTTTTCTCCGGAGGATGCCTTACAAGGTATGGCCCGAGACTTAAAGACCGCTTGGTCGTGACCCGACCATTAGCAATACGGTGGTCGGGCGTGTCATGGTCGACGAGGCGATTCTCTTAATTTGTCTTTAGCGGAAGCACTTGACCGGATGCGATTCCCGATCAAAGATCAAAAGCATCGCCATCCCTTCTTCGAATCGTTCTGGGAGCTCGACTACTCCCTTAGGCGGTGGTCTTGCCCGTCACCTTCGGGCGGCTCGAACAACTTCCGCGACCGAGCTGATCACCTTTGAGGTGGTTGAGGCGACCTCCGCATAACGCTATTCTCGTAAGACCTACCTCATCAAGTTTATGGCGGCCAATCATTACGGTCATCGGTGCATGAAGCTCCCAGCCCCAACGGCATCATTACCAGACACGGTGACTGCGCAGCGGCACATGGGCTGCGAGACCAAGGCCTGGGCTCATGCATGCTACCTCGGCGAGGTCCAGAGGTGACGGAGAAGAACGCCCGCAGAGAGCGGCGATTCAGCCAATGGGCAACAAAGGCCGTGCCGCCGAGGAAGGCGACACGATCGGGTGTGTCCACGTCGCCGAGCCGAGTCCCAAATAGGAACTCGAGCTCGTCACCTTCCTTCGCGCCAACAAAGGTATATTCGCTGGGAGCTGCGCAGATATGCTTGGCGTTCGAGGAGGTGATCGAGCACAAGTTCTGGTCGAACCGGTTCTAGACACATGGCGCTAAATCGGCACTTCTCCCGGAGAAGGTCGCGGCCATCAAGGAAAACCTTGATAAGCTCTCAAGGCGGCTTCATCCGCGAGATCGACTACTCGAGTGGCCGCCAACCCGGTCATCGTGCGTAAGAAGGGTGGCAAGTGGAGAATGTCGCCGATCATACGGGTTGAACTCGCCTGCCGAAGGACAACTTCCCCTTCCGCAAGATCGACCGGATCATCGACTCCACCGCCAACGCCAAGATGCTGCTTTTGGATGCTTATTGGGCTACCACCAGATCAAGTGGCGGTCGACGGCGAAGCAAGATCGCCTTCATCACCCGTTCTCGCACTTATTGCTACACGACCATGTCATTTGGTCTGCGCAATGCGGGGCAACATTCCAGCGTCGATGACCAAGACTTTCGAAGTCATGATTGGGCAAAACCTTGAGGTTTACGAGATGACATCATCGTCAAAAGCCCCTCCGGAGCGACCACGTCCGTGACCTTGAAGAAACATTTGCAAACCTGAGCAGTTACAAAATTAAGCAACCCGAGAAGTGTGTGTTTGGCGCGGCATCAGGGAAGGTCCTTGGCTACATGATTGGGGGCTCGGGGTTGGTCCGAACTTGAGAAGATCGAGGCCATCGAGAAGATGGAGCCCCGACCTCGATCAAGCAAGTGCAAAAAGCCTCACCGGCCGCATGGCCGCCTCAGCAGATTCATTTCGAGGCTCGAGCGAGGTCTCCTATTCTTTAAGACCTGCGCAAGCACGGGGCTTTGAATGGACTCGTATACATGTCGGTCTTCGACGAAGTGAAGGTATATCTGTCATCCCCACCCTCCTTATAACTCCATGACTGGCGAGAGGTTGCTGCTCTACCTTGCAGCCACCGCCCAAGCTGTAAGTGCTGTCCTAGTTGCCGAACGGGGGGCACAGCAGCATCCGATTTACTATGTCAGCGAGGTCTTACACGGCCCAAAGGAGCGTTACCCGCAAGTGCAGAAACTGTTGTACGCTCTTCTCATGGCCTCGCGCAAGCTTCGACATTACTTCCAGGCGCATTCCGTGGTCGTCCCGAGCAACTTTCCGCTCGGTGACATTCTCGCGAATCCGTATACGGCGCGGATAGCCAAATGGGCCATGGAACTGGCGGCGTTTGATATCCAGGTCGTGGCCCGAACAGCTATCAAGTCACAAGTGCTCGCCGACTTCGTGGTCGAACAGACGTCGCAGCCCGCCCCTGAGCTCGAGGCCGAGGAAGAGAAGCCCTGGATCATGTTCTTCGACGGCTCGAGGTCTTTCAAACGCCGGGCCGATACTTATCCTTACCCAGCGGCGACGCTTGAGGTATGTGGTTCGTTTTGGGTTTCTGCGACCAATAACGTGGCGTAATATGAAGCTCTCTTGGCGGGCTTACGAGCCTGCAAGTCCTGGGCGTCATGACGGTTGGTCGTGAAGGGAGACTCGGCTCGCCATCAACCAAGACAACAAGGACTATCAATGCTCGGGGATGCAATGGCAAGGTATCTCGGCGAGGTTCGCAAGATGGAGAAGTGGTTCCGAACTTGAGCTCGTGCATGTCCCTAGGAAGGACAATTCGGCGCCGATTTTCTCTCCAAGCTCGGCTCTTCCGACGAGGAGATACCCCCCGACGTCATCCTCGAGACGCTGACGGCTCCGTCTATCTCCGATCAGGAGGTCGTGCTTGCTGTGGTAAAAGGTATTCCCGCATGGGCCGAGCCCATACACAGCTTCCTGGCACGGGGCGACCTACCGCCCGACCCCGCCAATGTAGCGTGATTAAGCGCCGAGCAAGCTTGTACAAGCTCGTGGATGGCAAACTCTACAGACGGAATGTCTCCAGATCATCGACTCGGTGCATCTCCACGGAGGAGGGTAAGTACCTACTCAACGACATCCACTCAGTCTCGTGGGGCGACTCTTCAGACAGGCGATGGTCGGCAAGGCCTTCCGTGATGGGGTATTATCGTCGACGGCATTTCAAGATGCTCGGGATATTGTCCGAACTCACCGAGCATGTCGGGCCACGCCGTAAAATGCACCCACCGCCCACGCCTTCAGACTATTCCACTTGTTCGCCTTTTCGACACGGGGCTGGATATCCTCGCCCTTTCCTGTGCAACCGGGAAAAAATTCCTGTTCGTGGCTGTCGACACCTTCACCAAGTGGATTGAGGCTGAACCGGTTTCGACCATCACTGCTCGAGCTGCCGTTCGCTTTTTCCGCTTGTCCGTGGTCACCAGGTATGGGGTCCCATGCAGAATTATCACTGAAGGATCGAGATGGCGAACAGAGGGGGGGTGAATGGTCGCAAATAAATTTTCCCCCAAAATACTCCAACTAAAACCGAGAAAAGATCGCGCAAGGGAAATCGTGAAAAACCCGCAAAAACCGGAACGACTAGACAACTATGTGCATCCCTAGCTTACATGAATATTATCCATAAAATATGTGAGGGATTTTTCAATCACAATCCTGGTTGTCAAGTGTCCAAAAGAAAGAGGAATCAATTCAAATACTTCTTTTCTAAAAGAGATCAAGCCAAAACATAAAAGTCTCTTTTAGAAAAGCAAAAGCAGATATTTCCAGAATCTGTCTTTAATTTGAACAGGAGGTTGGTGGGTTTCTGCTGCTCACAAAATTATGAGAAATTTTCTCCCTATGAGAAGATGAGTCGTGAAGCTTTCCACCAAAATTCAGATCAAAAATCTAAGTAGAAAAATCATCATAAATCTATGAACACAGACAGTCAGAAACTTCGGGCAGAAAATTTGGGGCTCGGTTTTCACTTTATAGCACCCAAACGGTGAAACCAGTGGACTCCAAACTTTTTCTACAGATGGGTATAGGAGTCCCGCACAATCTCCATCAAGAATCACTCAAGAAGGATTTTTCTAGATTTTTCTAAAAATCAAAGACTAACTGCTGCGCGAAAAACAAGTTCTGGACAGAACTGGAACTTGAAAGAAGAGATGATCTCTACTCAATCAAAGAGTGCAAAAGAGATGTAAAACCATATGAACACACTCAAAACATCCAAGATCAGCATTTAGAAGGAGGGGAGGCAAATCCAAATTGCATGAATGTAGATTATGGAAAGTAAATGCGTAATGTAAATGCTGAATTTAAATTATGTAAAGTAAAGACATAATGTAAATGCAGAATTTAAATTCACAATGATGCAAAGAAATTTCTTTGTATTTCTGGTGGAAGGTTTACAAAGCCTCACTTCATGTGGGCAAAGCTCAAAGGAGCAACTCAAACCTTCAAGGAGGAGGCCACCCTCCACCCCTATTTATACAACTCTTGGGCCACCTACCACCCTTGGATGAGTCCCTCAACCCTAGGACACTCATCTAAGGGCTAGGATTAACCCACTCACACAGCCATGCAGGGCTAACCCAAAACCCACACACATACCGGGTTTTCTTGCACGATTTTCAAAGCATACTACCTAGACCCGCTAACCTATCAACTAGACCGCGATCCGACGGCCCTCATTGATCCACGCGCATCTAGCTAGCATCATCTCCTTTCCTTGTCTTCTTGGCTTGCCCGACTACGCCTCCGATCATCTTCCGCGATCTCCCGACCGTTTGGACCTCCGACGCCTCGCCTAGTCCGGCCATCCTCCGCCTCACCATGACCTAGCAACCGTAAGCCTGCAACCATCAAAGACAAGGAAAACCTTTCACATAGCAATGCCCACAAATATTTTCAATGATTATCTCAAAATTATTAATCACTCATAATTTTACTCATGGTTCGTGCTACCGCCTCTGTGCCAATAGCACTAAGAAAACCAACCAACACTCAAATTGCTTCAAATCCATTTCAAATCAAACCAAGCTCAATACTTGTCAATTACTCATCACACACAAGGATAGACCTTCACATGGTCTTTCAATCTCCCCCTTGATGAGTATATTGACAAACACCCGAAAAGGCATAAATTTGAGTTTGAAGGAGAAGAAGAGAGCAATTTGAATGCAAAGCTAAACTCGGTCCAGAGAGAAGGAAATAATATCATGACCAAGTTGGCTAGAAAGATTTTTAGAGCAATATAAAAGAAAGAGAAAGTTTTCCACAAAAACTCTAAAATATCCAATAAAACTCACAAGGAACACTCGAATATGCTTATGATCATAAAAATTTGCAATTGTCACAAAGATCATAAGAACCAAACTGGATTAGAATTTTTCCTTTGAAGATGCCTTTTCTACATTTTCTCCCCCTTTTTGGCAATATAGGCATCAAGAAGTCATTTTTTTATTTTATCCCCCTTTGAATATATTAGATGCAACCTAAGGAGCTTTAAAGATTATCCAACTGATCATAATGACAAGATATGACACCAAGCTAATCAATTTAGAAAATGACTAAACTAGGATGTCTTCAAGAACAAATTCATTTTGCTCACAAGCTTTGTGTACAAGATTTTATTTTGGCAAGATTTGAACAAGTGCAAAACTTAGCAAAAGTTTCAAAACTAGAAGCAAACACCACTCATAGCATCAAATGGAAAACCTAGAGTTCAACCTACTCAACACTTTGGGGAATCGGAAGTGCATACAAGGTCCTTCGAGCTCATTTTCCATATAATGCAAATTTTGCCTTAGTAATTGAAAAGACATAGCGGGGTGCAAATGTTTGACATAATTTGCATTCTTTACCCACATATGTTTTTTGTTTATTTGCATTTTTCAAGAGTAATTGACTCATGCCATCTTCGACCATCTCAAGAAGAACTCTTAAGAGGATGGTCTTGGTCATACACGATGCATTCCAAGTTCATCCCAAGTGCCTCCAACGATCGGCAACGCCGCGACTTGAGGGGCCCGGACACCCATATCTCCCTCGATCTCGGGAGGATCGACGACCGCGAGGGCACCCGTCTCGCCGGTGTTGTAATCCTCGCTGATCACAGGTTGGGGGTCCACCTCGTCCGGGCTATCAGGGCCTCGGCCGAACTCCCCGACCTGGGCCCAGCTCGAGGCCCCGGCAAGAGCGCGCTTTGACCAAGACCGGCGTGGCCAAGATAGCGTCGCCTCCTCCTCGGACTCGGACTCGCCCTGAACAACAGGCATTGTTAGAGTGGGCAAGCTCGGGTCTCGAGCGCTCGAGGTCTGCAATCAAGGATAGGCACTAAGACAGAAAAACACAAGGGGATGGAGCAGGTTGCATAGCTGTGGTCTTACTGGTCGGTGGCCTCTGCCTCGCTGATGGCCGGCGATGATCCTCTGTTCCCGAGCTCTGGGGCACTCCACTTCCTTCCTCTCGTGCTGGGAGGCGGTCGCGATGAGCCCACACCGCCTGCCATGGCCATGCCAGATGACCGACCTTGATCACCCTCGACAGGCGGGGAGCTCGATGGTCTGGCGGCGGCCGCGCTTTTGTCGCCGCCAGGAAAGAAACTTTGTTAGGCCCAGAAGCCAAGGGCATGAGCTCGAACTTGGCTATGATCGTCTTTACCATGACGCGGTCACCCCATTCGATGAGGGGCCTCTTCGTCTCCCGGCGGTCAGCCCCGGTGGGGGAGTCTCTTCTTCCCCTTCTTGCTCCTGCTTTCGTCGGGCAAGGCGAGCAGTCTCCGAGCTGTCTCCCACAACTCTTGATGATCCAAAGCTCGGGGTCTTCCACGGCGCTTTTGGGATATAACCTCCTACGGCGCCTCAAAAGGCGCACCTGGCATGATTAGACGGGCGCAATTAAGGCCTGGGCGGCGGACTCGGCGTCGCAGTGTCCGCCATTTGTTGGCATCCGCACCACTTCGAGAGATCAAAGGTCGCCAGATGTCTCACTGGGTTTCACTTTGCGATCTCCGCCGACCTCGAACAAGGTTCCAAGACCTTGCAAGGGTTCCGCCAATGACTTTGTTGGGTGAGGCTCGAGGCCGCCCTGGTACTCCTTCTACGACCTTGAGCCTCGGGGGCTAGCTGTCGGGGGCCGGGCAACCCTTGGTTGGTCAGCAGACAATCAACCGGCCCCCTAGCTCGGAAGGCCTCGATCAAAAACTCGGATTAAACTCGAGGCCGCTCGACCTAGGGCGCGGTAACTCCGAGCTCGGGGTCCCCGCGACCGGAGCTCGATGATTCAAGGTCGATAACGTTCCCTTGGATCCCGCACGCCATCACTTGGCGATTCTGAAACATGGGATCATGGAGTAATGCTTGAGCGCCTGTGCGGATCGGAATGGTTACCACCTACCGTCAATGTGCATGAAGGCCACGATCCGAGAATTACTCCCGAGCGTTGCAAGAAGAATGTGTATAAGACTGAAGCTTTGTAAACACTTACAGGGGACAGAACAACCCAGCGCACACACACTCGAGTTCAAGTCTAGTCTTAGCATCGTCAAGCTTGAGCTGTAATCCTCTCTTGTACACACAAATAGCAGGAATCACCACCGCAAGGTGACTGGAGTAGAGCTATTACCTTCTCAGGGGCTCGAACCAGTATAATCCTCGGTCTCGTCCGTTGTCTCCTAGCTCCGACCATAGACCTCCTCGACCTCATTCCTCTGTTCGAGCAAAGCGCAGTTGTGGTCCCATTTCTCACTGACCCCTACCTCATTTTCTGCGGTTGGCGATCCCGATCGTCGACAGTTGGGATTTCAGAATTTTTGGAAAAAGGAATTGAAAATCCACTAACATGTGGGGCCCATGCATCAGTGGCTCGGCTCATAGTGAACCGAGAGCACCGAGGGGTTGGGGGTGATGTGGCAGGTCAACTGAGGTGGCGGAACACATGGCACTAGGGCTAACATGGCACATGGCACACCACACGGCGATGACGCTGCCACCATGCGGCTGCTGATGCGATCGCCACATCAGCCTATGGATTTGATCGGTCACCTGTGAGGCGGCGACGCAGCGAGACACGAGGTGACACGTGATGTGGTGGCGCCAGTGCGACATGGTTGGCACTAGGCCTAGCCTGCTCAACGACGGCATGGGCTCCGTCGAAGATGGAGAAGGTGTGGCTAGGGTGAAAATGTGGCAAATCAAGCTCGGGTTTGTGGACAACAGGATGCGGGCGTCGCAGGGAGCTCGAAGGTGCAAACAGTGGTGGCTATAACTCACCGTCTATAGAGATCGACAGTGAGTGTCGGGACCCGGATATGCAAATCCGAAACCCTCTGTGTATTCAGCACTAGTCCAGGATCACGCTAGTGCACACAGTGGAAACATAGATGACATATCATTCCATACATTGAAATAACTGAGAAGAAGCAAATTATTATTGTCAAGGTTCATACACCAATGCCTCTTGGCTTAAGAAACAAGTGAAACTGTTGCAGCGGAAACATAATAACTTAGGCCATTCGACATGCCACAAGCAATCGTTTGGGGAAACGCCTTCCCAGTCGACATAGTCTTCATAGTACTCCTCCTCTTGATATTAATTACCTGGTCCTTCCTCAGCAACTGAACAACATGGGCATAAAGCCGTGAGTACAAAACGTACTCAACAAGTTGTAGGGAAATGATGCAATATATTCATGCACGGCTTGACAAAGGATAGTCATATGGTTCATTTGCAAAAAGCAATATCTTGAATTTAAATACAATAAATAGATTGAAGGCAGGTTGATAAAACAATAATAAATAACTGGTAAGTCAATGGTAGACAACATGAACAGAATGGCGAGGCTTCACCCTACGTCATTCAAAACAAGTATCAACCACACAATTCAACAGTTTAGCTTGAGACAACAAAAACAACAGAGAACTTCCCGTTCACATCCCAACAATTCCACATTTCATGAAACACTCTATACCCCGTGTGAAATCCCCGGGCTTGTCCATGACCGCAGACACGGCTATTCAAATAGTTTTACACTCCGCAGAGGTTGTACAGCTTTACCCACAAGACATGAACATCTCTTGGCGCAACCGGTAATAACACACTTCTTTTGGTGTGTCACAGAGATTTTATGACAAAGCCTTTACAATGCATGTCTAAACTCGGTACTGCCCTCTAAGGTTTTGCCCCTCGGGGCCCCCTCTTGAGCCATGTGAGTCTACCGTCTAACCCGGAACCCACACCAACAACTAGCAATACTCAAGACTAGACATTGCAAATTAATCAGCTAGATCCATCCCATACCGGACTTGTGGTTGCACTGTTAGGCCCAACTCAATGGCGCACAAGATTAAGTCCTTAAATTATCTCAGGCAAGACAACCACATCCTAATATGCTAGACAGCACCCCCTTTACTGCACGATCACTTGCCCGAGGGAAAACATTTTTTTCAACCCAAGACCAATGGCATCCCCGCCATGGTACAACAAGTTTTACAACAAAGGGTCAATAGCCACAATTCAATATCTCGTTAGGTCAAGATTAACATTAGTTCACAGGTGATATGAATCCCGACGTATAACTAAGCAGGTCTAAGCATAGCTACGTTAACCCAATGTTGGTACTACAATTATGTTCAACTAGTAAACAACCCAACCTAGGGTGACAATGGATACATGGCATCTCAATTAATCAAGGTGGTATAGTGACAAATAGATGTTTAGCTAACCCAGTAAATAGCACTTGTAAACAAATAGCATGCAATTGTATGAAATAGAAATACTTTTTGCAAACATGGGTACAATATGGTCAAGGACTACGACATGTCTTCGTCGACGAGATGCGATGCGCTGCACAGAAGATCATCTCCTTCGTCGGCGACTACGGCCGCTTCTTCGACTACGCGCAAAACGATTCACAAAAAGAATAAAATAAATTTAACAGAAACTAAAAATTATAATAAAAATACTTGCAGATAGAGGATGAATTTAGATGAATTTAGCAACTGGAATCACTCGATTCGGAGTTATGACAGAGAAGAAATTGTTTGAATTCTCAAAATCCTGAAAATTGAGAAACCGAGGAATATTCCTTTGGAATCTTTTCTTTTCTCCATTTTCTGATTTTCATCACTCTCTTACATGCGGGCCCTACACGTCATAGGCTCAAGGCTTCTTCTCCATGTGTTCTGTACAAAGGAAATGCAAGGGACAGAGAGTAGCGCCATGGAGGGAGCAACGCCAGCAAGGGAAAATGGGCTCGCCGGCGCATGGGCAGCGGAGGGCGGCAGAGAGCAGGCAGAGGCGAGGGCTGGTGGCCGAAGGCGAGGAGTAGCAGCGGCAAGACCAAAGAAGGAGCAAAGATCAAGCGCAGATCAGGAGAAGCAAGAAGTATTGGGCTTACGAAGCGGGCGGCGGGTCGACGAGGTGTGGCTCGGTGGCACGGAGCGCGGGCACACGGCGGCTAGCAGCGCGGTGGCCGGAAACAGTGATGGCAAAACGAGTTCGACGACTCCCAAAAATGAGCCGACAGCACGACGGTCAAAAACACCCGAAATCACGATATTTCTCGAAACTAATATGAGCACGGGGTAGCTAGCATCAAGGGGAGTCTATGGGTGCAAGGAATTGAATTAGTTCGTACCCACACGGAAGAAATCATCGATGAACGGAGCGACGGCTGACGACGAACAAACTCAAAATCCGGGGTCAAACTGCAACGAAAATCAAATCCGATTGAATGGTTATGATCACAGAGGCAAATGGCACAAAGTGACGTAGTTGGTTTGTCTAGAAACTCACGGAGCAAGAGATGGCTCACTGGTGTCTTTGGAGTGCGTCGGGCGTCGGGTTTTCTCAAGTTTTGGGAAGGGAAATAGCACTGGACCGATGGGGCAAGGTGAGCATGGGATAGAGGACGCCGGGACAAAGATATGAGAAGTGGAAGCTCGTTGTTTCGTTGAGAAACGGCCGAGTTATTGATGTTTGAGTGCGTTTTGGTTTCTACTCATTTAATCCAATTCCGGCGAGATTAAGGGCTAATGAAGGTTAAAAATGGATTCTCCTCATCAATATCTTTCAAACGGACCCAATCTTGCTCAATTTGGTGGAGGAAATGAAAAGTTATGGGTGATTAAAAAGAGACATTCATGTGTGGCTTAAACTGTACAGGCTCGGAGGTTTCAACGATGTGAGGAAGAAGATGAACAGTAAAGACCACGTGTCGCTTTCTCATTGGTTGGAAGAAATGAAGGGACAAAAGCGCGAGGAATAAAATAGCAAAAATAATCTAAAAATCCTAGAAAAATATTCCTAAAAAGACTAGAGATTATTTGAAACCCAATAAAATTAGTTTCACTGAATTTCGATGAATTTTGGAATTTAGATTATTCCGGAACGAATATACTGATTTTGATGAAAGACCACGAGAGATAAAATAGCAAAGAAATTCCAAAAATCTTGAGAAAATTCCTAAAAATGTTTTGGAATATTTGGAACCTAATGCAATAGGTTTCAGGATTTTTAGAGCATCTTGGAACGTAGGTGAAATTTCGAGTAAGGACCGGAATTAGGAATTCTGACTTTGCGGACGGTAAAGGATCGAACTTCAATTTCGAATGGATAAGGATGCCAGGTTAAATATAACACCAATGAAAAACCAAATTTTAAAATTAATTAATTTTAAATTAGCTTTTAGCAGAAACCCGAAATTAGGGATGTTACAAACCTCCCCCCCCTTAAATGGAATCTCGACCCCGAGATTCAGACTGGCTAGAGAATAGGTGGGGAAACTCAGACTTCAGATCCTCTTCTCGCTCCCAAGTGGCTTCATCTTCCGAATGATTGCTCCACTGGACTTTGCAGAAATGGATGATCTTGCTTCTCGTGATGCGCTCTGCAACATCCAAAATCTTCACTGGTTGCTCCTTGTAGGTGAGATCCTCTTGCAAATCGATGGCTTCCAATGGCATCTGCTCTTCTGGCACTTCTTCAATTGCGACACGTGGAATACATCATGGATTCCAGCTAAGGACTGAGGCAACTCAAGCTTGTAAGCAACTTCTCCTCTTCGTTCCAAGACTTTGAACGGTCCCACATATCTAGGGGCAAGCTTTCCTTTTACTTGAAATCTCTTAACTCCTTTTAGAGGGGTGACTCTAAGGTACACATAATCATTGGGCTCGAAACTCAAATCTCGGCGACGATTATCTGCATAACTCTTCTGTCTACTTTGAGCTATCTTTAACTTGTCTCTGATTAACTGCACTTGCTCTTTAGCTTCTTGCAATATGGCAGGACCAAATAACTGCTTTTCTCCGGTCTCCTTCCAATTTAGAGGGGTTCTGCACTTTCTTCCGTATGAGGCTTCGAAAGGAGACATTTGCAGACTGGCTTGAGAACTATTATTGTAAGAAAACTCCACATAGGGCAAACACTTGTCCCACTTAGCTCCATAGGTTAAAGCACAGGCTCTTAACATATCCTCAAGAATCTGAATCACTCGCTCTGTCTGTCCATTGGTTTGAGGGTGATAAGCAGTACTGAACCTGAGATGAGTTCCCATCGTTTCATGCAAACTCTGCCAAAAACGAGAAGTAAACTGGGTTCCTCTATCGGAGACAATCTTCTTAGGCACTCCGTGAAGACTGACAATCCTTGACATATATAATTCTGCCAATTTATCTCTGGTGTAGGTAGTCTTAATTGGAATAAAGTGAGCTACCTTAGTCAATCGATCCACTATCACCCAGATCGAATCATAACCTGCTTGGGTTTTAGGAAGTCCGGTAATAAAATCCATACCAATTTCTTCCCACTTCCACTCTGGAATCTTCAGTGGGTCAAGCAATCCTCGCCGCCTCGATGCTCGCTTTAACCTTCCGGATGACATCACAAAGAGCAACATATTCTGCAATCTCACGCTTCATGCTAGGCCACCAATACCTTTCCTTGAGGTCTTGATACATCTTGGTACTTCCAGGGTGTATGGAGTACAAAGTCTCATGCGCTTCTTTGAGTAACAACTCCTTGAGCTCTTTCTGATCAGGTACACAGATACGATTCTCATACCAAATGGTACCTCTTTCATCTTCAGAGAAACCTAGGGCTTTTCCTTTCTTCATATTACTCTTAATCTCTTTGACATCGGTATCCTCAACTTGGGCTTCTCGAATCTGATCTTCCATTGTTGGACGCACTTCCAAGGTAGCCAGGTAACCTTCTTGAACCACTTCCAGACTAAACTTCTGAAATTCCTCATAGAGAGCTGGCTGACTTTCTTTAATCATCATGGTATTACAGTAGCTCTTTCTACTCAAAGCATTAGCTACGACATTGGCCTTGCCTGGATGATAATGAATTCCAATGTCATAGTCCTTGATCAACTCCAACCATCTTCTTTGCCTCATATTGAGATTGGCTTGAGTAAAAATATACTTTAGGCTCTTGTGATCCGTATAAACCTCACAGCGATTACCGATGAGATAATGGCGCCAAATCTTTAAAGCATGCACTACGGCAGCCAATTCCAAATCATGGGTCGGATAGTTGACTTCATGTGGCCTTAGTTGACACGAAGCATATGCCACAACCTTCTTATCTTGCATTAGCACACAACCAAGTCCTTGACAGGATGCATCACAGATTATCTCAAAATCCTTCCTGATATCTGGCAAAATAAGCACTGGGGTAGTTGTCAAACACTTCTTTAGTTCTTGAAAACTCCGCTCACACTCTGATGTCCAAGCAAATTTCTTCTCCTTTTTCAAAAGCTGAGCGAGCGGTCTAGCTTTTCTGGAAAAACCTTCTATGAAACGGCGATAATATCCGGCCATTCCAAGGAAACTTCTGACTTGGGTTACCGTTTTGGGCGACTCCCAATTGAGCACGCCTCGACTTTACTGTGGTCAACAAATGACTCTTCCGCTGATATAACATGACCTAGGAAAGCAACTTCTTTCATCCAGAACTCACATTTACTAAACTTAGCATAGAGTTGATGTTCTCTTAGCTTTGTCAATACTTTCCGCAAGTGATCCTTATGTTCTTCCTCACTCTTGGAGTAGACCAGAATGTCATCAATAAAGACAACGACAAACTTGTCTAGATATTCCATAAATACCTTATTCATCAGGGTCAGGAAATAGGCAGGGGCATTGGTCAAACCAAAAGACATCACAGTATACTCATACTGTCCATGCCGAGTCATGAAAGCTGTTTTGGGGATATCCTCTTTACGAATGTTCATCTGATGGTAACCTGACCTCAAGTCAATTTTTGAAAACACTCCTGCTCCTTGAAGCTGGTCAAACAAATCATCAATTCTTGGCAGAGGGTACTTATTCTTGATGGTGACTTCATTGAGAGCACGATAATCCACACATATCCTCTGAGTTCCGTCCTTCTTTTCAACTAGAAGAACTGGGGCTCCCCATGGCGAAGAACTCGGTCTAACAAAACCTTGATCTTGCAGCTCTTTAATCTGTCTCTTCACTTTAGCTAACTCATTAGCAGGCATCCTGTATGGTCTCTTGCAAATGGGTGGCGTTCCAGGAACTAGCTCAATCAAGAACTCTCTGTCTCTATCTGGTGGCATACCAGGCAACTCATTTGGAAACACATCAGGAAAATCTCTGGCAATTGGCACATCTTCCAAATTTATTCCTTTGGCACTACAAACTTTTATCCTTGATTCCGATTCATGCGGCGACTTGAAGTTTTAACTTAGCTCCGTCTGGACTGGTTAAGGTGATCTCTCTATTTCCACAATCCAAAATTGCTTGGTTTTTGGAGAGCCAATCCATTCCTAGGATCACATCTAGGGACTTGGTGTCTAGGACAATGAGGTTGGCTAGGAATTCTACCCCTCCGATTAATATCCTAACTTCGGGGCAGCCTTGGTTCGTACTCAAATCCGAACCAGGTGATTGCACTAATAAAACTATCTTAAGAGGCATTGTTTTTAACTGATGATTTGCAACAAAACTTCGAGAAACAAACGAATGCGTAGCTCCAGAATCAAATAAAACCATGGCAGATGCTGAGTTGACAAGGAGCTTACCTAGTATGACGTCTGATGCAGCCTGAGCATCCTTAGTGGTGACATGATTCACACGACCTCTTCCCATAGGCGGTGGAGTCCTAGTAGCCTGATTTGGAGTTTGAGACGCTCCATGTCCTGCTCCTGGTGCGGGGGTCCTAGCTGGTGTCGATCCCAGGTTGAAACGAACTGGCGTCACAGTTTGCTTCCTGGGGCAACTATTTGCATAATGACCATGCTCATTGCAGTTGAAACAAATGACTCCTGCAGCTGGATTACTGGTCCTCTGAGGCGGATTGCTGTTGGTTCTGAAGTTGGGGTTGCCTGAAGGAGCTTGGCGAGGCACTGGTGCAGGTGTCCTGAATGCAGATGGAGGAGTGAAACGAGCAGGCTGCTGAGCATTGGTCCTGGCTCTCTACAGATGATTCTGATGAGCTCCATGTTGCATCATCTTCCTCTTGCGGGATTCCTCTAATTCACGACGAGACTCCTCAATTAGCATAGCTTTGTCCACCAAGTGCTGGAAATCTACATAGTCATTGCCAACAACTTGCACCTTTAATCCTGGGTTGAGCCCACGCTTGAACTTCTTCTGGCGTGCATCATCTGTAGCTACATCTTCTGGAGTGTAGCGAGCAAGTTGAGTGAACTTATTGAGGTATTCACTCACTGACATCCCTTCTTGCTTGAGCTCCTTGAACTCATTCTTCTTCATCTCCACCTTTCCATCAAGGATATGGGAGTGGCGGAAAGCAGCTGAAAACTCTGCCCAAGTGATGGTCTGGGGGTCATCATGGGCGGCAATATAGTTTTCCCACCATTCAGCGGCGGTGCCCTCTAACTGATGAGTAGCATATAAAACCTTCTCATGATCTGTGCACTGAGCAATGGCAAGCTTCTTCTCAATAGAGCGAATCCAATCATCTGCGTCCAATGGTTCTGAAAAGTTGGAGAAGGTAGGCGAACGAGTCCTCATAAATTCTGCCAGCTTGGACTGCGGACGAGCCTGGGGAGGTGCAGCAGCAACAGCAGCAACAGCTTGATTTTGCTGGTTTAATAAGTTGGCTGGAGCAACTGCAGTCTGGTTCTGTTGATTCATCATGTTGTTCATATTCTGCATCATTGTATTCATGAGTTGGGTCTGCGTTGCTAGAAAATGTCCCATGTTCTGATCTGACACGGCAGGAGGTGGTGGCGGTGGGTTGGCACTGGCACTGGCATTAGCATTGGCATCCACTAGCTAATCGCGACGGCTCGAGCTAGTGTCAACCATCGCGACGCAAAGACAAGGGTTTAATAGGTAAGAGGAAAAAGCAACAGACAAGTGGTAAGGTCATCTAGGGGAGGTAGGTAATATCCAAGAACAAAGGCCAACCAAAGACATAGCCGAAAAGGCTATAAAATAAAGATGCAATAAAAGCTTCCAACTAAGGTATGGTTGTAACACCATGCTGGAGGCAGGTGTACAACATACCCGGCACACAAGCAACAAAATCCTAGTATACGCAAACTAAACGTAACTAAACCAAAAGGAAATGGCATGCTCAGACACCACAAAGCACCACAACCCTATGTTATATGGTAGTCTTCTCGGACATACTCTTCGACGGCTTGATCTTCGTCACCTTTGATTTGATTCCTTGCAGATGCCTTGGGGTTTAAGAAGTACCGTGAGATAAGGTCAATTTAATTTCAAAACAATATTTCAGCAAAGGAGAGGAAATAAGAACCTAGGAATAAGATGAGAAAGAGACAAACTATTAAATACCAATTTGTTGGTTTGATTTAGAAAATAATTTTGAAGACCATGCTAACTAAGAGAGCGACCTACAGTCGATATGGCTCTGATACAGTCGATATGGCTCTGATACCATCTCTGTCGGGACCCGGATATGCAAATCCGAAACCCTCTGTGTATTCAGCACTAGTCTAGGATCACGCTAGTGCACACAGTGAAAACATAGATGACATATCATTCCATACATTGAAATAACTGAGAAGAAGCAAATTATTATTGAATAAAGCAAATGACCTTATGGTCAAGGTTCATACACCAATGCCTCTTGGCTTAAGAAACAAGTGAAACTGTTGCAGCGGAAACATAATAACTTAGGCCATTCGACATGCCACAAGCAATCGTTTGGGGAAACGCCTTCCTAGTCGACATAGTCTTCATAGTACTCCTCCTCTTGATATTCATTACCTGGTCCCACTACAACACGGATATAGCTTTCAAGGCATTTAATTTTACATGGCATTTGAGTCAAATGCCACCAAATAAAGCTTTTGTGGCATTTATTTGGATTTAGGGGCGTTTAATTGCCTGGCACATAATATTTGCCGGTGAAAGAATTTCCTGGCATAAAATATATGCCGGCTTATCATTTTATTAAGAGGGCATTTATAAATGCCGGCTTAAAATCTATGCCGGCATATATTATTTGCCGAATAAAATAGAAAGAGGGGCACATAATAAATGCCGAGATAGAGTAAAGATGGCGTTTTTTATATGCCACACAATGCAAATGCCGTGGATTCTCGCTTTTAGGCGCGAACGAAAACGTCTAGGGCGCGCGCGGAGGGAAAAAAAAAAGGAAAAAAGGCGCCTCGATCGATGTCTATACACATATATCTGATATATCTCCCTCTAGCTGCCGCCTCGGTCGAACGATGTCCCCAATCCTGTCTCACATATCCTGGCCTCTAAGCTGCGCCGCAGCCCTAGCTCTCGCCGCCGCCGGGCGCTCGCCACCACCCACACCGCCCCACCCCTGGCCGCAGCTAGCTCCTGGCGCCATCGGATCCCTCGACTGAAGCCGTCCACCACCGGCGCCCCCCACCGATCGAAGCCCTCCATCGGATCCCTCCACCGCTGATCGCGCCCCCACCGGAGCCCTCCACCACCGGCGCCTCCTCCTCCAGTTCGCGACCCCCACCGGAGCCCTCCCCCCACCGGTGCCTCCACCCATCGACTCCCTCCATCTCCGGTGCCCTCCCCCCACCTCCCCCTCCTCCATCTCAGTAACTCCTCCTCCATCTCTGGTGCCCTCCTCCTCCATCTCCGGTGGCATTTAGGATCTTGAACTTCACGGTAGTTGTTCTACATGTTTGTAATCTTATCGCTACTGATCACGCATGCTTCAACTAATGTTCATAAGATCTCTCTGTGTGCTTTTGATATGGTGAAATTGGATGTCTTGTTTAGATTAAATAGCTTCACTCTCTAGAACTTTCAAAATAATTCCCTAAAATAACCATTAATATCTTTTGTTATACATCATGGACAAATTTTACTGCATAAGACTACCTTTACGAAATGGATGGGGAATTGGGGACGGTGACTTTTGTTGCTTCTTCCATCCTTGATGAACAACCATAAGACAAGACTCCTACACAATGTGGTTTCATTTATCTTTGCCATATCTCATCAAAAGGAGGATATTTTGAACTTTGACACCAAATACTTCAGCTTATTTCCGACCCTTTTCTTCCGCTCGAATCAGTATTTTATTTAGGAGTGGTAGTGGACATGTAGATGCTATTTGACCACATGCTGAAACTTCTACACAATTTGGGGTGGCATGCCCCTTGTCATCAAAAAGAAATTTTGATTTGAACTTCTTGCAAGTTGTCGAGCTTGTTATCATTTTCCTCTTTTGTCCGAATTGGATATTGGTGGTTCTTTGAAGACCGATAGGAGTTTTTTAGGGGCTCGATTACACTACTAGGTGTCAAACGTTGATCACATAAATTCGACACAAAGAAACTAGTATAGTGATTGGCTCTTTTGGAGTGTCAAGAAGCGGTCATTCTTTGGTTACACTTGATCAATCGAGGGTTTCTTACTTCTAATTAATTTGCCCAAGGTATCATTCTTTTTCCGAGGAGGATATGCTGCCAACGACTATTGCCGATTGTGTGATTGTTATAGGTATATGACAAACCAACTATTTTTGTACATGGAAATTGAACTATGGCTGTTATTGGTTCCACATGCATGTGCACAAGAAAAAACTTCCACAAAATCATTCAGAAAAACAAATATATTCACATTAGTTAAGAAGATTAAAAACCTTTGTAGGACTGATATCTTCTTTCCTTAGGAAGTCTAAGTCATCAACTGTCACAATAGTAACAAAAAGGTTATGTTCGGTGTATTCCTGCATTAATAAGCATCTTCTCATTCCTTCTCTTCTTTGGGCTGAAGTTCATCTTTTCTTTTTCTCATCTTTAGTATAGTTCAAGGAGTATGTGTGGCTAATGGATGAGATCCAAGCGATATGTGAACAAAGGCCCAAAATTTACGTAAGGATTAAACATGTACCTTGTGGCCATAACAAAATTCCATTGTCAAAACCTCCTTGGTTGTCGGTTCTCGCAATGATTTTAACTATAGTCACAAACCTATATAGTCAACATCTTATGCACCAAAGAAATTAAAATATGAAAAAAAAATCAGAAGTGAGGCCCTTAAACTATTGTATGTCAAAGACGTATTGAATGGTTGCCATTTGTCAAATAAGCTATTACTTCATCAACATCAAACTTTAAACAATGCAAGATGGAAAACCGATATAATTAATGATGTTGGTTTCAAGATAGACAACATGCGCTTAGTTTTTGCGGTCTTTGTATCAATTGCTTCTTCATCGCTTAGTTCTACAAAGTATTAATATATACTTTTCTAAATACAATTCACCGGGGTTTGAAGTTCAAATCTTGGATGCTCATTTCGGCATTTAGAAAATAGATATTAAGCAGTGGAACTGGTTGTCGTCTCTGTGTAGTAAGACACTAATTTCATTGTATCTCACAAAAGGGCAAGATTCTAGTAACACAAATGGCTCTGCTGGAATATCGACTTAATTATCGGTGTTATAATGATGCAAGTAAGACTTGTCAGTAGATATATTTGATGATTGAATGAGAAATGGGTAACTTTTGAAATAAACATTCACAGACTTATTTTACGGGTTAGAGCCACAACACATGGGAGTGGAATATCACTTGGGCTAAAACTTGCCCTTAGTAATGGAAGAATTTTGTGGAACAATGGCAAGTTTGTGGGCTTCATTAAGAACTCAACAGAGCTCAAGCCAAAGCTCATCTTTTAGTGATAGTTCAGGGTCAAGTGTATCGATTGGCACCAAAATAGCATTGATTCAACATCTACAGCTATGGCACTCACTAGTGAGATCTACTACTCCTTGAATAAAAAACTATATATATATAAAATATGAGTTGAGTAAGATTTTGTGTGTTTTGTTTGAGGCCGATTTTGTGTGTTTTTGTTTTGCACGTTGCCAAACAAATTTGTGGAGCCACTTGCCTAAGTTTTGTTGGTGTGCCGAAACTCTTGCCTCAAACCAAATACACCTTGTTGACACAAGTTGATGGGATAAGGACATAAGAATAAAGGTTACATAAGCTTCATACCCAAAACACATGAGGTATTTTGACAACATTATTTTTCCCAAGCGACTAGCTGTTCTCTCGTAATTCTTAGCCTCTTCGGTAAAATCTGCAAATCAACAAACTGTAATTTCCAGAAATTTGAAACTCTCTTAACTGTTATTCAAGAGAAAAAGGTTCTAAAAAGATTCATAGAATTAAAAAAACTTTATGCGAATATACACCCATTTATATTGCATAGCACAAACTTTTTTCCTTTATGCGAATATACACCCATTTATATATGCACAAGATCGTTATTCTTTAATTCCTCGAAGGAATGGGAAAAGAGATGACAACAGAACTAGCTTTACTAAATGCAATGTTATAGCTCAAGGAACATAATAGATGGCTCTACTACAATGCCTCCACAGAATAGCAAAGAAAATTATTTAAACCGATACTATATAAAAATAGCACGTACCTAGTTCCATCGACATGGTTCTCCCAAATTCAATTAATATCTTCTCAAACCTATAATTCTTCTGAGCTATGGAATAATTGTGTTGCTAATTCTTCTGGCATATTTTGGAGCAAGCGGAGGAGGATGCCATAGTGGAGTTGTTGCTTGTGACTACCCGTTGATATTGTTGGCTGCAACGACTTGTAACAGTCCTGCATGTTTTGTACCGTGAGTTCAAATTTAATATGTTTTACTCTTGTTGGGTGATATTGATATATATATATATATATATATATTATATGCAGCACAAACATGGACAAGAACTGGATGCATTTATCTAGGCACACAATTGAGTACGAAAATGGCATCAATTTATTTTTGGAGTTTGCATTTTCAAAATCAGCACAAGGTGGGATAATCCACGCCTCGCAACATTTGTGCTAATTTGTATTGGTTAGACAAGACCACTATATATAATCACTTAATATGCAATGGCTTTTTGGGAGGATACAATGAATGGGTGTTCCATGGTGAGGATTGGTGTTTTCAGCCTGCTCATAACTCAGATCCAGAGGGTAATCCCGCTATGGATGATGAAATGGAGGCAATGCTTAGGGACGGGCTTGGGTTCTTTGGTGACAAGATTAAAGATGTCAGCAATAGTGATGACATGGAGAGAGAGATATGGACACCAAACATACTATAGGTTAGCTAATGAAGCTAGTAAGGAGTTGTACCTGGGATGTGAGAGGTTTTCAAAGCTACAGCTCATTGTTAGGCTCCTTAACATTAAAAACTTATGGGGAATGAGTAATGCATGCTTTGATGAGCTTGTCACACTATTAAAAGAAGCATTTCTGAAGGTGAACTTTTACCCAAAAACTATCATGAGGCAAAAAAATTTGTGAAAGATGTTGGTGTTGGATATGCCACTATTGATGCGTGCATAAATGATTGCATACTATATAGGAAAGAGCATGCAGATGCCACTTCATGTCCAACTTGTGGCACCTCTAGGTGGAAAAGCGAAAAAATTGGTCTAAGTGGAAAACGTGTGCATAGAGTTCCAATAAAAGTTGTTCGTCATTTTCCACTTAAAAGAAGACTTCAAAGAATATATATGTCACCCAAAACAGCATCTGATGCAAGATGGCATAGTGAAGGTCGTACAAAGGATGGCTTGTTGAGGCATCCAGCAGATTCAACTGCATGGAAAGACTTTGACTTTAACCATCCTCGATTCAGTTTGTAATGTCGCAATATTAGACTTGCTTTGGCGACAGATGGTTTCAATCCTTTCAAAGACATGTAGCGTGTCTCATAGCACATGGCTCGTTATTTTGATTCCATACAATTTTCCACCTTGGATATGCATGAAGCGCATAAATTTCATCCTCTCTTTGTTGATCTCGGGCCAAAATCTCCGGAAATAATATTGATGTTTATCTCGCAACTATTAATTGATGAACTTAAGGACTTGTGGGTGAAGGTGTAAGGACATTTGATGCATCTTGTTCAGAATGGTTCACACTACGTGCTGCATTAATAGGGACTATTAGTGATTACCCAGGCAATGCTTACCTATCTGGAAGGAGAACTAATAGAGAAGTAGGTTGTGCTTCATGCCACACTGGAACATGTTCATTACAATTAAAGCATGGCCATAAGGCATGTTACATGGGGCACCGCACATTCCTTCCTTTGAATCACAAGTACAGGAATGATGCAAAATCATTTGATGGTACCAAAGAGATGAGACTAGCTCCTGTCCCAATTTCTGGGTATGATGTGTCCGAGGAAACAAAAGATTTACATGTAGTCTTTGGAAAGCTAGAAGAGAAGAAACGTGCAAAGAAGCGACGGCGTGGGGATAAGGAGATTGAACCAAAGTGGCACAAGAGATCTTGTTTCTTTCAGCTACCCCATGGGAGACCCTTCTAGTACGACATAATCTTGATATAATGCACATAGAGAAAAATGTGTTTGACAACATTGTGAATACTCTTCTCAATATTGACAAAAAGTCAAAGGATAATCTTAGTTCCCGACTAGATCTCCAAAGAATGGGTATAAGACCAGAACTCCACCCAATATCGCGAGGAAGCAAGACTTATTTACCACCGGCAACCTATACAATGAACATATCAGAGAAGAAAATGTTCTGTGAAGTGCTAAAGCATGTCAAATTTCCAGATGGATATTCATCTAATCTGCATAACAAGGTTCTAGTTGATCAAAGGAAACTAGTTGGTCTTAAGACTCATGATTGTCATGTTATAATGCAGCACTTGCTCCCTTTAGCCATAAGAAGAATTCTGCCCGAACAAGTTTGCAGAGCGCTAATTCGTTTAAGCAACTTTTTCAAACAGATGTACTCGAAAGTTATTAATGTGAGTGATATGGAAAAATTAGAATTTGAAATTGGTGAAACACTTTGTCTCCTTGAGAAGATATTCCCACCATCATTTTTTGATGTCATGGTTCATTTGTGCGTCCATCTTCCAACTGAAGCTAGGCTAGCTGGACCAGTCCACTACAGAAATATGTATCCTATCGAGAGGTGCGTATTGGCTAAATTATATTAATGTATTCATATTTATAGACTTGTGTATCGACTAAAGGGATAGGTTTAAATTGTAGGTACCTTAAGAAGTTAAAATCAATGGTTAGGACACGGAGTCACCCGGAAGGATCCATTGCTGAAGGCTATCTGCTAGATGAAAGCATTACCTTCTGCTCACGTTACCTTCATGGTTGTCAAACTAGGTTCACCCGCGGAGGTCGTAATGATGACAATGGTGATAGCTGCACAAGTGAACTACCATACCTTAAAAGATTAGGCCGTCCCTTGGTTGGTAGTTATAGTACCAGTTTGGACAACATACCATGGGTTCAAGCTCACAGATATGTTTTAACAAACTATGAACACATTGGGCCATATGTCAAGTATGCTATCCTCATTCGAGTTCCATATTAATTATTTTGCTTTACTTGCACTAATTTTTAAAATAAATGCAGCAAACATCTTGATTTTCTATCAACAGACAAACATCTTAGAAAGCGAGACATAAATAGGATTCATCATGAAACATTCCATACATGGTTCACTGAATATGTAAGTATATTTTTTATCTTGATGAGACATGTAAGAGCTGTCGTATGTTGTTGTAATATGCTTATTATTATTTATCATAGGTAAAACAATTGCTTAGTCAAGGTAATGAAGTTCCAGAGGAATTACAGGTCCTAGCCAACAAACCTTATATAATCGTGACCAAACATAGCAGCTATGCTATAAATGGCTATAAGTTTCAAACAAAGTGTTACGGTGCTGATAAGACCACCCAAAATTTTGTCAGAGCCGTTGTTGCACAAACATCAAGTTTTTCTAGTGCTAAAGATCAGAATCCAATAACATCAGAAGTTGCCTACTATGGTTTTATCAATGAAATTATTGAGCTCAATTACTCTGACAAGGGATCAATTGTGTTGTTCAAGTGTGACTGGGTTGATACAGTTCAAGGTAGAGGTATTCGGAAAGATAAATTTGGCATTACGCTTGTGAATTTCAATTATTTGCTAGACAAAGGTGAGAACATCTATGATGAGCCATTTATACTTGCCACACAAGCCACACAAGTATACTATGTGCAAGATCCCATAGACACAGAATGGCATGCTGTGGTTTTTGCAAATCCAAGAGATATTTTTGACTTGGACTCAAGAAATGACAATGAAAAGGATGAATACTTTTGTATTGAACCAAGAGAGCCTTTAATTGAAACAATATCTATTGATGTTGGTGATGGCGATAATTGTGCTAGGATAGACATTAATGGGCTAACTATTGATGAGCCATTGGATGAAGCAATTAATTTGAAACGGTATAGGCTCTGTTCATAACATCTCTTTTATTTTTATATGCTATTATACCTCAGTTTTATTAATTTTTACATGCTATTATACTTCTGATATTGTAGGAACAAAGATGGCAGGAAAAGGAAGAGAACAACCCAATAGTAAAAGTCCTTATGAGTTGAAGCGTGACGAAAATATTAGAAATAATAATGCATTCCTTAAGAAGTTGAAACTTAGAACAATGTTGATACCTGGTGAAAGTCCTTCTCAGCTCCAAGACATGGACAATTTGGTAAAAGCACTATGCTTTTATTGCAGGCTCCTTAATTAAGAAATTGAAACTTAGAATGATGTCTTACTAATTTGTTAATATACGAAGGCTGGAAATTTGTTTGATATATAGTTATATACTGCTAAGAATTTGATGAAAATTGGTTTTCTTTTTAGTTTTGAATGAATGTTGAATTTAGCATCAGTTTTAGGACGATGACTAATCGGCAGAGTTTTGCCTCTTTTTCTTCAAGACAAGTAGGATTTGTTCACTTATTGCATTGTTTGTTTTATACTTTATTAGTTCATTGCCTGTGTGTTGGCTCATATATCAGTTGGTTCTTTGTAATTGTTCTCTTGTGATTTGGTACTGGACCAAAATGATAAATATTGATTATTTTCTGTGGGAATTATATTGTCATCTTGTCACCGGGGCGGAGTTTGGTTAGAATATAGTGGAAACCGCAGATGCTATTAGTATTCCTTTGCTATTTTGATGACCGCAGTGTGTAATGTCCCAATCAGATTCAAACTTGTCTTTGATGCTAATAAAGACCTTTGACCCATCAATTGTTTGCTGGATTTTTGGTAGTTATCTTTTTGCTTGAATGAACTAATGATAGATCCATGAAATGGTACATATTTCCATGTTTTTTTGGACATTGAGCTTTTTCTATGTTGCCAAAGAATTCAATTATTGCAGATTTCAAGAAGCATCGCTAATGAATTTGTGAAAATGGACTCATGCAGGTCTGAAAACTGCCATAATTGAGGGAGATGTCGTGGGTGGGACTTGTGTGAACAGAGGTTGTGTTCCATCAAAGGCGCTCCTTTTTGTTAGTGGTCGGATGCGGAACTTCAAGATGAACACCACATGAAGTTTTTGGGCCTACATGTGATATTTTCATATTGAAATATCGATTGTTGTGCATGATTTGATGTATTGAACAATGGTTTGCGAATGCTTGGAATCTCAAATGCATAATCATATTGAATCATGCCGCCTTAATTGTTTTAGTGTTGGCACATCTATTTGATTCACCAATCAACCAGGTTCGTAGATTCTATCCTAGACTCGGGAACAAGGAATGATAAAGAACGGTTTAGCTCATACCATAGTAAATGTAGTGTTTAGATAATTAATGTTGAGCTCGCTAACCGCCTAATTCTTTAGAAGTTATTTTGTTTTTCATTGAAATAGTAAAGATGCCTTGTGTTTGTGTAAATTTATGTTGGCTATATTGAATAAGGTTTTGCATAAAAAGATATCAACCAGAATCGCTTTTCTCATGTACCATTAACTATAAGAGTGATCCAAATTTTTTTGGGTGACAAGTTCTGCCCCGACTCTAATCGTTTATCATATTTGTAAATGTGTTTCATCACCGGATACGACAGACATGTGTCATTCTCGATCATGCAAATAATCTTGCCTCTAAAATCCGCAGCAACTTGACTAATTCAATGAAAGCTTTGGGTGTGGATATACTGACTGGTATTGGCACAATTGTGGTAGGTTCTCTATATATTTGCCTTGTTTGTAATAACATCATACATTTTATCAACATGAGTGATGTGATAGGGTGGACATCTCTTTTGCTGATGTATAAACTTCACTTTTGCTCATAATTCTTAACTACCAATGGATCATCCTTGACTGAATTACAGGTATTGACCCTGTGTCCTAAGTATAGCTTGCTCCAAACTGTTAAAAGACTCGTGTAACACCATTATGACTAAAGTTGGTCAACATCTTTTCGCATATGCACGATTTGATACTTTATTACGCTTATATGAGTTATCAATTTGGTTCATAGTTATATCACCACGACCATTTGGTTCTTCTTTGAGTTTTATCTACTATTTGCAATATTTGTGAATTCGCTAGAGTTGGTTCTAAAAGACCACTTTATTGGTTGGATTTTTTGTTTTTGGTGTAAGTGTGTCGTATAAATTTACTCTCATAGTAAAATTAGTTTGTAATTTCAAACTCATCAACACTTTTCTTAATGTTAGCTGAACAATTTAAAATATTTCAAATTCCAGAGATCATGCTATAAGTGTAATAGTATATGGTTCAGTTTTCATTATTCTTTGCCCTATTTATTCGAATACGTTAACTTTGAACAAAATGTTATATGGTGTATTTAGTTTGCGCTTGTATCTTGTAATTTATTGTCTTAGTATTTTCTCGAAGACATTCTTTATAGATCTTTGATTGTGTTAAGATAGTATATTCTATCCTCTAAAGCTAAGTATTAGATAAATATTGAATTAATTTTGTCATTTCATACCAATGCATGTCTTCTCCCAACTATCCAGAATGATAGTGCAAATGACACTCGACAGACCTTTGTATGAGCATAAGTGGAGGACTAGCAAGGCTTATGCTTTCTACAAAATGATCTTTCCAAGAGACATCATATTTGTTTGGGTCATTAGCCATCGGTTTCAGATTGTACTTTATAAGGAAAATATGTACACTATGTTGCATGTGTAACCAACAAAGTTGCTTCATGGAGGGTTTTTCTTCTTGTGGCAAGCGAAATATAAACTGGCAACATCTGAATTGGCTGGAGACAAAAACAATCAAATTGTTCCTTATAGTCAAAGCGCAGTTTCAATGAATCCTTTTGAAGCCACCGGCAACCACCTATTCGATTACCTATTCAGTTTGAGAGAATTGTCTCAGTAGAAAAGGCCCGAGGAGCGAATTCAAGATCCGTGGTATGTAACTTGCGTTCTTCAACCGACTATTCACTTTTACATTTTGGTACTTTTGTTCCTTGTTCTACATACTGCATCGACAAACCAAGAAGTAGTGTCAAATCTTGTGGTCATACATTTGGTCTCTCTGAAAACCATTGTGATCCTTTTTTTCGGTGTCATTAATATTTTTATGTTCCTCCATCTAGATGTTCAATAGAACTTGGTTGCATGAAATAGTCCTCTCCTCTTGTAGGGTGTCATGTGGGCAAGACATATCAGTGAACAAGCGCCGAGGAGAGCAGTGACCCAAGATGCACAGTCTGCCTGAGTTGCACCAAGCTCGGCAGGTCGAGTAGTTATCTTCTTAAGTTAAGATTCTTTTGTTAAAGAGTTCAGATTAGGTGCGCTTTGTTAGAGACTAGTTTATCTCCTACATGCCCCTCAACAAAGTGTCGATTATCCATCTATGTATCATTCAGACAGTGTGTGAAAATGCAGTCATGTGTGAACTGTTGCAACAAGTTTGAAATGTGAACAACCCATTTGTCTCGGCTTCTATAATATTTTCATATGCATTATTTGAGTATCTATCATGTATTCTCTTAAACAAGCAACAAAATGGCTATTGTACATGCCCTAAACGTGCATTGAACTAGTATCAATGAAATGGGCTCGTGACCAATATTGAAACAGTATTTATTATGTGCCACAAATAGATACCAAGGCATTTCTAATGTGTCACAAATTTAATAACATGGCATTCCTCATATGCCGTGCTAAACCATTCCAGGCATTTGATATGTGCCATTAGTACAAAACCCCGACATTTATTATGTGCCGGACTAAGGCTATTCTCAGCATTAATTAAGTGCCGCTAATAACTATATCAAGGCATTTCATATGTGCCACCTTTGCTCTAAGATGGCATATAATAAATGCCGTACTAGACTATTCCCGGCATTTGACATGTGCCATTAGTAGGAAACCCCGACATTTACTATGTGCCGGCTTAATGGACAACCCTGGCATTTAATATGTGCCGCGGTAACTCTATTCCCGGCATTTGTTATGTGCCATTAGTAGGAAACCCCGACATTTATTATGTGCCGGCTTAATGGACAACCCTGGCATTTAATATGTGCTGCGGTAACTCTATTCCCGGCATTTGTTATGTGCCATTAGTGGGAAACCCCGACATTTATTATGTGCCGGCTTAATGGACAACCCTGGCGTTTAATATATGCCGGGGTAACTCTTTTCCCGGCATTTGTTATGTGTCGTTGATAACCAACCCCGGCATTTATTATGTGCCGAGCTAGATAAACGCCGGGGATTACTTTTCCCCGATGGCATGTTCCTTGACGGCAAATAAATGTCGGGGAAAGTGTTTTAGGGGCGTTTAGGCACTTATAGCGGCATATATAAGCGCCATTAGTGGCTTACTGTGTTGTAGTGTCCTTCCTCAGCAACTGAACAACATGGGCATAAAGTCGTGAGTACAAAACGTACTCAACAAGTTGTAGGGAAATGATGCAATATATTCATGCACGGCTTGACAAAGGATAGTCATATGGTTCATTTGCAAAAAGCAATATCTTGAATTTAAATACAATAAATAGATTGAAGGCAGGTTGATAAAACAATAATAAATAACTGGTAAGTCAATGGTAGACAACATGAACAGAATGGCGAGGCTTCACCCTACGTCATTCAAAACAAGTATCAACCACACAATTCAACAGTTTAGCTTAAGACAACAAAATCAACAATGAACTTCCCGTTCACATCCCAACAATTCCACATTTCATGAAACACTCTATACCACGTGTGAAATCTCCGGGCTTGTCCTTGACCGCGGACACGGCTATTCGAATAGTTTTACACTCTGCAGAGGTTGTACAGCTTTACCCACAAGACATGAACATCTCTTGGCGCAACCGGTAATAACACACTTCCTTTGGTGTGTCGCAGAGATATAATGACAAAGCCTTTACAATGCATGTCTAAACTCGGTACTGCCCTCTAAGGTTTCGCCCCTCTGGGCCCCCTCTTGAGACATGTGAGTCTACCGTCTAACCTGGAACCCACACCAACAACTGGCAATACTCAAGACTAGACATTGCAAATTAATCAGCTAGATCCGTCCCATACCGGACTTGTGGTTGCACGGTTAGGCCCAGCTCAATGGCACACAAGATTAAGTTCTTAAATTATCTCAGGCAAGACAACCACATCCTAATGTGCTAGATAGCACCCCCTTTACTGCACGATCACTTGCCCGAGGGAAAACATTTTTTTCAACCCAAGACCAATGACATCCCCTGCCATGGTACAACAAGTTTTACAACAGTGGTCAATAGCCACAATTCAATATCTCGTTAGGTCAAGATTAACATTAGTTCACAGGTGATATGAATCCCGACGTATAACTAAGCAGGTCTAAGCATAGCTACGTTAACCCAATGTTGGTACTACAATTATGTCCAACTAGTAAACAACCCAACCTAGGGTGACAATGGATACATGGCATCTCAATTAATCAAGGTGGTATAGTGACAAATAGATGTTTAGCTAACCCAGTAAATAGCACTTGTAAACAAATAGCATGCAATTGTATGAAATAGAAATACTTTTTGCAAACATGGGTACAATATGGTCAAGGACTATGACTTGTCTTCGTTGACGAGATGCGATGCGCTGCACAGAAGATCTTCTCCTTCATCGGCGACTACGGCCGCTTCTTCGACTACGCGCAAAACGGTGCACAAAAAGAATAAAATAAATTTAACAGAAACTAAAAATTATAATAAAAATATTGGCAGATAGAGGATGAATTTAGATGAATTTACCAACTAGAATCACTCGATTCGGAGTTACGACGGAGGAGAAACAATTGTTTGAATTCTCAAAATCATGAAAATTGAGAAACCGAGGAATATTCCTTCGGAATATTTTCTTTTCTCCATTTTCTGATTTTCATCACTCTCTTACACGCGGGCCCTACACGTCATAGGCTCAAGGCTTCTTCTCCATGTGTTCTGTACAAAGGAAATGCAAGGGAGAGAGTAGCGCCATGGAGGAGCAACGCCAAAGAAGGAAAATGGGCTCACGCAAGATGAGCAGCGGAGGGCGGCAAATAAGGCAGAGGCGAGGTAGGCTGGCGGCCGAGCGGCATAGGGAGTAGCAAGCAAAGACCAAAGAAGGAGCAAGATCGGCGCAGACAGGGAGCAGAGGCAAGAAGGGCTGGCTTGATGAAGCGGCGCCGGGTCGACGAGGTGCGGCTCACCGGCACGGAGCGCGGGCACACGACGGCCGGCGGCGCGGAGGCCGGAAACGGCGACGGCAAAACGAGTTCGACGACGCCTAAAAACGAGCCGATAGCACGACGGTCAAAAACACCCAAAATCACGATATTTCTCGAAACTAATATGAGCACGGGGTAGCTAGCATCAAGGGGAGTCTATGGGTGCAAGGAATTGAATTAGTTCGTACCCAAACGGAAGAAATCATCGATGAACGGAGCGACGGCTGACGACGAACAAACTCAAAATCCGGGGTCAAACTGCAACGAAAATCAAATCCGATTGAATGGTTATGATCACAGAGGCAAATGGCACAAAGTGACGCAGTTGGTTTGTCTAGAAACTCACCGGAGCAAGAGATGGCTCACTGGTGTCTTTGGAGTGCGTCGAGCGTTGGGTTTTCTCAAGTTTTGGGAAGGGAAATAGCACTGGACCGATGGGGCAAGGTGAGCATGGGATAGAGGACGCCGGGACAAAGATCTGAGAAGTGGAAGCTCGTTGTTTCGTTGAGAAACGGCCGAGTTATTGATGTTTGAGTGCGTTTTGGTTTCTACTCATTTAATCCAATTCCGGCGAGATTAAGGGCTAATGAAGGTTGAAAATGGATTCTCCTCATCAATATCTTTCAAACGGACCCAGTCTTGCTCAATTTGGTGGAGGAAATGAAAAGTTATGGGTGATTAAAAAGAGACATTCATGTGTGGCTTAAACTGTACAGGCTCGGAGGTTTCAACGATGTGAGGAAGAAGATGAACAGTAAAGACCACGTGTCGCTTTCTCATTGGTTGGAAGAAATGAAGGGACAAAAGCGCAAGGAATAAAATAGCAAAAATAATCTAAAAATCCTAGAAAAATATTCCTAAAAAGACTAGAGATTATTTGAAACCCAATAAAATTAGTTTCACTGAATTTTGATGAATTTTGGAATTTAGATTATTCCGGAACGAATATACTGATTTTGATGAAAGACCACGAGAGATAAAATAGCAAAGAGATTCTAAAAATCTTGAGAAAATTCCTAAAAATGTTTTGGAATATTTGGAACCTAATGCAATAGGTTTCGGGATTTTTAGAGCATCTTGGAACGTAGGTGAAATTTCGAGTAAGGACCGGAATTAGGAATTCTAACTTTGCGGACGGTAAAGGATCGAACTTCAATTTCGAATGGATAAGGATGCCAGGTTAAATATAACACCAATGAAAAACCAAATTTTAAAATTAATTAATTTTAAATTAGGTTTTAGCAGAAATCCGAAATTGGGGATGTTACAGTGAGAGAGCTCACTGGCGTGGTTTTGAAAATTCTCTTCGATTTCTAAGACTAACGAATCAACTCCTATGTCAAAACATAAATAATGTGCAGAAGCATAATTATAAGATTTTGACAATTAAAGCCTAAATCAATTAGGCTCACTATGTGCACTAACTATCTATGTCTTTAACAATAATTTGCAATCCTAATGACAAGCAATCAATTAATTTAATTCTATGAATATAAATAAAGAATAGAATGCAAATCACAAGAAGCATGATACTTTTTACCGTGGTGTTTAGAGACTTGCCGGTCTCCCCTAGTCTATGTTGAGGTTAGCCCAAACACATTGGACTAGATTCACAAATTGAGCACCTACCTCGAATCCACTAGTGGTACCTCTTTCCCTTTCGGGTATGTGAGCTCTAAACTTCATAAACTTGACGGGCATTCTCACAATCTCTTTTGAGAAGGTCATCGCGCATGACACCGCTACACCATTTAGGTGTCGGCAAACACCAAGAGTAATAGGTCAAGCCTCCAAGCTTGAACCTCACCAAGTGCACCATATGCACAATGGTAATCACCGAGTGCAACACATGCACAAGGCTCTCCTCTAAGTGCAACACATACCCAAAGAGCACTCAACCCACTTCTAATTGCAACACATGTAAATTAGAATCACTCTAGCTCAAGAAGCAAATGGGAGAAGGTAACACATGCACAACTCTCCCACAAACAATCCATAAAGCCAGCAACTAGCCAATGCCACCCTAAGGCTCCCTTTTATAGCCTCACAAAGAAACTAGCCGTTGAGGGGGCAAAATTGCCAAAAATTAGCAAACCTAGTACTACTGGCCTTGACCTCAATGATCAAATAACAGCTTAAAACTAGTCGTTGCACAGTACCTCTGGTGCTACCGTCCAACTAGAAGTGGTACTACCGCTTGAGTGATAGAATTGGCTGCAGCAAACTCTAGAGCAACCCTCTCTAGAAAAAACCTAAGCCCCATAGGGTCGGTACTACCGGACTTCGCAACCCTTCTTGTTATAGGCTTAGGTATTACCTCCTTGTTATAGGCTTAGGTATTACCTTCTTGGGCCGGTACTACAGAACAACTTAGGTATTACCTTCTTATTATAGGCTTTCGCAACCCTTGCTTTATTCTTCTTAAGCTGATCCAATGTATGTAAGCGTAACTCCGCTAAATCATCCAAATTATCAATCATCAAATCCTTATAGTCTTGAGCCGACAAACCATTTTGCCTGGCTGTACATATAGTCGATATTGATTTCTACAGGTAGAACGGCTTCCTATCCATAAGCCAATTGGTAGGGTGATAACTTTGTTGCACCATGATATGCAAGTCAATAAGCCTATAATGACTCCGACAATGTTGCATGCTAGTTCCTTAGTTATTCCTCAATCTTTCTTTTGATTGACTTGATTAATGTTTTAATGAACGATTCGGCTTGACCATTAGTCTGCGTATAATAAGGCGACGAATTTAATAACTTAATGCCCAAACCTTTGGCAAAACTTTGAAAATCATTGGACATGAACATAGTACCTGATCGGTCATAATAGTTTGTGGTATTTCAAATAGATGGACTATATGTTCTATAACAAACCTTTTTGAGTGGGTTGGCTTGAACATATTTAAAAAAATAATCGGTTACAGCCAAAATAAACTTATGGCCTTTCTTTGATGCAGGAAATATTTGTCCGATTACATCTATTCCCCATCCTCTAAATGGCTAAGGCTTGATTATCGGATGTAAAGCTAATGTTGGAGCCAATTGCATGTTACCAAATTTCTAACAAGTCTAGCACCCTTTGTAGTATTTGAAACAATCTTCCAACATTGTCAGCCAAAAGTATCCAGTGCGCCATCTTATGAGTCGATTGATGGGATCTGCAAATACCTTCATGCATTTCTTCCATAGCTAGCCTAGCTTTATCGGCTTCAAGACATTTTAGCAACAAACCCTCTAAAATACAATAATATGACACATTATCAAGGACAACAAACTTTAAAGCTTATCGCCTAATTCTTCGATCAGTAGGTTTTGAGGGATCAATCAAATATTCCATTATTTAACCCTCTAGTCGGCGGTGGTGACACACATGATCGTCTTTTCAATTGGCTCATATTCCTCAAATCGGTCAAAAACTATATAGCCTGATGTTTATTGAGCTAATAAGTTAGCCTTGCCATTTAACTCTCGAGGAATATGACTAATTGTAAAAGAAGTAAATGAGCCGGTCACAGTAAGACACTGCTCCAAATACTTAATCAAAATTTCATCATAGCAATTATACTCTCCCTTAATCTGCTGGACCACCAGCAAGGAATCACCATAGGCCTTAATAGAATCTACTCCTATATTATTGAGCAACTATAGGCCTTTGAGCATTGCTTCATACTCAGCTTGATTATTAGAACATCGATAATTTAGCCTGAATGTAAATTCAAAACTAAACCCTTTTAGCAACACCAACACAACTCCAATACCGTCACCTTCTCGACATACCAATCCATAAAAAAATAGTTGCCAAGGGGTGACAGATATTAGATCGGCATTAGTCTCATGTCTAGTTAGGAAATCGATAATTACTTGACCATTAACTACTTTAGCCAATTCATAAGTTAGGTCGAACTAGGTGAGCACATAGGCCCATTTACCAAGTCGACCTCGCAAAATTGGGACATATAACATGTATTTTACAACATCAGTTTTACAAATAACCTTACAAGCCAATGCTAAAATATAATATCTTAAATTTGTATAAGCAAAATATAATGATAAGCAAAGTTTTTCTACAAAAGGATACCTAGTCTCGTCAATTAACCATTGGCTTAAGTAGAAACTCGCTTTTTTCATCGAATTCTTGCGCCAAAACAACTGCAATAGTCACTTCTTCAGCCGATATGTATAACTTGAATGGCATACCCATCGAGGCACGGCTATGACAAGTGGATTGGTCAAATATTCCTTAATATTTTCAAAGGCTTTTTGTTGATCGACTCCCTATACAAATTCTTAATTGTCTTTCAACTTCAACAGTGGGGTAATGTAACATCCCAAAATTTACCCTTTATTATTATTTTATTGCTATTTATATGTTTTGTGAATTTTCTGGATTTATTAGATTTTTTTGGACTTTATTTGAAACTATTTAAAATTAAGTATATTATCCTTTTGTTGAAAACTAAATAAATATAAGACCAATATAAAGTTTTACTAAAAATATTTTGTTTGGGCTCAAAATGCCTTAAAGTATTTATGTGAATTTTCTCATATTTCTGCTGATATTTCTAGTGCCTAAAATAAATTAAACTATTTTCTAGAATTATTTTAATTAGAAAAACCTGCAATTAAACATTTGAACAGTATTGGGCTAAAGCCCAGCACTGTGCGGGCGTGGCCCAGCGCTGTGCAACCCAGCACACACCGCGTATCAGACCATCAGCCCGTCTTCCAGAGGCCCTCGCGTCGACTGTTAGATCAAGATCGAACGGCCTTTGTCAAGTCCGAGTCGCAGCGAAACCCTAGAAGGCTAAGAGCCATCGAATCAAGATCATGTGGCTAGGATTAGATCACATCGTTTTGGCCCATTTTGATCTAGACCGTTGATCCATCATGGGCTATTGAGATCGTATCAGTTCGGGATTGAATCGCAACCACTGATTCAAAATCGGACGACTGTCCCTTGTCATCTCGGATTAGGTCTCGAAGTCCACTGCTGTTACGCCGCTGCTGCCATGTAGGACTAGGGTTCCGCGCCGCGTGCATTTCCCAGTGCTATAAAAGGGGAGGGTAGCCTCCCGATGATCCTCGTCGAGTGCTGCATCTTTTCCCTAAAGCACCGTCGCCCGAGGAGCTTCACAGCACCCACAAGACCTCATTGCCGTGCCAAAAACTGTGCTGCATGGTTTCTCTGCTTCCCACCGCCGTTGGGTTGAGGAACCGCTGCTTGGGTGCCAGATCCGAGCTCGCCGTGCTGCGCACATCTGCTCAGTGGTTCCCTATCGTCGAGAGTCATCGAAGCGCCGTCAACCAGGTCGTCTTCCCTGCTGCCGGTGAAGCCGTGTCGACGTGCCACCATCGTCAAAATTGAAGGATGTCAGCCATCGGATCTTCTGCCAATGCGACAGATCGAGCCACGTCGCCCCGTGAAATAGTAAATGCCTCGGGTAACATTCACCATCAAATCGAAGTTAGACGCACGGTTTTTTGCCACGTAGACGTAGGGCTTCTAGCCGTTGGATCGTGATGGATGGATCGGATTGTGCCACTAGCCGAGCTAATCGGATGTCGGCGCGTGGCAGTTCTAGCACCGAGGCGTCATGGACCATGCCCACGGTGGACCAGAGGAGGTCCCGTGGACTGAGTCCATAGACTGTGCCACGTGTCAGCGTCGGGTTGGTCCGGTTCGGTGCTGATGTAAGTGTGATGCAATAAAGTGAATTTCCTTTTTAAAAATAATTCATATATTATTTGATTTTTAATTTTCATATTTTTATGATTTTTGAATCTCCCGAGAGCTCGTTCTCCCTCATACGAACTCCGATTGAAGTGATTCAAATTTTTAATTTTTTTTTAAATTAAGGTCTATTTAATAGTGAATTTTATTTTATTTTTGGAGTTCATTTTCTCTCCTTTTTGTTATTTATTTGGTTTTCTCTCTCGGTTCGCGTAGACGTTGAGTTGTGCGATGCATCTGAGGAGGATCCGTCAACTCAAAATCAAGTTCCAGAGCAAGACTAGGACCTTCACCAAGGCAAGTTGTGCTTTGATCATATTGAACCCATGTTTGCAAAGTTGCTATGTTGTTTTACCATATTGCATATTATTTATGTGTACAAATGTTGTCAATCTAAATTGGGACTTGGTTATCATACCTTTTGATCTATACCCTACCTTGTTATTTGTATACCATGATCTATTTGTCACCTTATATTGGTTCACTATAGTTGATTGATATTAAAGTCAACATGGGATGGTTAAATCATAATAGTTCACTTAGGCATGCCACGTCATCACATTTACTTGAATCATTGATAATTAATCTTGACTAATGGAATATGAAACAATGTTATGAACTTATGTGTCATGTGTGGTCACATGATGAGATTGAGTTGTTGCGACAAGGGATGTCACTCAACAAAGTTGAGTTGTGGATAGCACGTGGTGCTTGGTAATCAATTGGGTTGGTAATCACTTAGATTGAAACAAGTGGCAAGGGGCAAGTATGCTAAGGTGGGCCTGATGGGCAGAGGGTATGCGAAAGTCTTGCTTTGATCACTCTAAGGACTTAACCTTGCGAGCCTTTAATCTGAGCCAATCATGCAACCACATGTCTATTATGGAGCAGCCTAACTAATTAATTTGCAATGTCTTAACTTTAGTACTTCTTGTGGTGGTGTGAGTCCAGGTTCATAGGTAAACTCACATGGCGTAAGAGAGGGGCACTGTTGTGGTGATTTGCCCCTTGAGTGTTGAAACCTCAGTGGGTAGTACTGGGTTAAGGCAGGGCATTGTAAAGGCTATGTTATAATTACTCGCCTGTGTGGTGTATGGTTGTATCATGTGGGTAAAGTGCATAACCTCTGCAGAGTGTAAATCTATTCGGATAGCCGTGCTCGCGGTATTGAGCATAGCTTGGGAATTACAGTCAAGGGTTAGTTAATAAAATGGAAACTGGATGGTATGGCCGGTTGCCATATGAAAGGATGAAAGTTGACTTAGGATTAGAAACTTGGTTTACTTGAGAAATACTGAATCTATCTATTACTGTATTTTGTTTTACTGTCTTTTCAATCTATTTATTGTATTTGTTCATAAATATTGCTTTATTGCAAAACAACCACGATAGCTATTTCTTTGGAATAAGCCTTGCATATAGCTATGTTAGAATTGCATTATGTGCACAACTTGTTGAGTGCTTTTGTACTCATCCTTGCCATCACCAACTAATCAACAATTGAGGATTCATTGCCTTTGTTGGAGGAGGAATTCCAGGAGAATGCGAGTCACTAGGCCCAAGCCTTGTCAGTCGCTTGTGGTGAACTAATGAGTCACCAGCGTCTTCTACTTTTTCTGTTGCATTTGTCTTAGTCTTTATTTTTAGTCTAGCACTGCATGGCTTAATAATGTAAGTTGGTCATAAAATCATACACTTAGTTATATCAATAAATGGAGTCTTACTATTCTTATCATTGTGTATGATGTGATACTTGCTAGCGTTGAGTTGTGTGCACTAGTGTTGATCCAAGGACTAGTGCGGTAAACACAGTGGGTTTGAATTGGTGAATTCGGGTCCCAGTAGGTAATTGGACTAATTCGGCCAGATAGGTTTGAAATAAATTACCACAAATAGTTAATCTTGTCGATCAATTTTTGTAAATCCTTTTTACATGTCGATGGTTTGGTTTTGGCTATAGCTTTAATACTTTCTTGGTTAATCTCAATCCCTCTTTCTTGAACGATGCATCCTTAAAACTGCCCAGTCAACACGCTAAAAGCACACTTGTATGGATTCATCTTTAAGCCATGCGCTCTTGTATTCTTGAAGACTGTTTTCAAATCGGTAGATGCTGCATGTCTTCTTTAGATTTCATGACAACATCATCGATGTAAATCTTCACAATATGGCTGATTAGGTCATAAAAAATTAAATTCATACCACGCTAATATGTTGCACTAGCATTTTTCAAGCCAAAAATCATAATTGGCCACTCAAATAAACCTAAGGCACAAGGTCACCTAAAAGCAGTCTTAGGTATATCAACTTCTATAATGAATATCTGGTTATATCTAGCATTACCATCAAGAAAACTAATGATTCTTGGTGCAGTATCGATAAGTATATCGGCTATTAGCATCAGATATTCATCCTTTGGTGTGGCCTTATTTAAATCCCTAAAATTAGTGCAAACCCTAAGTTTACCGTTTTTCTTCATAATAGGAACGATATTGGAAACTCACTCAGTGTATTGATAAGGCCTAATAAACTTGGTCTCTAACAATCGATCAATCTCCTCTTTTATAACATTATACAAGGTCAAATTAAATCATCTAATAGACTATTTAAACGGCCAATAACCTGACTTTATAGATAGTCGATGTTCAATAAGTTGTCAGTTTAAACCAAGCATCTCATAATATTTTCAAGCAAAATAATCTTTATAATTTCTTAAAATATTGACCAACTTTTCCTTATAATCTGAAGCTAATTTGAGCTAATAAAAGTTGGTTTTTTCTATCACCATCGCTTATATCGACTTCTTCTAATAAATTAATCGATGTCTAACCTTGGCCTAATTTCTCGATTTCTTGGAAATCTTCGATGGTCTCATAGCTATCCGTTATTTGCCGATAGCTTTGCATTTTATCTTGTAAAGCCTTCACTATCGACTTGGACTCCATCGGTGCAAGATTTCGTTAGTCCGATCAAGTGTACTTGGCTTTGCATTGATCAGAATAAGCCCTCTCTTGTTGATGCATATGAAATCATAGCCGTCTAGGGCCTCACCCAATATACATTCATCTTCCTCATATTGCCAATTCGCATCTGAACTGGCCATGGCAATATGGGATGATGTATTGGCTTGGATTATTTCAACCTCATCCCCGTTCCATTGGACGAGCATCTAGTGCATAGTCAACAGTACACAACAATTGGTATGAATCCAATCTCGCCCAAGCAAAACACTATAATTGCCCTTAGCGTCAACCACGAAGGCGGTCGGCAATGTCTTACTGCCGACTATTAACTTTGTTACCATGACACCCCTTGCCTCAATGGGATAGCTTGTGAATCATTTAAAACCATATTAGTTTTAATAAGATCTTCATCATACTTACTCAGCTTTTTACAGGTGGTGTATGGCATTAAGTTGACAGTTGCTCCACCGTCGACAAGCATTCTTAAAATAGGCTTGCCATTGATGTGCCATTTTAGGTATAATGGCTTCAAATACTGATAATCATCTTGAGGCTTTTAAAAAACTACATCTTGAGCCCCTAAGTATAGTTGAGCAAATGTCTTCATGGCCAACACAATTCTTATTTTGAACTCGGTCGGTAATTTGAACACTACATTGATGTCCATCAATGGACTGTCATTCCACACCACAAGTGAATCTAGGTCATTGGCTGAATCAGATTCTTCTTCAACCAGCTCCTTTTTCTCCACTCCTTTTTAGTGGTCTTAATCATCCTGAGTTCATTAAAAGCTTGGTTTCTCTATTTTTCTTGCTTGGCTTCCATCATCTCTTGGGTCCTTAGCTTTTGGAGTCATCTGCATTGTGATCGGCTAAGGCCCGGAGGACACCATTTCGACTTTGTTTCCATCGGCTTTCATATTTTTTCTACCAGATCAACCTAAGTCGTGGAGCTTAACCCCTCTTTTGCTTGTACTTGGGTGTCGTTTGGTGTAGAAATCATCTGATGGACTGATGCTTTATGACTTTATCATAATATTGGTATCCATTATCATCCCGGAAAAGCTAATGTTGTTGCGGATGCTTTGAGTAGAAAAAGTTATTGCAACAACGTTACAGTTCAAGAAAGTCAGCCAGCACTCTATGAAGAGTTCAGACACCTCTACTTGGAGTTGGTTAATGAAGGATGTATTTTCAATGTTGAAGTGCATTCAACCCTTGAAGATCAGATCAGAGAAGCTCAAAAGGATGACAGTGGTATAGCAGAAATCAAGAAAGGTTTCAAGGAAGGAAAATTTTCTGGATTTTCTGAGGACGAGAAAGGAACTATTTGGTTTGGAAAAAGAATTGTCGTTCCTAATCAGAAAGAAATCAAGGATATAATTTTGAAGGAGGCTCATGATTCTGTTTACTCTATTCATCCGGGAAGTACGAAGATGTACTTGGATTTGAAGGAAAAGTATTGGTGGTCCAATATGAAAAGAGAAGTTGCTGATTTTGTAGCACGATGTGATATATGTCACCGGTAAAAGGTAACACGAGACCAAAGCAGGATTGTTACAACCCTTGCAAGTTCCTGTTTGGAAATGGGAGGAGATTGGAATGGATTGCATTACCGGACTTCCTAGAACCAAATCTGGTTATGATTCTATTTAAGTCATTGTGGATCGGTTGACAAAAGTAGCACATTTTATTCCTGTGAAGACAACATATTCTGGTGATAAGTTAGCAGAATTATATATGGCTAAGATTGTGTGTTTGCACGGAGTGCCAAAGAAGATTGTGTCCGATCAAGGTTCCTAGTTTACCTCGAGGTTTTGGCAAAAGTTGCATGAGGTTTTGTAACATCCCAATTTTTTACTTTTCAATTATTTAATATTATTTTATTGCAATTTATGATTTTTGTGGATTAAATCGGATTTTCTGAGATTTATTCGGATTATTCTAAAAGTATATTGCCTCCGGTCGAAAACTAATTATAAATAGATGAATTTAAAATAAAGTTTGCCTAAAAATATTTTATTTTAGAAGGTCTCAGAGTATTTTTGGAGACTTCTTTTTCTCTTCGGGATTAAGTCAGAATAGTGTTGGACTTCAGCTCAGTTGACGTGTACGCGTGGCACGAGCGTTAGCCCTATTCTAGAAGCACGACGTGGCTGTGATGGGTTGTGATCGATCGAAGTTTCACCGTATCTCGACGTGAAGACTGCTTGCATGCGTGATCGGTTGGGATTAGGACGCCAGTGGTGAAGGATTATCGCCCGTGACAACGTGGAGAAGAGTCCGTTGGAATCTCGCGCTTTGTCTCGTGGGAAGTCGAGTGCTGGAGTCGGAGTCAACGTGGCTATCGATCACTCTCGTAGGGGATACGTGTTCGGGTGGAAACTTGGCGCCGTGACCGAAGATTTTCCGCTCATGTTGGCATAGGGAGAGCGCGAGCACTGCTGGCTTCGATAAGGACTGGGAATTTGAGCCAGGCCGACGTGTCCAGGGAAAGATCGATCGAGTCCAGGCCGGGAAAGTCATGCTACGTGGGAAACTCGGATGCCGTGACCGAAGGACTTGCCTCGAGGTGAACGTGGGGAAAGGGAAAACGTGCGCCGGCTTGGAAAGTCCTGGATCGTAGCCATCGCTGCCGCCTTCGAAGTCCGGGCCGACGCCGAAGTTTTCCTTAGTTGCGTACGTAGCTAGGTATAAAAGGAGCTCGGGCGTCCCTCCGAAGACTCGTCCCAGGTCGAAGCCGTGTCGCTCGATAGCGCTGTCGCGGAAAAGTCTCGAGGAGTCCACGCGCCATCATCCGAGGAAAAATCACGAAGATCAGCAGCCACCGCAATCAGGGTATTTCCGAGCGCGCGCTGCCGAGCTGCCGCCGAGAAGCATTCCGTGCACCGTAATTCCGCCGGAGCATCACCAGGGAAAGAGATCGCCGTTGGGATCGTCGTCTTCTTCAAGTTCGGCGAGTTTCGCACGCGGTCCAGTCGTTACCGATCGGGAACTTTGTCAGCCGACGGATCTTAATCAAGCGCACAGAATTCGTCCACATCACTTCAGAATCGGTAAGCGTCTCCGATTAAATATCAGCCGTTGGATTTAAGTCGGATGGTTGATATTAGGCCACGTAGTAGATTTATCCGTAACCGTTAGATTGAGTTCATCAGTTTAGATTTCGCCACGTTTTGTCCGTACAAGCCGGGGCGGGAAAAATTCAGATTTTCTTTATAAAAATAGTTCGGAAAAATTTTGAAATTCTAATTCTAGAGTTTAGTTTATTTTCGAAACTTCTAAATGCTATAGCTTTTGCATATGAAATCCGATTTGGGTGATTCGAATTCTGAAAAATTTACAAAATTGAGATCTTTCCAATGAAGGATTTTTATTTGACTTTTCGAGTTCATTTGCTATTTGGTTTTGGTTTTTATTTGCTTTTCTCTCTCGATTCGCGTAGACGTTGAATTGTGCGAAGCTTCGGAAGGGGATTTCACAGCTCAAGAATTATTTCCAGAACAGGAGCAGGAGCTTAACGAAGGCAAGTTGTGCTTTGATCATGTTGCACCCATAAACTAGATTGCATGCTATTTTGATTTACCATATCACTTGTTATTTTATGTGTATAAATGTTTTCAACATAAGTTTGGGATTAGCTATCATACCCTTTGAACTACACCCTACCTTGATATTTGTATGCCATGCTTCATTGTCACCCTAGGTTGAATCACTATAGTTGGTTAATAATGAAATCAACATGGATGGTTAGAACGGAATAGAATTGCTTAGCCATGCCACGTCATCACATGTACTTGAATCTTTGATAAATAATCTTGACTAATGGATTATGGAACAAAGTTCTGAATTTGTGTGTCATGTGTGGTCACACGATGAGATTGAGTTGTGGTGGCAATGGATGTCACGCAACGATATTGAGTTGTTGATGGTACGTGGTGCTTGGTAATCAACTGGGGTGGTTATGATTTTAGGTCGGAGCAAGTGGCAAGAGCAGGATGCCTGGGTGGGCCCGATGGGCAAAGGGTATGTGTATGTCTTGCTTTGATCAAACCATAAGGACACCTTGCGAGCCTTTGACCTGAGTCAATCATGCAACCACATGTCTGTTATGGGGCAGCCTAGCTGACTAATTTGCAAAGTCTTAGCTTAAGTGCTATCTTGGTGGTGTGAGTCTGGGTATACGGGGGAAACTCACATGGCGCAAGAGGGGGGCCTGTAGTGGCGTAGCTCTTCGTTGTTGAAACCTTAGCGGTAGCATCGGGTTAAGATGATGCATTGTAAAGGCTTTCTACGATCATTCGCCTGTGTGGTGTATGATTGTATCATGTGGGTAAAATGCATAACCTCTGCAGAGTGTACAATCTATTCGGATAGCCGTGCTCACGGTATTGAGCAAGCTCGGGATTACAAATAAGGGTTTAGATGTTTTCGAGATAAAACTTGGGATGGATGGCAGTTGTCATGAAAGGTGGAATCTTGACTTAGGATGAGAAAACTTGGTTTACTTGAGAATCACTGAATCTATTACTTGTTACTATTTGTTTAACTGTCTTTTCAATCTATTAATGTATGTGTTTCAAATGCTGCTTTACTGCTTATGAACCATAAGCCTTCCTTTGGAATAAGCCTGCATATAGTTATACTAGCAATGCATTCTGTGCACAACTTGTTGAGTACGTGTTGGTGTACTCACCCTTGCTTAAACAAACCAACCACAGTGGAGGAATCATCGAAGGAAGATCTTCAGGTGGACACGGGTCACTAGGCCAATCCTTGTCAGTCGCCTGTGGTGTGCTGATGGGACATCTACGTTTTCTACTACTTTCCGCTGCAGTTGTCTCATTTGATCTTATTATTGCCTTGCGAGGCTGAATAAAGTAAGTGGTTATAAGATCATACACTAGTTATATTAAATAAATGATGTCTTATTATTCTTATCATTGTGTATGATTTGATGCTCACTGATGTTAAGCTGTGTGCACTAGCATTGATCTTGGGACTAGTGCGGTAAAACACAGTGGATTCGAATTGGTGAATTCGGGTCCTTACAGAGGTGGTATCAGAGCATACTGACTGTAGGAATTGGCCCTAGTTGGTAGAGAGTCCAAACCTATTTTCTAAAAAAAATCTAAATTGGATTAAGACAACGCTCTTAACTTATCTCATTCTCTGCTCCTTACCTTTGTTGAAATCTATCTCCAATTTTTCGGAGGGGCCGTTTGATTTATCTACGTTTCTCTAAAAATAGATGAGGAGAACACAGTCGTACATGGAGTGCGAGGGTGGTTACGCTACAAGAACTCTGGAGGGTGCTCCAAGATTTTGGGAGGTTTCGCTAAATCAACGTATCAAGGCCGAAGATGGATCGTCAATGGAGCGACAAGAGGAATGATATGCAAGCTTCTAATCTACGCCAGAGACGATGAGAGTCTTAGCTTAGAGTTGAGACTCAAGCATTGAGTCGTGTCGATAGAACAGTCTTACCCAAATGTAATAGACGTTAAGGTTGAGTGTTTAGTTTGGATTTTTATGATTGCTGAGTGTGCAGTATGTGTTGCAAGCTTTTAGGCTTATATAAGCAGCCATACCAAGTTACTAATATTGATTGCTTATGTTATTGGGTTAAACCTAACTCCCCTATGTTAGGCTTCTGCTCCTTACCTATGCTATTTTCCCTCTTCCCTAGCCCCCTGGAGGTAATCAAGCAAGATGGTTCAGTTTGGTGATAGTAATGGAGCCGGTGGAAATAGAAATCGACTCGGTTGGGATTCCAAGGATGAATTCGTTTTTCAACCATCACTACTGATAGATACGCGGAGTTTCAAAGAGTTTTTGGCCGCTCATACCCAATTGAGGCAATCAATGGTGAATCAAATACAGAATAGGATTAATTAAGTTAATGCCAGCAAAACATTTCGAACTGTTATTAGTGATCCCTGTACTAACTCAAGGTTATTAGAATTTATAAAGACTCATCCGCCAATGTTTTAAGTAAATATTTCTCCTTTAGAAGCCGAGAATTGGCTCGAGACTATGGAGGGAAACGCTACCCCTGCACCTTGTTCGAAATCTAAACATTGTTCTAGGGAGGGCTGTCAAAGAGAATCGTGCGTGCATTCGCTGTGGAAAATAGGACATACCGCAGACGAACATGCGATCAATTGCTCTAGTTGCAAAGGAAGTCATCCAATTGGAAAATATCCTATGAGCAACATCACATGTTACCTTGGTACGTACCATCCTAAACCTATTAACCTTAATCAGGAAACCAGTAAGTGGCTATCATCCACAGTAGGTCCCTTGTATGGTGAAGAAGATCATTTTGCTAGGGGAGGTGTTGCAAAACAGGAAGTAATGAATCACATGAAGAGCAATAATATAAATTAATGAGTTAGATGTCTCTCTAAGAATAATCTGGTGTTAAGGGTTATCTAAAAATGATGCATGTGAAATGGCGGCTAGTTTAAGTGGTACCCAGCATAATCTCATTAATCGGAAGATTTGTCAGTGTCAGTAAATGCTCAGTTGTGCTAGATTTAACCAGGATGTCGAGAATTCAGTGCTGGTTGAGAGAGTAAAGTCCCAAGCAAAACGTATGGTGTTGGATATTTAGGTTATTCATGAAATTAGTTAGATGTTCAAACATAAGGCTATTTTGGTGAAGAGTATATCAATTTAAAACCCTGAAAAGTAGAAGAAGGGAAAATTCAAGTGATGATAATTCGAGTTAGCCAACTGATGGATAATGGGGTAAAATTTGCCAATTAGAAGATGCGCCAAATGTCAGAAAATACTTTGATATATTTTCCAAGAATTTGCTTGGTATGCCGTAATATCGAAAGATCAAGTTCGTGAGTGAATTAGTGCTTAGTACAACTTAATAGTGAAAAGACCATGCAAAGACTACTAAAGGAATTATGGTTGAATCAAGCATGTTAGAAGTTGAGTTAAAGTGGTAGCAACCAACGTTCGTTACCTAGATTTGAGGTTCTAGAAGTAGTAAGATAATACCACTGGTTCATAGGAAAATTTTTCGACAATAGCTAGACCTTTTATACGATTGTTAAGGAGAAAGAGTTGTATGGACATCAGAGTAATGAAAAGGGTTTTCGGAAGTTGAAAAAAACGGTTACCATTAACGCAAGTGTTAGTATTACTAGCTGTGCGGAGCAGCTTCAACATATAAGGATGATGCTTCTAGACATAATCTGAAAAGTGAACCGACGTTGTTGCATAAACGATGAGGTAGTAGAAATTACCCTACGTATGACTTGGAGCTAGCCGTTGTAGTGCGCAAAGAAAAAAAAATGGTGTCACTAACTCATCAAAAATAGATATGAACTTTAAGAGTCTAAATCATATAGTTACCAGTCAAATCTTAATATAGGACGAAGATAATGGTTGGAAAGGATCAAAGAGTCTAGTGTCAGAATCCATAGGCATTTCAGTAAGGCTAAGGTGGTAGTCGACGTTTGAGTTACGAGGTAATATGTGGATAATAAGCAGTTAACCAGGGTATGTAAAAAAAATCTAAGAAGTTGAAATTAAAGATTGCCCCGCAGGGTTTCATAGTTGCCTTGGAAATAAAACCAACACTAGAAGAATAAATCACAGAAAGTTTGAAGGGTGATAAAGTACAAAATCAAGTCAAGAAAAGAAGAAGACTTAGCCAAGAAACATAATTTCAGGTGATTAGGATACTATGAGGATTTAAGGCCGAAACAGTGTGCTAGAAAAGAAAACCCTAAGCAAATGATATATGAGGAAACCCATGATTCTAAGAATTCAATTCATCCAGAAAGTGCCAAGAGGTAATGAGGTCTAAAGAAAAAGTAATTGTGGTCTAAAGAGAAGAGCGAGGTTATTGGATATGATGCCCAAGTGATGTGAGTCAGAGAATATAGGCAATGCATCAGGGACCTAAAGGTTCGTTACAATCGTTGGGGGTCTCTAAGTGGAACTGGGAGGCAAATCATTAAATCGATCCCTAGTGTGAATTGACCATAAGGAATGTGAATTCGGGGGAATTGTTAATAATTGATTGACAAAAGTTGCTCGGTTCATACCACTAAGAACTACGTATTCAACAGATCGTTTGGCAAATCTGTATGCGTCCAAGACTGAGTGACTACATTAGGTGCTCAAGAAGGCTGTGTCGATAAAGGTATCCAGTTTATCTTGAGGTTTAGAATAAGTTACATGAAGTAAAGGGGAACTTACTTGAATTGCAGTACAGTTATCATCCGCGTACCGATAGTTGGACATAAAGAGTTAATCGGATTCTGGAAGTCATGTTGAAAGCTTGTGTGTTAGTTTACGTCATGTCTTGGGATAAATGTTCATCGTATGTAGAGTTCAGTAGAGCAATTATTCAGAGAGTGAAATAACCTAGGCATGTGAAAGGAATTTGAAGGAAGAATTTCCGAACCTATTCCCTAGCCAGCCTTAAATCTCGGGGTCGAGATTCCGTTAAGGGGGGAGGTTTGTAACATCCCAATTTTTTACTTTTCAATTATTTAATATTATTTTATTGCAATTTATGATTTTTGTGGATTAAATCGGATTTTCTGAGATTTATTCGGATTATTCTAAAAGTATATTGCCTCCGGTCGAAAACTAATTATAAATAGATGAATTTAAAATAAAGTTTGCCTAAAAATATTTTATTTTAGAAGGTCTCGGAGTATTTTTGGAGACTTCTTTTCTTCTTGGATTAAGTCGTAATAGTGTTGGACTTCATTTCGCTTGACGCGTGTCTGCGGGCACGAGCGTTAGCCCTATTCTAGAAGCACGACGTGGCCAGGATGGGTTGTGACTGACCGAGTTTCACCGTATCTGGACGTGAAGACCTGCTGCATGCGTGATCGGTTGGGATTAGGACGCTGTGACTGAAGGATTATCGCCTCGTGACAACGTGGAGAAGAGTCCGGTTGGAATCCTGTCGTTTTGTCTCTGGTGGGAAGTCGAGTGCTGGAGTCGGAGTCAACGTGGCTATCGATCACTCTCGTAGGGGATACGTGTTCGGGTGGAAACTTGGCGCCGTGACCGAAGATTTTCCGCTCATGTTGGCATAGGGAGAGCGCGAGCACTGTTGGCTTCGATAAGGACTGGGAATTTGAGCCAGGCCGACGTGTCCAGGGAAAGATCGATCGAGTCCAGGCCGGGAAAGTCATGCTACGTGGGAAACTCGGATGCCGTGACCAAAGGACTTGCCTCGAGGTGAACGTGGGGAAAGGTAAAACGTGCGCCGGCTTGGAAAGTCCTGGATCGTAGCCATCGCGTTGCCGTCTCTGAGTCCAGTTCGACGCTGCCGAAGTTTTCCTTAGTTGCGTACGTAGCTGGGTATAAAAGGAGCTCGGGCGTCCCTCCGAAGACTCGTCCCAGGTCGAAGCCGTGTCGCTCGATAGCGCTGTCGCGGAAAAGTCTCGAGGAGTCCACGCGCCATCATCCGAGGAAAAATCACGAAGATCAGCAGCCGCCGCAATCAGGGTATTTCCGAGCGCGCGCTGCCGAGCTGCCGCCGAGAAGCATTCCGTGCAATCGTAGTTCGCCGAGCATCGCTAGGGAAAGAGATCGCCGTTGGGATCGTGGTCTTCTTCAAGTTCGGCGAGTTTCGCACGCGGTCCAGTCGTTACCGATCGGGAACTTCGTCAGCCGACGGATCTTAATCAAGCTCACGGAATTCGTCCACGTCACTTCAGAATCGGTAAGCGTCTCCGATTAAATATCAGCCGTTGGATTTAAGTCGGATGGTTGATATTAGGCCACGTAGTAGATTTATCCGTAACCGTTAGATTGAGTTCATCAGTTTAGATTTCGCCACGTTTTGTCCGTACAAGCCGGGGCGGGAAAAATTCAGATTTTCTTTATAAAAATAATTCGGAAAAATTTAGAAATTCTAATTCCAGAGTTTAGTTTATTTTCGAAACTTCTAAATGCTATAGCTTTTGCATATGAAATCCGATTTGGGTGATTCGAATTCTGAAGAATTTATAAAATTGAGATCTTTCCAATGAAGGATTTTTATTTGACTTTTCGAGTTCATTTGCTATTTGGTTTTGGTTTTTATTTGCTTTTCTCTCTCGATTCGCGTAGACGTTGAATTGTGCGAAGCTTCGGAAGGATTTCACACTCAAGAATTATTTCCGAAGCAGAGCAGAGCTTAACGAAGGCAAGTTGTGCTTTGATCATGTTGCACCCATAAACTAGATTGCATGCTATTTTGATTTACCATATCACTTGTTATTTTATGTGTATAAATGTTTTCAACATAAGTTTGGGATTAGCTATCATACCCTTTGAACTACACCCTACCTTGATATTTGTATGCCATGCTTCATTGTCACCCTAGGTTGAATCACTATAGTTGGTTAATAATGAAATCAACATGGATGGTTAGAACGGAATAGAATTGCTTAGCCATGCCACGTCATCACATGTACTTGAATCTTTGATAAATAATCTTGACTAATGGATTATGGAACAAAGTTCTAAATTTGTGTGTCATGTGTGGTCACACGATGAGATTGAGTTGTGGTGGCAATGGATGTCACGCAACGATATTGAGTTGTTGATGGTACGTGGTGCTTGGTAATCAACTGAGGTGGTTATGATTTTAGGTCGAGCAAGTGGCAAGGGCGGGATGTGGGTGGGCCCGATGGGCAAAGGGTATGTGTATGTCTTGCTTTGATCAAACCATAAGGACACCTTATGAGCCTTTGACTCGAAGTCAATCATGCAACCACATGTCTCATGGGGCAGCCTAGTCGACTAATTTGTAAAGTCTTAGCTTAAGTGCTATCTTGGTGGTGTGAGTGCGGGTATACGGGAAACTTGTCGGGACCCGAATTTGCAAATCCGACCTCTCGTGTTTCAGCACTAGTCCAGATCACGCTTAGTGCACACAGCTTCAACATCGGTACATATCACGTATATATCCAACGAAATAATAAGTACTTTAATTAAATACTCAACCTATTTGATTGACCTTATGGTCAAGTTACAAAGATCGACTGCAGTAGGCTAAGACTTATTAAAATATTCAAATGCAATGAAATAAAATAAACTCGTGGCGCCAACCAATTTGCCACAGGCAACTGACTGGGCTCGCTCCCTAGTTTGTCGGCTCCTCCTGATACTCCTCCTCCTGAGCAGGAGTTGCTTCTTCTTCAACTGAAGTTGTGTTGTTGTGGGTGAGTACTTTGAGCACTCAGCAAGTCATGCATAGAATGCAAATCTAATATTCTACATGCATGGCTTAGTACAAAGGATAGGCTATGGTTCATGAGCGGTACAACATTCAAGATAAACAGTAATAGATTGCAAAGCAGTAAAATAGTAGTAGGAATAATAACTTTCACAAACATTTCAATCAGAATCATTTTTCCATCCTAAGTCAAGTTCATCATTACCAACCCAAGCATTTTTCCATCAACAATTCATTTTCATAAAATCTAACCCTTGATCAGAATCACCGAGCGATGCTCAATACCGTGAGCACGGCTATTCAATAGGTTGTACACTCGCAGAGGTTATACACTTTACCCACAAGATACAGTCAAATACCACCAAGGCAAATAACCGTAACGAAGCCTTTCCAAAGTTCCATCTAAACCCAAGATCGTCTCGCTAAGGTTTCAACACCGAGGGATCTGGTTACTACACCTGTGGCCCCCTCTTGCGCCATGTGAGTTCTCATTCCGCTTCTCCTGCCTCACACCACCACGACAAGACCAAAGAATAGATTTCCGGTTTACTCAGCCTAAGTCCGTCCCATTACGGAGCTTGTGGTGTATGAGAGACTCAGTTCAAATGCTCGCAAGGTTAAGTCCTTAGTTGACCGAGGCAAGACTAACCAAGTGTGATCTCAATTATCCAAAACCAATAAAACCAAACACGACCGCCCGATTGCCACTCTTGGCCCACCGTAAACAATCTTGCCATTTGCCCCAGCCTAAATCATTTTCCCACCCCTGCTTCTTTACCATTGCACCACGTGCCATCATCAACTCAATAACACATGTCTCATTCACAAATCATGTTCCATATCTCATTAAGTCAATATTTACTTTGGTATTCCAAAATCATGATATGTCCACGTGGCGGGGCTAAGCATACTACTTGGCCTACTCAACCCATGTTGGCAAATTATTAATGTCCAACTATTAATCCACAACCTAGGGTGACAAAAGATTCATGGCCTACAATTATATATGACAAGGTGGCATACAAACAACTTAGGCATTTAACTAATCCCAAAACTTATTCAAAATTATTTCTATCAAATTAGCATGCAATAGTTTAAATAAAAATAATTTGCTCTAGTAGGTTCAACATGATCAAACACAACTTGCCTTCAAAAAGTACTGATTCTCGCTCCCGAGCTTGCTCTCGGTCAGAACCTCTCCTCGAAACCTTCGCACTTCAACGCCTACGGCATAACGTAAATACAAACAATAAAATAAATAAACAGTGGGCAAACAGTGCTCAAAAATTCAATTAAAATTCATAAACAGAAAGATCACAATTTTACAAATTTATAGAAATTGGAATCACTCAAATCGGAGTTAAAACGCCAAAGTTATAAGCATTTGAAGTTTCAAAATATATTTAAAATCAATATACCGAATTAAATAAATATTTTCTTTTTCAGAAAATCAATTATTGCGTCATCTCGTGACACGGTCGCCACCAGAGAGTGACACGTGGCCTTTGCGACGTCGCCTCGACCGCTATTTTCTCGACAAGTGGGTCCCACTGCGGACGCCAAGATGACGTCACGGTGACGCCACGCGCGACGTCGGCGGCGGTGACCGATGGGCCCGCATTGTCGGCGACTCATGCGCGCAGCGGCGGCTCGGTGTGCCACGCGTCGCGGCGTGATTGGTTGGCGCAATGCGATCGACGTGTGGGTCCGTCTTGTCGGCGCCACGCACAATGAACGGCGACGCGGCACGACGGTGCGTTCTCGATTTGCATCTAACGGCGGAGGTTAGAAGATGAGGTTTCTTCGCTTTACGGCGACGTGGACTCACCAAGCGTTGATCTGGATCGTGCGGTTGGTGAAGGTCGGGCTCGGTGGAGACGGCGGCGGCGGCCGCTTCACCGAGCCGGGAAGACGACGATGCCAAGGGCGCCCGACGTTCCTCCGGCGTGAAGAAGTAGTGCTCCCGACGCGGCGTGACGAGGTGAGTTCGAGGGTGGCACGGGCGACGGCGAAGAATCACCGGCGGCGACGAAACGGCGCAAAGAAGTGCGGCGGAGGGCTTCGGGACTTCGGCGAGCTCGTGCGGCGAGGCGGCGGCGTCTCGGGCGGCGTGATGAGTACGGACGTGTGCGGCGCGAGGTGAGGAGCACAGCACGGGTGGCGGCGCCTTAAATAGCCCCCTCGGCGTCCGTGAAAAGCGCGGAGACCGAGGCCCACACGGGCGGCGACGGCGGAATCCGGTGAGGATTCGGCTTGGGTGACGTGGCGCGATGAGAGCCGTCGGATGGAGATCGAACGGCCACCGCGTTAGGGTTTTTCTGACGGGCCGACAAAGATTCGGCCCAACACTATTCATCGGAATTTTTAATTTTTTTCGATTTAAAATAATTCTAAATTCAAATAATTTATTTGGGGCCTTAAAATATCGGAAAATTTCGAAAAATTCCCATAAATATTTTAGGACATTTGTGACTCAAATAAAATATTTTCAGCAAAACTTTATTTTAACTTTTCCATTATATAATTAATTTGATAAATGGTTTAATTCAAAATAAATTCAAATAATTCCAATAAATCCAAATAAATTCCAGAAATTCCCAAAAATTCAGAATACCAATAAAATGCAAGAAAAGCAAAAATTGGGGTGTTACAAACCTCCCCTTAACGGAATCTCGACCCGTGATTCAGTAATGACTAAGGAATAGGTTAGGAATTCCTTCTTCGTGTCTTCTTCACGCTCCCAAAGTTGCTTCGCTCTCGGAATGGTTACTCCAATTGGACTCTGCAGAAGCGGTCGATTTATTTCTCGCTTCTCGATCCATCGTGTCCAAGATCTTTCTGGGTACTCTTTATAAGTCAAATCCTTCGCAGCTCGACCGATTCTAATCAGACCGCTTCTTCCGCACTCGGAGACATTTCTTTAATTGTGACACATGGAACACATCATGCACTCTCGCTAAAGATCTGCAGTAACTCCAACCGACACGCTACTTCACCTCTACGACTTAGGATCTTGAACGGACCAACATATCTTGGTGCTAACTTCCCTTTAGTGTGGAACCTCTTAACTCCTCTGAGTGGTGTAACCCTGAGATACACAAAATCTTCAGGTTCAAAGCTTAAATCCCTGCGGCGATTATCGGCATAACTCTTCTGTCTTGATTGTGCTATTTTCAACCTTTCTCGATCATGGCTATCTCGCTCTTCACTTCTCGAGAACGTCCGCCCAACATATGACGCTCTCCGGTCTCATTCCAATTCAACGGCGTTCGACAGGGTCTTCCATATAGCGCTTCAAATGGCGACATCCGCAAACTGGCCTGATAACTATTATTGTAGCTGAACTCGGCGTATGGCAGACACTTATCCCACGAGGTTGTGTAAGCCAATGCACATGCCCTCAACATGTCCTCAAGTATCTGATTAACTCTCTCCGTTTGCCCATCTCGTGCATGGGTGATATGCGGTACTGAAGTTCAGACGGGTCCCTAGGGCCTCATGCAATTTATCCCAAAATCTTGAGGTAAACTGGGTACCTCTGTCCGATACAATTTTCTTTGGAACTCCATGCAAACATACAATCCTTGACATATACAATTCTGCTAAACGGTCCCCCGAATAGGTAGTCTTCACCGGGATGAAATGGGCAACCTTTGTCAAACGGTCCACTATAACCCATATGGAATCATATCATGTCGGGTCCTTGGTAAACCGTAATGAAATCCATTCGATTTCTTCCCATTTCCACTCGGGTATCTTCGATTGGTCAGAGTAACCCCGCGGCCCTCGATGCATTGCTTTGACTCTTTGGCATATGTCGCACAACGCAACATGCTCGCAACTTCACGCCTCATGCTTGGCCACCAAAATCTTGCCTTCAGGTCTTGATACATCTTAGCGCTTCCTGGATGAATAGAGTACTTGGAATCATGAGCTTCCTCCAGAATCAGCTGTTTCAGTTCTTTCTTGTGCGGTACGCAAATGCGCTTCTTGATCCACAATGTGCCTTGCTCATCCAGCTTGAAATCCTTCGCATTGCCTTCCTCCATTTTCAACTTAATCCTCTGAATCTTGACATCGTCTTTCTGTCCTTCACGAATCTGATCTTCCAGGGTAGGCTTCATTTCTAGAGCGGCTATAAATCCTTTAGGCACAACTTCCAGCTTCAGCTTCTGAAATTCCTTGCATAACTCGACCTGATTTGCTTCTAGCAACATGCTCACTGTGTGGCTCTTCCGACTTAAAGCATCGGCCACTACATTGGCTTTCCCCGGGTGATAATGAATTTCAGATTATAATCCTTAATTAATTCCAACCACCTTCTCGCCTCATGTTCAGATCCGATTGTGTAAATATATATTTAAGACTCTTATGGTCAAGTGTACACTTCACATCTGCTTCCAATCGATAGTGCCTCCATAACTTCAAAGCATGCACTACTACCGCTAACTCCAAGTCATGTGGGTAGTTCTCTCATGCGGCCTCAATCGCTTTTACGCATACGCAACGACCTTCGCTTCGCATTAACACGCATCCTAGTCCTTGGCGCGATGCATCACAAGATATATCAAAACTCGCTTAAATCCGTAGTACTAACACTGGCGCCGTTGTCAAACGTTTCTTCAACTCTGAAAACTCCGCCACATTCCGGCGCCCATGCAAACTTCTTCTCCTTCTTCAACAATTGCGTAAGAGGTCTCGCAATCGTTGAGAATCCTTCAATAAATCGGCGGTAATAACCAGCCATTCCAAGGAAACTACAAATTTGAGTCACCGTTTTGGGTGGCTCCCAATGCAACACTGCTTCCACCTTACTTGGGTCAACTGCGACTCCTTGGCGGTCACCACATGTCCAAGAAATTCCACCTTGTTCTTCCGTAAGTCACACTTGCTAAACTTAGCTAAAAGTTGTCGCTCTCTTAACCTCTCCGTAACTAGCTTCGATGCTCGCATGCTCTTCCCCGGTCTTGGAGTAAACTAGAATGTCATCTATGAACACAACAACGAACTTATCCAGTATTCCATGAAAACCTTGTTCATCATGTTCATGAAATATGCAGTGCATTTGTCAAACCGAAAGACATAACTGTGAACTCAGAGTGTCCATATCTTGACGAAAATGTCGTCTTGGCACATCCTCCGATAGAATCTTCACCGGTGATAACCTCGATCGAGGTCAATCTTGGAGAAAACTCCGCTCCTCTCAACTGGTCAAACAGATCATCGATCCCGGTAGCGGATACTTATTCTTTATAGTGACTTCATTCAAGGTTTCATTAATCCACACACATCCCAGTAACTCCGCCCTTCTTCTTGACAAATAGAACCGGTGCTCCCCATGGCGCATTTAACTTGGTCTAATAAATCCCTTATCCATTAACTCCTCTATCCGCTTCTTCATTTCCACTAGCTCATCGGCTGACATCCGATAAGGTCTCTTAGCTATCGGGGTCGTTCTTGTACTAACTCGACATAAACTCTATGTCCCCGTCTGTGGCATCCTGTAAATCCTCCGAAATACATCCAATATTCTCTCGACAATGGTACATCTTCTATGCCGACGCCTTCACACTATTGACCATCAACTGTCCTTCCCGAACGGCGCTTGTTCAAACTCTATTTTTCTCCCACAAGGACTCTCGATCGATATGACTCTTCGTCCTACGCCTAACACAACCTTGTGCTTAGACAACCATCCATTCCCAAAATAACATCTAGGTCCGGGTATCTAACACCACTAAGTTTGCTAGAACTCGCTCCATCTATAAGCAACTTTACCCCGAACATCCTACATCGATCGGAGTTCGATCCCGGGATTGTACTAGCAATACATGCCTAAGATTCACCATTTTCAACCCATTGTTCACAGCAAAAATCTGAGATATAAACGAATGCGAAGCTCGTAATCAAATAAAAGCTGCAGGTGTAATCGAGTTGACAAGTAACTTACCCAAGACGACGTCCGATGTATTCTCAGACCGTGCATCGGCGGTGACATGATTAACTCGCCTCTTACCACGATCGTGTGGCGGCCCAGATTGTGTAACTCCACGACTTGCTCTCGACGCGGTGCCTTCGTTGGAGTGGTTCCAAGATTGAAGCGAATCGGTGTCACCTCCTCCTCCTTCTTAGGACAAGAATTGGCAAATGTTCGCTCGTGATGTATAAAACAACGTTTAACTCGCCGATCATTGCTCCTCGCACTGCATTCCTAACCGGTGTTGGTGTTCGAAATTTTGTCCGCAGTCTTGGTATGGTGGTGGCGCGTCATCACATTCCTTGGCTGAAATCAAGAACCGGTTTGGTGTAACCTCAATCGCTGCGCCTCCTGGCGTGTTCCTCGCCAGTGCCATCTCAAGGCTTCGATTGTCCTCCAGCTCCTTGCGCTTGTCCTCCAATATCGGCGCTTTGTTCACTAGCTCTGAAAATCGTGAAAAGTGTGGGTTATGAGTCCCACCGCAGCCTCAATTCAGTCCTTTCATGAATCGAGACTGCCTGGCCTTATCCGTTGCTACATCCTCAGGTGCGTAGCGTGCCAGCTGAGTGAACTTATTCAGATATTCGGACACTGATTGATTGCCCTGCTTCAGTGCCCTAAACTCCTCCTTTTTCAGCTCCATTATGCCTTCGGGCACATGATACTGCCGGAAAGCGATCGTGAACTCCTCCCAGCTGATGTCCTGCGGGTGCTCATGAGCAGCGCAGTAGTTTTCCCACCATTCAGCTGCGGTTCCTTCAAGCTGATGAGAGGCATAGAGTACCCTCTCATTTCCCTCACACTGGGTAATGTGCAACTTTCTCTCTATCGTCCTCAGCCAATCATCTGCCTCCAATGGATTGGCATTTCCAGAAAATGTAGGCGGTCGTGTCCTCATGAATTCCGACAGCCTCGAGTGTGGCCTCTGCACTGGGTTAACCTGGTTAACTTGGGCGGCGGCTTGGGCAAGAATCTCGTCAGATCTGCTGATCATGGCATGCATTAATCGGGTCTCAGGCAGCAATAAAAGCTCCAAGGTTCTCAGATATCAATCTGGCGGTCTTGGTTGAGGTCCTTGTCCTTCACCATCGTTGTTTCCAGATGAGCGTGAACCATTCCCATTTCCTCCTTGGTTTCCTCGAGTGTTCACCATCTGCCGATTGCGCCATAGTTTAGAGACGAGAGGGAAATAAGAATAGACAAGTAATAGAGTACTTATGCGGGGACGAAGGTGTAACACAAAATCTAACTTTATTACTTTATTAATATCTGGGTATGGTTGCTCACAATGCCTAAAGGCCTTGCAACACATACCGATCACTCACAAGCATGAAAGAAGCAAACCGAGCTAACACTCAGGAGTCAAACGCCTCTAAGGGTGACTCTTATTCCAAGACGCGACTCAACGCAGGAGTCTCAACTGCTAATCCTAACGCCACTCGAGCCAACCCCCACCGAACTTCTGGTGGATACACCGCGGTGTCTTTGGTGCGGTACAAACCTATCCCAACGATCCTCGGCTAGGGCGCCTCGCTGCTCTTCCTCATGGCTCAACCTCCTCTCGTTCTCGCTGACCTCCACAAGCTCGGGCTTCACTTCCACTTGTTCGACTTCACTTCCACTTGGCTCGACTTCACTTCCACTTGGCTCGGCTCGCTCGCTCGCTGCGGCTCTGCTGTGGCTCCTCCGGTTCAGGTCGTCGTAGCTCCAAAGATCGGCTCCGCTCGTCCGTGACAACATTGTCTCCTGAATCCCAAGCACAAATGACAACCTCTGGCGGTGATGCGGATGCGACGACCGCCTCGCCCTATCCCGAAAGCGTGAAACCGTGATAGTGACATCCTGCAATATCGCCCTGCCCGATCCACAGAGTCCCCGGTAGATCGGCTGTCATATCCTTCAAGCAACTGTGATCATACGCCAAAGCTCATGGCGCACCTCCAAAAGCGCCACCAAAAGAGTGGATCATCCTCATCGCCAAAGGACACTCACGTGAAACTCGAAATTTTAAAATAAAGCGAAGACGTGATAAATTCAGCAAGGGGTATGAAAAGAGAGAAGGGTAAGTCGGGATTGCATTATCATCTTGGCACATTTTAGCTTTTTGAAAATAGTTTTATCCTCACTACGACCATTCTAACTAAGGGCGATCCTATAATCAAGATGGCTCGATACCACCTCTGTCGGGACCCGAATTTGCAAATCCGGACCCTCGTGTTTCAAGACTAGTCCAGATCACGCTTAGTGCACAGTTTCAACATCGGTACATATCACGCATATATCCAACTAAATAATAAGTACTTTAATTAAATACTCAACCTATTTGATTGACCTTATGGTCAAGTTACAAAGATACGATTGCAGGCTTAAGACTTATTAAAATATTCAAATGCAAATGAAATAAAATAAACTCGTGGCGCCAACCAATTTGCCACAGTAAATCGACCGGGCTCGCTTCCCTAGTTTGTCGGCTCCTCTGATACTCCTCCTCCCGAAAGGTGAGTTGCTTCTTCTTCAACTGAAGTTGTGTTGTTGTGGGTGAGTACTTTGAGCACTCAAGAAGTCATGCATGTAATGCAAATCTAATATTCTACATGCATGGCTTAGTACAAAGGATAGGCTATGGTTCATGAGCGTACAACATTCAAGATAAATAAAGAATAGATTGCAAAGCAATAAAACGAAGAGTAGGAATAATAACTTTCACAAACATTTCAATCAAATCATTTTTCCATCCTAAGTCAAGTTCATCATTACCAACCCAAGCATTTTTCCATCAACAATTCATTTTCATAAAAATCTAACCCTTGATCAGTAATCACGAGCGATGCTCAATACCGTGAGCACGGCTATTCAATAGGTTGTACACTCGCAGAGGTTATACACTTTACCCACAAGATACAACAAATACCACCAAGGCAAATAACCGTGAACGTAAGCCTTTCCAAAGTTCCATCTAAACCCAAGATCGTCTCGCTAAGGTTTCAACACTGGAGGGACTGGTTACCACACCTGTGGCCCCTCTTGCGCCATGTGAGTTCTCATTCCGCTTCTCCGGCCTCACACCACCACGACAAGACCAAAGAATAGATTTCCCGGTTTACTCAGCTAAGTCCGTCCCATTACGGAGCTTGTGGTCAGTATGAGAGACTCAGTTCAAATGCTCGCAAGGTTAAGTCCTTAGTTGACCGAGGCAAGACTAACCAAGTGTGATCTCAATTATCCAAAACCAATAAAACCAAATACGACCGCCATTGCCACTCTTGGCCCACTGTAAACAATCTTGCCATTTGCCCCGCCTAAATCATTTTCCCACCCCGGTTCTTTACCATTGCACCACGTGCCATCATCAACTCAATAACACATGTCTCATTCACAAATCATGTTCCATATCTCATTAAGTCAATATTTACTTTGGTATTCCAAAATCATGATATGTCCACGCAAGGTGGCTAAGCATACTACTTTGGTCTACTCAACCCATGTTGGCAAATTATTAATGTCCAACTATTAATCCACAACCTAGGGTGACAAAAGATTCATGGCCTACAATTATATATGACAAGGTGGCATACAGCAACTTAGGCATTTAACTAATCCCAAAACTTATTCAAAATTATTTCTATCAAATTAGCATGCAATAGTTTAAATCAAAATAATTTGCTCTAGTAGGTTCAACATGATCAAACACAACTTGCCTTCAAAAAGTCTCGATTCGCTCTGAGCTTGCTCTCGGTCAGAACCTCTCCTCGAAACCTTCGCACTTCAACGTCTCACGCATAACGTAAATACAAACAATAAAATAAATAAACAGTGGGCAAACAGTGCTCAAAAATTCAATTAAAATTCATAAACAGAAAGATCACAATTTTACAAATTTATAGAAATTGGAATCACTCAAATCGGAGTTAAAACGCAAAAGTTATAAGCATTTGAAGTTTCAAAATATATTTAAAATCAATATACCGAATTAAATAAATATTTTCTTTTTCGAAAATCAATTATTGCGTCATCTGTGACACGGTCGCCACCAGAGAGTGACACGTGGGCTTTGCCGACGCCAGCCACGACCGGCTATTTTTCTCGACAAGTGGGTCCCACCGTGACGTCGCGGTGACGCCACGCAGCGACGAAGGCGGCGGGTGACCAAGGCCCGTGGCTGTCACGACCATGCGCGCAAGGGCTCGGTGTGCCACACGTCGCGGCGTGATTGGTTGCGGTGCGGCGATCGACGTGTGGGTCCGTCTTGTCGGCGCCACGCACGAAGGAACGGCGACGCGGCACGCACGGTGCCCCTCGGATTTGCATCTAACGGCGGAGGTTAGAAGATGAGGTTTATCGCTTTACGGCGACGTGGACTCACCCAAGCGTTGGATCCGGATCGTATGCGGTTGGTGAAGGTCGGGCTCGGTGGAAGCGGCGGCGGCCGCTTCACCGGAGCCGGGAAGACGACGATGCCCGCGGCGCTCCGACGTTCCTCCGGCGTGAAGAAGTAGTGCTCCCGACGCGGCGTGACGAGGTGAGTTCGAGGGTGGCACGGGCGACGGCGGAGAATCACCGGCGGCGATTTAAACGGCGCAAAGAAGTGCGGCGAGGGCTTCGGGACTTCGGCGAGCTCGCGGCGGCGAGGCGGCGTCTCGGCGGCGTGATGAGTACGGACGTGAAGCTTGCGCGAGGTGAGGAGCACAAGACGGTGGCGGCGCTTAAATAGCCCCTCGGCGTCCGTGAAAAGCGCTGAGACCGAGGCCCACACGGCGGCGGCGGAATCCGTGAGGATTCGGCTTAGGTGACGGGTAGCGATGAGAGCCGCTTGATGGAGATCGAACGCCACGCGTTAGGGTTTTTCTGACGGGCAGACAAGACTGCCCAACACTATTTATCGGAATTTTTAATTTTTTTCGATTTAAAATAATTCCTAAATTCAAATAATTTATTTGGGGCCTTAAAATATCAGAAAATTTCGAAAAATTCCATAAATATTTTAGGACATTTGTGACTCAAATAAAATATTTTTAGCAAAACTTTATTTTAACTTTTCCATTATATAATTAATTTGATAAATGGTTTAATTCAAAATAAATTCAAATAATTCCAATAAATCCAAATAAATCCAAATAAATTCCAGAAATTCCCAAAAATTCAGAATACCAATAAAATGCAAGAAAAGCAAAAATTGGGATGTTACAAAACTCACATGGCGCAAGAGGGGGGCCCTGTTGTGGCGGCGTAGCCCTTTAGTGTTAAAACCTTAGCGGGTAGCACTGGGTTAAGATGATGCATTGTAAAGGCTTCGTTACGATCATTCGCCTGTGTGGTGTATGATTGTATCATGTGGGTAAAGTGCATAACCTCTGCAGAGTGTACAATCTATTCGGATAGCCGTGCTCACGGTATTGAGCAAGCTCGGGGATTACAGTCAAGGGTTTAGATGTTTTCGAGATAAAACTTGGGATGGATGGCAGGTTGTCATGAAAGGTGGAATCTTGACTTAGGATGAGAAAACTTGGTTTACTTGAGAATCACTGAATCTATTACTTGTTACTATTTGTTTTACTGTCTTTTCAATCTATTAATGTATGTGTTTCAAATGCTGCTTTACTGCTTATGAACCATAAGCCTTCCTTTGGAATAAGCCTGCATATAGTTATACTAGCAATGCATTCTGTGCACAACTTGTTGAGTACGTGTTGGTGTACTCACCCTTGCTTAAACAAACCAACCACAGTGGAGGAATCATCGAAGGAAGATCTTCAGGTGGACACGGGTCACTAGGCCAATCCTTGTCAGTCGCCTGTGGTGTGCTGATGGGACATCTACGTTTTCTACTACTTTCCGCTGCAGTTGTCTCATTTGATCTTATTATTGCCTTGCGAGGCTGAATAAAGTAAGTGGTTATAAGATCATACACTAGTTATATTAAATAAATGATGTCTTATTATTCTTATCATTGTGTATGATTTGATGCTCACTGATGTTAAGCTGTGTGCACTAGCATTGATCTTGGGACTAGTGCGGTAAAACACAGTGGATTCGAATTGGTGAATTCGGGTCCTTACAGGTTTTGGGCACAAATCTAATCTTCAGTACTGCTTACCATCCTCAGACAAATGGTCAGACGGAAAGGATAAATCAAATACTAGAAGATATGTTGAGAGTTTGTGCTTTGACTAATAGAGGTTCTTAGGATCAGAATTTACCCTATGCAGAATTCTCCTACAATAACAGTTACCAGTCAAGTTTGAAGATGGCACCTTTTGAAGCTCTTTACGGAAGAAAATGCCGAACACCGTTATATTGGAAAGAGACAGAGGGTGGACAAATAGTAGGACCTAAGATTCTGAAAGAAGCCGAAGAGCAAGTCAGAGTGATTCGTGATAATTTGAAACCGCCTACCAAGGCGTAAAAGTTATGTCGACAATCGTCACGAGAGCTAAGCTTTGAACCCGTGATCATGTGTATCTTAAGGTTTCACCTCTCAAGGAATGCGCTGCGTTTGAGTAAGTGGGAAGCTTGCGCCTCGCTACATCGGTCCATTTCCAGTGGTAGCCAGAAGAAGAGAAGTTGCTTACAAGTTGGAGCTTCCACCGCAATTGTCAGATGTGCATGATGTATTCCGTGTTTCTCAGTTGAAGAAATGTCTCAGAGTACCGGAGCATCAGATGCCGTATGAAGAGATGAAATTAAAAGAAGACCTGTCGTATCCGGAATATCCAGTCAAAATCTTGGATGAAGCTGAACGTCGAACCAGAAGCCGAGTGATCAGGTTTTGCAAAGTTCAGTGGAGCAACCATTCCGAGAAAGAAGCAACATGGGAGCGAGAAGAGGATCTGAGAGCAGAGTTTCCTGACCTTTTTCCTTCTCCGTCCGAATCTTGGGGACGAGATTCTCTCTAAGAGGGGTTGGTTTGTAACATCCCTAATTTCGGGTTTTTGCTAAAAATTAATTTAAGATAATTAATTTAAAATTTGGATCTTTCTTGGTGTTATATTTAACCTGGCATCCCTATCCCTCCAATGTTCGGACTTCATTTCATCTCCGTCTGCAAAAGTCAAAATTCTTAATTCCGGTCCTTATTCGAAATTTCACCTGAGTTCCAAAATACTCTAAAAATCTCAAAATCCATTGCATTAGGTTCCAAATATTCTAAAATGATTTTGGGAATTGTTCTAAGATTTTTAGAATCTCTTTGCTATTTTATCTCTCACGGTCTTTCATCAAAATCAGTATATTCGTTCCGGAATAGTCTAAATTCCAAAATTTATCAAAATTTAGTGAAACTAATTTTTTTAGGTTCCAAATAATCTCTACTATTTTTAGGAATTTTTCCAGGATTTTTAGATCATTTTTACTATTTTATTCCTCGCGCTTTTATCTCTTCATTTCTTTTAACCAATGAGAATTCAACACGTGGTAGATACTGTTCATCTTCTTCCACCTCCAGCCACCACTACCAGAGAGCACGTTTCATGGCTTTCCAAATTCAAATTATCATAACTTCTTATTTCCTCCACCAAATCATGCGTGGATGGATCCATTGCGAAGAGGGAGACGAGGAGAACCCATTTTCCATAACCATTCATCTTTTAACTCGCCGGAATTGGATTAATTGAGTAGAAACCGTAATGCACTCAAACTTCAATAACTCGGCCGTTTCTCAACGAAACGACGAGCTTCCACTTCTCAAACGTGCGTATCGACATCCTCTACCCCGTGCTCACCTTGCCCCATTGCTCTTGTGTCATTCCCTTCTCCAAAACTCACGAAAACCAACGTCCGGCGTTCTCCAAAGACACCGGTGAGCCATCTCTTGTTCCGGTGAGTTTCTAGACAAACCAACCACGTCACTTTGTGCCTTTTGCCTCCGTGATCACAACCAACCAATCGGATTTGATTTTTGTTGCAGTTTGACCCCGGATATTGAGTTTGTTCATCGTCGGCCGTCGCTCCGTTCATCGTCGGCCGTCGCTCCGTTCATCGTCGATTTCTTCCGATTGGGTATGAACCAATTCAATTCCTTGCACCCGTAAACTCCCCTCGATGCTAGCTATCCGGTGCTCACCTTAGTTTCGAGAAATATTGTGATTTCGGGTGTTTTTGACGTCAGGTCACGGCTCGTTTTTGGACGAGCCGGTCTCAAGATTGTCGCCGCTGTTCGGACCTTCTTGCCACCGCCACCGTGCTCATGAGCTCCGCGCCCTGCGCAGCCCGCCGCCCCTCGGGTCGCCTCACGCCGCCATGCGTCGCGCCCACGCCTGGTCAGGCGATCTCGCAAGGCCGCCTAGCCGCCGCTTCGGCGAAGCTCCACCCATGAGCCCCCCTCTGGCGAGCTCCCCACCATGAGTCCCTTTCTTCCTTGGCGGCTCCTCCTTTGTTGCTTGTTCTATGGCCATGGCATTTTCTCGACTTCCTCTGTACGAGCTCTTTGAGAAGAAGAAGCCTAGTCAATGACAGTGGGACCCGCTTGCAAGAGACACAAGAAAATCAGAAATTGGTGAAAAAGAAAAGGTTCCAAAGGAATATTCCTCGATTTCCAATTTTCAGGATTTTGAGAATTCAAACAATTGTTTCTCCTCCGTCGTAACTCCGAATCGAGTGATTCCAATTGTTAAATTCATCTAAATTCATCCTCTATCTGCCAGTATTTTTATTATAATTTTTAGTTTCTGTTTAATTTATTTTATTCTTTTTGTGCACCGTTTTGCGCTTAGTCGACGAAGCTGCTGTAGTCGCCGACGAAGGAGAAGAGCTTCAGTGCAGCGCATCGCATCTCATCGATGAAGGCAAGTCTCCTTGGCGCACGTTGATCCCATTGTTTGCAACTGTTTTATAAAAGTTTACAACTTGCATGGCTATTTATATAAAATGATGATGTTAAAATGTAGGATGTTAGTTATACCCATTTCGATATGACATCCTTGCTGTTTGATTACCATGCCGTTGTAACCTTAAGATTTATTCATGAAATCATGTATCATGTGGTTATCCTTGTTTAGTACGTTAGACTGTGCTTAGGGTTAATGTTGATTAAAAATGCCTATGGTGGGTTAAATTCTAAATGTTGTTGAAACATGTTTTATGAAAATTGTAGCAAGGTGATTGTTGCTGTGATTGCAAAATAAAAATAAAATAAAAATGGTTTAGATTGAGGCGGAATGGTTTGTCGGGCGGGTGCGGATGGAGCACTGGTTCTTGTTTGTGAAAGCCGCCCTAATCAATTTAAGTACCGACGCTTATGACTGCCTATTCTAAGCATTACCGTGCAACCACATGTCAAATGGGCTCTGACCTGGCTGAATAATTTGTAGAAATCTAACTTAGACTCACTAGATGGTGGAATGTGGGTACCGGATGGAGGCAAGTCGTATTTTCCCACACGGCGCAAGAGGGGGCTTCTATACTGGGTGGATGGAACCATAATAGCGGTGAAACCTCAGCGGGTGAATCGGGTTAGGCGTATACATTGTAAAGGCCTTGTCATGATCTCTCGCCGCACAATCAAGGAAGTGTGTTCATAGCACTTGGCATTAAAGAGATGATCATGTCTTGTGGGTAAAGTCAGACACCTCTCGCAGAGTTAAAACTATTGAATAGCCGTGTTTACGGCCAAGGGCAAAGCGAAGAATGCTTTCATACTAGTAGACTTGGTTTTGGTTTTAAAAATAACTGATGTTTTGTTTTCGGATTCGGGAGTGGTGAGAACTCTCAAAAGTTTATTTGGCGAATTGAGCCAATCAGGTAGATGGAACCTGTTTTGATCATGACGGATGGATTCATGAGTTGGTTTGCCTTAATCTTTTAAATGTGGCGGATAGAGCCTTTATACTAGTGATGGTGGATAGAACCTTCACTAGAATATTAAATAATTCATTTGTTAAATAAGTATTTAAAATGTGCTTTGTGAAAATTATTATTAAGTAAGGTTTGATGAAACTTGGTTTTATGCAAAAGAACCCTATTAAGCCTTTTCTTGGAAAGCCCTACATGTTGTATTTTCCTAGACTTGCGGAGTACGTTTGTACTCACATGCTACACAAAATTTTGTCATCAGAGAATTACCAGGATGCCGTTGAAGATGAAGAATTCTATACAAAGGAGTTTGATGAAGGTCGCCAGGATAACTAAGCTCGCGCTCCTAGTCGTCACCTGTGGTGTCTTTTGGGTTTTATCCTTCTGTTATTTGTTTCCGCTGCTATGAACTCAGGTCATGTGACCAGGAAATGTAATAAATAGCCATGTGGCTAGTACTTTATATTTATGCAATTACTTCGTTCTGTTCTGGTTATGATTATCACTGCTTCACTCTGTGTACTAGCAACTGATCTGGGACTAGTATGGAAATACACAGGAGATTCCGGATGGTAAATCTGGGGTCTCACAGAGGTGGTATCGAGCACAGACGATCAGAGGACGACCTTAGTTAGAATGGCAAAACCTTAAGGATTAATATTTTTATAAAAATATATTTATAAAATTTTAAGTTCCTCTGCTTCTATCTTTTCTATCTTAGCATCTTGTCCTTACCTTCTCCTCTATTTAAAATTTGTTTTCTGACCTTGTCTTATTTCAAAATTTATAGATGCTTTTCTATACCTCGTTTGCGTAGTAAGGTGGATTCTTTCCCTCATGTCCCTGAGGAGTGTGAAGGGAGTAGTTAGTTTTAGTTTTTGTCTGTAGCACCTTTCTTTTGTCTACGCTAGAACGTTATTAATTGTGTGTGATGGATTGTATCATGCTTTTAAGCATTTGTGATACAGTCATCTTAATAAAACTATTTTGATTTAAATAAAGATTTCAGACAGTGTTTTCTTTTGTTGGTTGTGCTTTTGTCTTGGGGATGCTATTTGGATTCCCTATCCTCTTATCTTTGCTTTTCCCTCTTTCCCTGTGCTTTCCCCTCTTTTCTCGTACTTTTCTAGCTCTCTGCTGAAGATGGAGAACCCAGGCAGAGGTTGTGGTAGAGGAAGGAGAGGAGGTCATGGTCGTGGCCGTGGAAGAGTACAGTTACAAGATGAAGTTCCTGTACAGCAGTAGTTCAATGAAAATGACCAAGTACCTCCACCTCCAGCGCAGCAGAACCAAGTGCCACCCCCACCGCCGAATCAGCCGCCCAGCATGGAACAGATAATGGCTATGCAACTGCAGATACTTCAGGCCTTAGCGCAGAACGCCCTCAATCCACCCCAAGCTGCACCAGCTCAGTCAGTCACCACCCGCCCGATCTAAATTTGGGGAGTTCATGAGGACTAGACCCCCGATGTTTGCTGGATCTGTTGATCCGTTGGAAGCAGATGACTGGCTCAAAGAAGTTGAGAGGAAGTTATACTTGGCTCAGTGTGATGAATATGAGAGTGTTTTATATGCCTCTCATCAGCTGAAAGGAACTGCCGCAAGTTGGTGGGAAAATTACCTCGCTACCCACGAGGAAGCCCAAAACATCACTTGGAATGAATTTGTGGAAGCTTTTCGGGCTACTCATATTCCGAAGGGGATTATGGAAATAAAGAGGCATGAGTTTCACAAGCTGCAGCAAGGAAACCTATCAGTCTCAGAATACCTGAATCGGTTCACCCAGCTATCTCGATATGCTATGGAGGATGTTGCCACTGACGAGGCAAAAATCTGGCGCTTTATGGAGGGTCTTGACCCTAATATCAAAGTGCAGCTGGTGTCAAATGATTTTCCTTCATTCCAGCACATGGTGAATAAGGCCTTGATCCAAGAGGATGCTCAGCGTCAGCTGTTTGAATCAAGAAAGAGGAAGATGATGTTTTAAACGCAGCGTGGTGCCAGTAGCTCCAAGCCCCGTTTCTTCCAGCCTCAGGCCAACAGGCCAGCAGTCCCCAATGCTTCTAGGACCCCAATGTCCGCACCTTGTCAGATTGCTCAAGCCCCTGCTAGCAACGCAGGAAGTCAAGTTCAGAAGAGCAACATAGCAACTGCAGGAGTCCAATGCTTTAACTGTAGAGAGATGGGACATTATGCTAATAACTGTCCCCAGAAGCGTTAAGCGGTAACCCCTGTTCGGTTCAACTTGGGGACTACACCAGCCCGCGCACCTGCACCAGCTCAAGGGAAAGGAACGCCGCAGACGCTGCGTACTCCTCGTACGGTTGGAAGAGGACGTGTTAACCATGTCCTGCTGAAGAGGTCCAGGACGCACCTGACGTGGTGTATGGTAAGTTCTTTGTCAACTCGGTACCTGCCTCAGTTTTGTTTGATTCTAGTGCAATGCACTCATTCATATCAGAATATTTGGTTAGAAAGCATGGATAGGATACAATTCAGCTTAGAAATCCCTTATTAGTTCAATCCCCTGGTAAAGAACTAAGAACAACTGCTATTTGCCCAAAAATGGATATAACTATAAAAGGGGTAAAGTTCCTAGCGAACTTAATATTATTGGATACTAAGGGTATAGAAGTAATCCTTGGAATGGACTAGTTAACCAAGTACAAGGGTCAGATAGACTGTACTAGTAGAGCTATCTCCCTTACTAGTCCTGAGGAAATTCGAGTGGAGTTCTTGTCTAATCTTTCCTCTAAGGGGGGTAGAACTCTGAACCGACTAAAAGGTACATCTTTGGAAAATGTGCCCATAGTAAATGAATACCCAGATGTGTTCCCAAATGATTTGCCTGGAATGCTGCAGGACAGAGATGTTGAGTTCATAATTGAGTTAGCACCTGGTATAGCTCCTATCTCAAAAAGGCCTTACCGGCTACCTGCTAATGAGTTAGCAGAGATGAAGAAACAGATTGAAGAACTGCAGGAGAAAGGATTTATAAGACCAAGTTCATCACCTTGGGGTTCCCCAGTAATCTTTGTGAAGAAAAAGGATGGTAGTATGAGAATGTGCATAGATTACCGATCTTTGAATGAGGTTACAATAAAGAATAAGTATCCTTTACCAAGGATAGATGATCTGTTTGATCAGTTAAAAGGAGCTAAGGTATTCTCAAAAATTGACTTAAGGTCAGGGTATCATCAGCTTAAGATCAAAAAAGAAGATATCCCAAAAACAGCTTTCACTACCCGTTATGGACTGTACGAGTTTACAGTGATGTCCTTTAGATTAACAAATGCACCGTCATATTTCATGAATTTGATGAATAAGGTGTTTATGGATCTTTTAGATAAGTTTGTTGTCGTTTTTATTGATGACATTCTTATTTATTCCAAGAATAAGAAAGAGCATGAGGATCATTTGAGGATAGTTTTGGAAAAGCTCAGAGAGCATCAGCTTTATGCTAAATTTAGTAAATGTGATTTTTGGTTGAAGGAGGTTGCTTTCTTGGGTCATGTCATCTCGGCTGAAGGAGTAGCAGTTGATCCTGCTAAAGTGAAGGCCGTGCTTAATTGGGAGCAACCCAAGTCAGTCCCGGATATTTGAAGTTTCCTTGGTTTAGCAGGTTATTATCGGCGATTCATTGAAGGATTTTCAAAGATTGCCAGACCACTCACCCAGCGACATCAAGAAGGAGAAGAAATTGAATGGACTAAGTCCCGTGAGCGAGTTTTCGTGAATTGAAGAAGAGGTTAACTTCAAAGACCGATGCTTGTTCGCGCCAGATATTCATAAGGATTTTGAAGTTTACTGCGATGCCTCAAAGCAAGGCCTTGGATGTGTTTTGATGCAGGAAGGAAAGGTCATAGCTTATGCTTCAAGACAACTGCGACCCCATGAAGAAAACTATCCAACCCATGACCTAGAGTTAGCTGCAGTTGTGCATGCCCTCAAGATTTGGAGGCATTATTTGATTGGGAATCGATGTGAGATCTATACAGATCATAAGAGTTTGAAATACATTTTCACTCAGCCATTATCATCCCGGAAAAGCTAATGTTGTTGCGGATGCTTTGAGCAGGAAAAGTTATTGCAACAACGTTACGGTTCAAGAAAGTCAGCCAGCACTCTATGAATAGTTCAGACGCCTCAACTTAGAGTTGGTTAATGAAGGATGTATTTTCAATGTTGAAGTGCATTCAACCCTTGAAGATCAGATCAGAAAAGCTCAAAAGGATGACAGTGGTATAGCAGAAATCAAGAAAGGTTTCAAGGAAGGAAAATTTTCTGGATTTTCTGAGGACGAGAAAGGAACTATTTGGTTTGGAAAAAGAATTGTCGTTCCTAATCAGAAAGAAATTAAGGATATAATTTTGAAGGAGGCTCATGATTCTGTTTACTCTATTCATCCTGAAGTACGAAGATGTACTTGGATTTGAAGGAAAAGTATTGGTGGTCTAATATGAAAAGAGAAGTTGTTGATTTTGTATACGATGTGATATATGTCAGCCGGTAAAAGCAGAACACCAGAGACCAGCAGGATTGTTACAACCCTTGCAAGTTCCTGTTTGGAAATGGGAGGAGATTGGAATGGATTGCATTACCGGACTTCCTAGAACCAAATCTGGTTATGATTCTATTTGGGTCATTGTGGATCGGTTGACAAAAGTAGCACATTTCATTCCTGTGAAGACAACATATTCTGGTGATAAGTTAGCAGAAATATATATGGCTAAGATTGTGTGTTTGCACGGAGTGCCAAAGAAGATTGTGTCCGATCGAGGTTCCCAGTTTACCTCGAGGTTTTGGCAAAAGTTGCATGAGGTTTTGGGCACAAATCTAAACTTCAGTACTACTTACCATCCTCAGACAGATGGTCAGACGGAAAGGATAAATCAAATACTAGAAGATATGTTGAGAGCTTGTGCTTTGACTTATAGAGGTTCGTACAAAGCTCAACCCCGAAAAGTGTGTTTTCGGGGTCCCCAAAGGAAAACTACTCGGCTTCATCATCTTCGAGCGCGGCATCGAAGCCAATCGGAAGAACATCTATGCCATCATAAAGATGGGCCCGGTGGACAACCTGAAGGGAGTCCAGAAGCTGACAGGATGCCTTGCAGCCTTGAGCCGTTTCATGTCTCGCCTTGGCGAGCACGGAATGCCGCTCTACAAGCTGCTCAAGAAGTCCGAACACTTCAGCTGGACCAAGGAAGCGCAGGAAGCCCTCGACCGACTCAAGGCGTTCTGACCGCAAAGGTCTTTGGTCGCCTCAAAGACTAGGGGAGCCGCTCCTCCTCTACATCGCTGCCATGACCCAAGTCGTCAGCACGACGCTTGTTGTGGAGCGAGCTGAAGAAGGCCATGTGCTCAAGGTACAGCGGCCGGTGTACTTCATCAGTGAAGTACTCTCCGAGACCAAGGCTCGGTACCCGCAGGTGCAGAAGGTGCTCTATGCGGTGCTCATCACGAAGAGGAAGCTGGTCCACTACTTCGACCGGTATCCCGTCTCCGTGGTGACCTCCTCGCCACTCGGCGAGATTGTCCGCAACCGCGACGCTTCCGGGAGAATAGCCAAGCGGACACTTGAGCTCAACGGCCACGACATATCCTACGTCCCTCGGACGGTGATCAAGTCACAGATCTTGGCCGACTTCGTCGCTGTGTGGACCGAAGCCCGGGCGCCACCAGCGCTTGAAGACCCCGAGTACTGGATGATGTACTTCGACGGGTCATACACCAAGAACGGAGCGGGTGCTAGGGTCGTCCTTGTTTCCCCGCTTGGAAACAAGCTCCAGTACGCCATCCGGTTACACTTCAACGCAACCAATAATGTTGCCGAGTACGAAGCGCTCGTCAACATTCTCCGGATCGCTGCCGACCTCGGCGCACGCCGACTCTACATACACGGTGACTCCAAGCTTGTCGTCGACCAAGTCATGAAGGCCTCAGAGCCTCGTGACGTCCGCATGGCAGCATACTACCGTGAGGTGCGCAAGCTCGAGGAAAGGTTCAAGGGTTTCGAGCTTCACCATAGCTATCGGTGCTGCAACGCTGAGGCCAATTACCTAGCCAATCTCGCCTCCAGAAGGGGACCGATCCCGCCTGGGATCTTCGTCTCCGACCTCCACAAACCCTTCGTCCGGCTGGACTCGCCTTCCGAGTAGCCGACCGACACTCCGGGTGTATCCGCTCCGTGTCGAGACGATCAGACACGGATCTTCGGTCGGCCAGCGTCTTGATTCCGACCGATCGAGAAACCCTTCATCGACCGGCTGACGGACGGATCGCTCCCCGCCGACCCAACCGAGGCCCGGCGCCTCGCTCGACGGGCGAAATCCTTCGTCCTGGTCGGAGAAGACCTCTATAAGAGGATCCCCTCGGGAGTTTTCCAGAAGTGCATCCTGGTCGACCAGGGTAAGCAGCTGCTGCTCGACATCCATGCCAGAATCTGCGGCCACCACGTTGCACCATGGTCCCTCGTGGGGAAAGCCTTCCACCAAGGTTTCTACTGGCCGACCGCTGTGGCCAACGCCGAGCAAATTGTTCGCACCTGCGAAGGGTGCCAATTTTTTGCTCGGCAGATGCATCTTCCAGTGCAAGCCTTGCAAACGATCCCCATCACCTCGCCGTTCACAGTCTGGGGACTCGATCTGGTCGGGCCCTTCAAGAAGGCGCCCGGGGGCTTAACCCACCTACTTGTCGCGGTGAACAAGTTCACCAAGTGGATAGAAGCCAAACCGGTCGCCACCATCACTTCGATGCAGGCGGCCAACTTCTTCCGCGACATCGTTTATCGGTTTGGGGTCCCGAACTCCATCATCATCGATAACGGAACGCAGTTCACAGGGAAGGAATTCCTCGAGTTCTGCGATGACTTCAACATCCGCGTCGACTGGGCAGCCGTAGCCCATCCGCGGACCAACGGCCAGGTTGAGCGGGCGAACGGCCTGATCCTCCAAGGGCTCAAGCTACGAATCTTCAGCCGACTGAAGAAATTCGCGGGACAATGGGCGGCCGAGCTGCCCTCCGTTCTCTGGAGCCTGCAGACCACACCGACCCGGTCGACCGAGTTTACACCATTCTTCATGGTGTTCGGTGCCGAAGCTGTCCTCCCAACCGACCTGGAATACGGTGCCCCAAGACTGCAAGCCTTCGACGAGACTCGGGGTCTCGACGCGCAGCAAGACGCCATCGACCAAATCAACGAGGCACGCGATGTGGTCGTTCTGCGATCGGCCAAGTACCAGCAGACACTGTGACGCTACCACAGTCATCAGGTCCATGGTCGGTCCTTCAATGTTGGCGACCTGGTCCTACGCCAGGTTCAGTCCGACAAGGACAACACAAGTTGTCCCCTCCGTGGGAAGGGCCCTTCATCGTCGTGGAGGTCCTCCGACCCAGCACCTTTCAGCTCAAGGACGCCGATGGTAACATTGTACCAAACGCATGGAATATTCAAAAGCTAAGGCGATTCTATACCTAAAACTTTTCCTTTATTCCTGCGTCTTCGGCAAAACCTCCGAGTTCGAAGTGCGGCATGCCGACCAAGCCCTGGTCCTCATGCGCCACTCGGAGGCTACTTGCTCGCATACTCACCCAAGTCGGTGCCCCCACCGGCCATCGGGACCTCCCTAGCGGTAACCCTTTCGACCCAAGTGCTACGACCTACGCCCCAGCGGCTATGGTTGCGAAGTAGCGCTTTTGCGGAAGAAGGAAGTGCCTATGCAGGGAGATCCAAGGTCGATCAGGGACACGTCTTTGGGCTGCTAAGTCTCTTGCTATTTTGGCATTTCCCCCAAAGTGTTAGCGCTCCGACCTACGCTCTAACGGCCCTAGTGGTTTCAAAGGGCTACAGTCGTTCGGCGAGTGTTCATCACAGAAAGGAAATGTAGAATACCAAGCAAAGTCCCCAAAATCCACAAATATGTAACGTGCATACATCACATTCTACAAAAAAAAATCAGGCGCAGGCGCTTCGAAGGGTCTTAGCCCCAGGCGTCGTCGTCGGAGTCAAAGTCGCCCTCGTCGTCTGCGCCTTGGGCGTCAACGTGCAGCCGCTCCGCCACCGTCTCTGCCGCCGCCGTGCCGGGGCTGGGTCGCCTTCGATCTCGACAACGGCTGCCGCCGGGTCGAAGGAGGCGTCACGGCTGGCACAACAGGCTAGCACGTACTGCGCCGCCAGAATAGCGACCTCCCGCCCATCGCGAGCGGAACGCTCGTTCAAAGCGCGGGGCAGATCTGCCAAGGCGTCGGCCGCCTGGGTGAGGCCAAAGGCATACCCCGCCGGAGTACGGTCCAGTGGCTCGATCAGCCTCACCCCCAGTGGCTCCAAGCTCTTGCCCATGCTCTCGAAGGCTGGGCGGAGCATGGACAGGAGACTCTCGCGCGTGGTCCAGCGCTCCCCGTGCAGTTTGGCCACCTCCTCCTCGGCGGCCTAGGCCCGAGCCCGCTGCGATGATGCCCCCTCACGCGTTTTAGCGAGCTCTTCCTCGGCCACCTCGGCCCGAGCCCGCTGCGCCAGCGCCTCCTCGCGCGTCTTTGCAAGCTCCTCCTCAACGGCCCGGACTCGAGCCCGCTGCCACAACGCCTCCGCCTCCTGGGCGGCGTCCGCTGCGACCTTAACGTTGAAGGAAGCCTGCAGCTGCGTCAGCTCAGCCGCCGAATCCACCGCCCGGATTGCCGCTGCATGGGGATCACCCGGGGCGGCTAGGGGAACGTCGGGGTCGGCCCCGGCGGCATCCGCCTTCCCCACCAAGGCGGTCGGGCAGGTGTGGCCGGTGGCTGGCCTGAACCGGAGCCAGAAGTGCTGGAAGAAACGAGAAGCAAGTCAGTCCCGGATATTTGAAGTTTCCTTGGTTTAGCAGGTTATTATCGGCGATTCATTGAAGGATTTTCAAAGATTGCCAGACCACTCACCCAGCTACTGAAGAAGGAGAAGAAATTTGAATGGACTAAGTCCTGTGAACAGAGTTTTCAGGAATTGAAGAAGAGGTTAACTTCAGCACCAGTGCTTGTTCTGCCAGATATTGATGGGGACGGGGTTGCCCGAACTTCCGTCAGGTGGAGGATAAGTCGATTAGGCGGCGCGAGACACACACGATCCGGCTTCTTGATCGGCACGATCAAAACCCCTGCAATCGCAGCACCACGCGTCCTCTGGTTATCAACCGCAGTCGCCTTTGCGGTTGACCTCGCCACGAGCTAATCCTCGCCAATGAATCGAGAACACAAGCAAGAACAAGAAAGATGCAACTGAATTTGCAATTGAGGATGAAGCTCACGAGTTGGGGTCTTACAAACCGATGAACGGCGACCTTTGTTCAAAGACGTAATTAATCTAAGCAAAACCCAAATCAAACCCTAGCGGCGGCTACTGGATATAAAGGCTAGGGGACGTCCTAGAAACCCTAGACGCGTCGTGATGGACTCCAACACGATACATGGGCCAACGGCCCAAATTGGTGACGCAGCACCTGGGACAGATTCTGTTTGCCAACTTGCAATGCGAATTCCTGTCAACTCCGAAGTCCAAATGACCTGAAACTAGGGCCATTGGAAATATTATCTCCTTAGCTTTCGAGGCATATGTGGATCATCAAAATCGGAGCCCGTTTGTGGCCTGGGCGATGATTTTAGTGAGCACTGCTCCTGGTGGCCGAGGTAGTCGACTCCGAGATGAATTAGGTTTCCAACTTGACTTGGACACCTTCCTTGCCTTCCTCCTGGCCCTTGCTGGTTTCCAAAGCCTTCATGATCCTCTCCAAAATTCCTAAGTACAATATAATCAATAATATCATTAGGTAGCATACCATCCTCACAAGTATATGCACGAGTACTTAGGAACGAGCTCACCTGTTGATTCAATTGCCGTGCTCGTGCTCTTGTGATGGGTCCTTGCATCACAACTGGAGGAGTCTCGGGCGTATGCATAGGAGTGATGTCCTCATCAACTTAGCTCCAAGCAGCCACAAGATTTTGAAAGATTGTTTTGAACGAAACCAAGACATAAAGCTTCAACATTTGCAACACATGTGAAAGTGAACTTCACGCAAAAGCCAACGCATTAGCTTATCCTATTTGCAACACATTTAAATATTCTCCCCTTTGGCATTTAACTATCTCTTTTAATGAAGGTCATACAAGAATTAGAATGAACACTTATGACCTAGGAAAAGAAATTAAAGGAGTTTAAGCCAAATGAAAATTTTAAGAACAAACAAGAATTCAAATAGAACAAAATTTTAAATACCCCTTGTGTTGGCTTTTGCGTGAAGTTCACTTTCAAATGTATTGCAAATTTATTTTTGCGAAATTCCCTCGGGAAGATTGAGTTTTCGGCCGCCGAAGTTTGAGCACGCTTTTCGGAAAACACTTCTTATTTCATATCGGTTTCATCTTACATCTGTTCAGGCTGAAAATTTGTGTGCTATCTACCTTTGTGCTCCTGATCCTAGGAAAAATATCGGAAAAATCAAAGAAAAATAAAAAAATTTGTGAAAGAAGCCTAGAGCAAAAAAAAATTTGTGAAGGAAGCGAAGAGCAAAAAAAAAGGACAGGAGCAAGGGTAGGTGTTTTTACCGTGCCTGATAAAAGTGTTTTGCTGTTATGCTGATATCTGTTCATATAATCTGACGCCTTGTTGCTTGTCTCTTCATATTCCTTGTTTTCTGCCGCAGCTAGACTAAGGCCACATTTAGACCAGCAACTAGGGCAAGTACTTTTGGACATTTATTCAGCATTACTATCATTCTATCAATTGTGTGCCACTCAATACATATAACCTTCCTCTGACTCCACATATACATCCTTCTCGATCAAGACAAAGTTATTGACCCTTGCAATCGCTTCATCACGCCCTCACGATTGTCACGAACCGACCACGGTTGCACCATCCCCTCATTGTGTTGGTAAGAATCGGGTAAGAACTTGGTAAGATTGCTTAAGAGCGAGAGATCCCACCTAGTAGTTCATAGGGCTCATAATACTTGTGTTTGTACTTCCATCGTCCTTTTTCGTGCTAACCATGGCGGTGGCAAGAAGGGCAGAACGAGGATGATGATGTTACCATCAATGATTTGTGTCCTTCATTGAGTTGTCGACCATGCCGACGAGATAAAAATGATGTTCAAGGAGCATGCCACGACAACGAACAAGACCCTTGAGAGCATCGATCGACGAGTTTCCACCCTCACCGAGAGGATGGATGCCGTCGAAAAATGCCCTCCAGCGACCAATGATGGAGGTGCATCCGTCAACAACGGCAACAACGACCAAGATGAGGATGGTGATTTTGAGGAAGATGAAGATGAGCAGCAACGTGCCACCAGGGAACGTGCTGCTCAACGAGACGCCCGTCTGCATGACCGTCTTCGCCGCAACCATCACGGTATTTGAGGTAATATCCAGAACCGCAATGATGATCCTTTTGCTAAGGTAAAATTCACCATCCCTTCCTTTTCTGGAGCTTATGATGCTGATGCTTACTTAGATTGGGAGATGACGATCGAGCAGAAATTTAACTCCCATCTAGTTCCCGAGATTCATAGGGTTAGACAAGCCACTAGTGAATTTAAAGATTTTGCTATAATCTGGTGGAATGAACTAGTAAATGCCCGCTTACAACCTGATTCTTGGGCGAGATTAAAAGATGCTATGCGTAATAGACTTGTTCCTCCTTCCTACCAACGTGATATGCGCAAGAGATTGCAACGATTAGATCAAGGTAGTATGACTGTTCAGGAATATTACCAGGAGCTTCAAAAGGGTATGTTACGTTGTGGGGTAGTAGAGGAACCTGAGGATAAAATTGCTCGTTTTTACGGTGGGTTGCGTCCAGAAATTCAGGATATTGTTGATTATAAAGAATATACAACTGTCACTCGCTTGTTTCAACTTGCTATGTTAGCAGAGGAGTTGCAGGGACGCCATTCTAAGAGGAGCAACGTCGGTAGTACCTTCACGCCCCGAACGACTACGGGACAAGCGAAGACAGTGCCTTCTTCCACATTTCGACCAGCTGCACTGCCACCTTCCACGAGCACACGACCGCACCGACGGCACCGCCCGCCTGCGCGGACAGCAAAGAAGTCGACCCGCCAACACCGCCAAGAGCTCCTCCGTCGCTTCCACAGCCGTACATCGACGGAATTCGCTGCCATAAGTGCCAAGGATTGGCCACGTCAAGAGAGAATGCCCCACCGGCGGGCATACATCGCCACCGACGACGGAGGTTACATCAGCGCCTCCGATGTTGAAGATGAGGTCGACGACACTAGATTGGACGACGACGTGGATGATGATGATGCCACCTTTGGCGCCGAGGATACCGCTGCGTACAGGGCCATCATTGTCCAGCGTGTCCTTAGCGCACAAATGGAGCAAGCCGAGCAGAAAGAAGCCGCCACAACTTGTTCCAGATTTTCTTCGTCATCAACAACCGACGAGCGCTAGCGTGATCATTGACTCGGCGGTTGCAACAACTTGGTGAGTACAGATTTGGTCAAGAAGCTTGGCTTGACCACACGCCTCGCACTCCACATCCATACCACATTCGATGGTTGAATGATTCCGCAAAGCTAAGGTAACACAAATAGTTCGGGTTCATTTTTCCATTGGTTCCTATTCTGATTTTGCTGATTGTGATGTGGTTCCGATGCAAGCTTGCTCTCTTTTATTGGGTCGCCCATGGGAATATGACACTGATGCACTTCACCACGGTAGAAGTAATAAATACACTTTTATGCATAAGGGAAAGAAAATTACACTTCTACCTTTGACCCCCGCTGAAATTGTTAAATCTGATAGGGAGCGGATTGCTAATGACAAGAAACCCATTGATGAAAAATCTGAAATTCAACATGTAGCCAACCAAATTAAATTGAGGAATCCCGTCTTGCTTGCTACAAAATCTGATCTTGCTGCCATTAGTGATGATGCTTTGTGCTATGCTTTGCTATGCAAAGATGCTTTGTTTTCATTGGATGATCTGCCTAGTACTTTGTCTCCTGGTTTCACTAACCTTTTGCAAGAGTATGCGGATGTTTTTCTCGCCGAGATACCTCGGGACTCCCACCCATACGAGGGATTGAGCACCAAATTGATTTGATACCGGAGCGAGTTTGCCAAACCGAGTGCTTATAGGACCAACCCCGAGGAGACTAAGGAGATTCAGCGCCAAGTCCAAGATCTTTTGGATCGCGGGTATGTACGTGAGAGCCTTAGTCCTTGTGATGTTCCTGTTCTTTTGGTTCCTAAGAAAGATGGCAGTTGGCGCAATGCGAGATTGTAGAGCCATTAACAATATCACAATAAGGTATCGTCATCCTATTCCTAGGTTAGATGACATGCTTGATGAGTTAAGTGGTTCTATAATTTTTCTAAGGTTGACTTATGTAGTGGATACCACCAAATAAGAATGAAATTGGGAGATGAATGGACAACGACTTTTAAAACCAAGTTTGGATTGTATGAGTGGTTAGTCATGCCTTTTGGGTTAACTAATGCACCTAGCACTTTCATGCGCTTAATGAATGAGGTTTCTGAGCTTTCATTGGGAAATTTGTGGTGGTTTATTTTGATGATATATTGATTTACAGCAAGTCGTTACATGAACATCTTGATCATCTACGTGCTGTTTTTGATGCTTTGCGTCTTTGCACGCTTATTTGGTAACCTCGAGAAGTGCACTTTTGCCTTCAAACGAGTATCGTTTCTTGGCTATGTTGTGACTCGCAGGAATTGAGGTGGATGAAGCCAAGGTGCACGCGATTAAGAGTTGGCCAACGCCCACGACGATTTCACAAGTGCGGAGTTTCCATGGACTTGCCGGATTTTACCGCCGCTTTGTGAAGGATTTCAGCACCATTGCAGCCCCATTGAATGAATTGACGAAGAAGGGAGTTGTGTTCCATTGGGGGCAAGCACAGGAGAATGCCTTCAACCTTTTGAAAGATAAGCTTACTAATGCACCTTTACTCCAACTTCCTGATTTTAATAAGACCTTTGAGCTTGAATGTGATGCTAGTGGGATTGGAATTGGTGGTGTTTTGATGCAAGATAGAAAACCTGTTGCTTATTTTAGCGAAAAATTGAGTGGTCCTGTTTTGAATTATTCCACGTATGATAAAGAATTGTATGCTCTTGTGCGATCTTTAGAAACGTGGCAACATTATCTTTGGCCCAAAGAATTTGTTATTCATTCCGATCATGAGTCGCTAAAACATATTCGCAGTCAAGTGAAACTCAATCGTAGACATGCTAAATGGGTTGAATTTATTGAATCTTTTCCTTATGTTATCAAACACAAGAAAGGGAAGGATAATGTGATTGCTGATGCCTTGTCTAGGAGATATACCATGTTGTCCCAACTTGATTGTCGAATATTTGGATTGGAATCAATTAAAGAACAATATGTTAATGATGATGATTTTAAAGATGTCTTGCTGCATTGCAAAGAGGGAAGAACATGGGACAAATATGTGATAAATGATGGATTTGTGTTTAGAGCTAACCGCCTATGCATTCCAGTTGGATCCGTTCGTTTTTTTTTGATCTGAGGAGGCTCATGGAGGAGGTTTGATGGGTCATTTTGGTGCCAAAAAGGCGGAGGGCGTGCTGTCCGCTCACTTCTTTTGGCGAAGATGAGGCGAGACATTGAGAGGTTTGTATCCCATTGCACAACATGTCAAAAGGCTAAGTCACGATTGAATCCACATGGTTTATATATGCCTCTTCCTATTCCTAGCACTCCATGGGAGGATATATCTATGGACTTTGTTTTAGGACTGCCTAGGACCAAGAGGGGGAGGGATAGTATTTTTGTGGTGGTCGATAGATTTTCTAAGATGGCTCACTTTATTCCTTGTCATAAGAGCGACGATGCTGTTAATATTGCTAACCTTTTCTTTCAAGAAATCGTTCGCTTGCATGGTATGCCTTCTACTATTGTTTCAGATCGTGATGCCAAGTTTTTGAGCCACTTTTGGAGAACTCTATGGAATAAATTGGGGACCAAGCTGCTGTTTTCAACAACATGTCATCCCCAAACCGATGGCCAAACCGAGGTAGTAAATCGTACATTATCTACTATGTTGAGGGCTGTTTTGAAGAAGAATTTGAAGATGTGGGAAGAGTGTTTGCCGCATGTTGAGTTCGCTTATAATAGGGCGGTCCACTCCACCACTAAGGTAAGTCCTTTTCAGGTAGTGTATGGCTTCAATCCCCGTGCTCCTATTGATCTATTACCTTTACCTACTGGTGAACAAGTTAATCATGATTCTAAGGAATGTGCTGAATTTATTCTGAAATTGCATGAAAAGACTAAAGAAAATATAGAAATGATGAATGAATGGTATCGGATTGCGGGAAGCAAAGGTAGAAAGGAGGTAAAACTTGAACCGGGTGATTTAGTATGGTTACACTTGAGAAAGGATCGTTTTCCAGAATTGAGAAAATCTAAATTAATGCCTAGAGCTGATGGTCCTTTCAAGATACTTGAGAAAATAAATGATAATGCATATAAACTTGAGTTGCCACCCAAATTTGGGGTTAGTCCCACATTTAATATTGCAGATTTGAAACCGTTCATGGGAGAAGAAGATGAGCTTGAGTCGAGGACGACTCCACTTCAAGAGGGGGAGGATGATGAGGACATCACTCCTATGCATACGCCCGAGACTCCAGCGGTTGTGATGCAAGGACCCATCACAAGAGCACGAGCACGGCAATTGAATCAACAGGTGAGCTCGTTCCTAAGTACTCGTGCATATACTTGTGAGGATGGTATGCTACCTAATGATATTATTGATTATATTGTACTTAGGAATTTTGGAGAGGATCATGAAGGCTTTGGAAACCAGCAAGGGCCAAGAGGAAGGCAAGTAAGGTGTCCAAGTCAAGTTGGAAACCTAATTCATCTCGGAGTCGACTACCTCGGCCACCAGGAGCAGTGCTCACTAAAATCGTCGCCTAGGCCACAAACAGGCTCCGATTTCGATGATCCATATATGCCTCGAAAGCTAAGGAGATAATATTTCCAATGGCTCTAGTTTTAGGTCATTTGGACTTCGGAGTCGATGGGAATTCGCATTGCAAGTTGGCAAACAGAATCTATCCCAGGGTGCTGCGTCACCAATTTGGGCCGTTGGCCCATGTATCGTGTTGGAGTCCATCACGGACGCATCTAGGGTTTCTAGGACATCCCCTAGCCTTTATATCCAGTAGCCGCCGCAAGGGTTTGATTTGGGTTTTGCTTAGATTAATTCTGTCTTTGAACAGTGTCGCCGTTCATCGGTTTGTAAGACCCCAACTCGTGAACTTCATCCTCAATTGCAAATTCAGTTGCATCTTTCTTGTTCTTGCTTGTGTTCTCGATTCATTGGCAGGGATTAGCCTTCGTGGCGAGGTCAACCGGGTAGCGCACGGTTGATAACCAGAGGACGCGTGGTGCTGCGATTGCAGGGGTTTTGATCGTGCCGATCAAGAAGCCGGATCGTGTGTGTCTCGCGCCGCCTAATCGACTTATCCTCCACCTGACGGAAGTTCGGGCAACCCCGTCCCCATCATAAGTTTTGCATGTGTTGCAAAAGGAGAGAGCTCAAGCATGATTTTATGTTTGTGTGGTTGTATGGAGCTAGAGGCTTGCATGTGTTGCGAGTAAAGAGCTCATACGTGTGATTTGGTTTAGTTGATGTTTGGTTTTGGTGTGAAGTCGATTTGGTGTTGCATGGGACTAGAGAATTGCATGTGTTGCAATTAGAGAGTTCATGCACCTTGATTTGATGTTGCTTGGAGCTAGACTTTTGCATGTGTTGCAAAGAGTAGTGCTCAAGCATGAAATTGTGTTTATTGTGTGATTTGCAAGTTCGTTGTGCGAATAAACTGAGGTTTATGAGTCCGGAATTCCGAGAGCATGTGAGTAGGGCTTGCAACGGGTGTTGGCAAGTTGACTGGGTCTCGTGTTGACCTTCACATGGCTAGGGGAATTAATCTCATAAACTTGGGTTTGATTTGCTTAATACGTTTTGCGAATGGATTTTGAGTTGATTGCAAATTGCGTTTTTGCAATTTGGTTTGTATTCTTTGAGCATGAGCTAAATTGGTGCAAATGTGTTTTGCATGTGTGTATGATCATGTGTTGATCATCTTAAGGCTCAAGGAATAGCATTTGGTTTTTCTAAAAAGAGTTTGCGCGAAAATCCGGAGATGTGTATGCATCATAAGGCGTGTGTGGCCTCGGTGGTGATTGGACCGACCTGGTCCGTCGGACCGGGTGGCCATGTGCAACCGGGTTGGCTCCGGTGTGATTTTTCCAGAGAAGCATGTTTGGCTCGTTTGTGTGGGCGGTTGGACCGGCCGTGGCGTCTGCGACCGCCGGATTCTTATGGTGCGACCGTCGTAATCTGTCAGAATCCGACTGCTGTTCTGTGAGGGCCGGTCGGACCGGGGTAGGTCTGGTTGGACCGGGTTTTGCTGAGTTTCGCCCATTTTGCCCCCAAACAGCTAGTTTTCTTGTGGGGGCTATAAATACACCCCTTGGAGGGCTTGGGCAGTAGGTTGGCTGTGTGTGGGAATTGTTTGCATGTGTTGCTCTTCTCCATTTGCTTCTTGAGCTTAAGTGTGAGCACTAATTGCATGTGTTGCAATTAGGAGTGGATTGAGTGATCTCTTGTGCATGTGTTGCACTTGAGGGAGTCCTTGTGCATGTGTTGCACTTAGTGATCACCGGGAGCGCATTTGTTATGCACGGTGAAGTTCAAGCGAAGGAGCGGTTTGTTACTCTTTGAGGTTGCCGACTCCTAGACGGCGTAGGCGTCGTGCGCGGGAGCTCTCGAGGTGTGAGAAGCCCCGGCAAGTTTGTGAAGGTTCGGGTTGAGCCTACGGCAAGCGTGAAAACCACGACTAGTGGAAAGAGGCGGTGCTCGGCGGAGCCGGTCCAAGTGTGGGCTTGCCTCAACGTGGACTAGGGGAGACCGGCAAGTCTCCGAACACCACGGAAAAATATCGGTTGTCTCTTTTACTTTCATTTATTTACATTTGTTGTATATTGTTCAATTGCTTGATTGTAATTAGAATTGCTTAGTATTAATTGATTGATCAATTTAGCAATTCTAGTTTAGAGACATAATTTAGTTAGTGCACTAGTGAGCCTAGTTGATTTAGGCTTTAATTGTCAAAACCTAGTTTATCGCTTCCGCATATATATTTGATTCGGTTTTGACATAGGGGTTGATTAGAGCGAATTGTTTAGTGAGCGATCAAATTTTGTAAAACGCCTATTCACCCCCCCTCTAGGCGCATCCTCGACCCTACATCCCCTCCGATGGAAGAAATTCCTCGCGAGCCGCAGTCACCCCCATGCCCCAAATCTCTGCTTCAAGCCGTGTGACGCAATGAGGGGAATGAATGGGAGGCTGTCGATGACAAGGCGGAGAAGGAGAGGAGAGAACTCTTTGAGCACACCATCGAGTGTGCCCGACTGGTTCAGGTAAGTTATCAGTTCCTTTCTTCTTTTTTTCGCACCAAGTGGCATATCTTCATGATTTTTTTTGTCATCCTCAGAGTCTAGGGGACCGCTCCGAGAGGAAGTTCAAATTTCTCCGGAGGATGCTCCCGGAGATAAAGAAGCGCCAGGAGTATGAGGCCAACCTCGAGCGGGTCAAGACTGAGGGCCAGGCCGAGCTACGAGAGCTTCAGACCCAAGTCAAGACCTTGCGAGAGGATAATCTGGACCTATCCGGCTCCCTCCGATGTAAGTGTTTCTTCAACCATCTTGTTGTTGTCCTTGATTGTTTGTCCTTTAATCCTATTTCCTTGCTTCAGCTCGAGACTCCACCATCACAAGGCTTCAAGAGCAACTCAAGGCGTTGGAGAGCTAAGAGTTTTAGGCCCGGACCAACTCGGACAGAGGCTAGAACGAGAGCTAGAAGGTATGTTTCCCAACTCAGTTCTCCTTTGTCTTCATCATGCTTGTAGTGCTCTTGGTGACAACCCGCCCTGCTTGCAGAGTACAAGAAAAAGACGCAAGCGCAATATGGTGTTCTCAATGAGAAGATCAAGACTACGGAAGCGTCATATACTGAGCTCCACGAAGTTTTCGAGCTGGTGCTGAAATTCCTATGCCCCGAGGGGCAGGGCGAGCGACGAGGGTCAGGTTGTCGTGCAACTGAAGGAGGCGCCTGAGAGGCTCAGGACTTATCTAAAGGAGGCAGCGACCACAAGTGCTAGCCAAGCTCTAGCGATCATGAAGTTACTCTATCCTCGGGTTGATTTGAAGCCGTCAAGGAGGGCTTCGCCTACACTGTTGATATGACCAAGCCATCGCCCTGCTCAATGAGGTCAAGGATACTTCTGCCGTCTTGGTGGAGAATCTGACTTGAATCTTCTGTAAATATGTACATGTGGAACTTGGCCATAATTGCTTCGCCGCGTCCCGAGAAATCCTTGGATGAGGCAATAATGATCGACTAGCACTTGGTCATAACTGCTTCGTCGCGTCTCGAGAAATCCTCTTCGAATCAAAAATTGGGCGCTATTCATATTCGGTTTGATTTCCCACGCCAGCACGTCCTTGAAATCGTTTCGGCTTCTTTGCTCTGGCTATATAAGGGCTCCACCGCAATAGGAGCGATCACCCACTTCCGAGTCTTCGTTTCTCCAGCGATTTTTATTTCTTTTGGAAGTTTCCAATGGCGTCTCCTTCTCGCTTTGCCATGCCCGTTGATGAAGCACCGTCGTCTCCACCATCAGCAGCGGTATTGGTCCTCATTGTCGAGGCTCCGATGCCGCTACTCGTCGATGAAGTAGTGGAGAACCCCTTCAACCTTGAAGAAGAAGCACCGGCGGTGCCTGCTGACGAAGAAGATCTACTCGCCGAGCTCTGGGCCAATTACAACCTTGCTCTTGCTGAAGTCGCTGAGTAGGAAGCTGCCGCTCGCGACGTTGTCGCCATCGCCGCACTGATCGAAGCCACCCCAGCCATCGCCGAGGCTGTTGATGCCATCGTCGAAGCGTTGGCCTGCGCGCGTCGCACTTAAATTTAGGGCATGTTTGTTTCAGCTTTTGATTCTGGATTCTGGCCCTAAAAGTAGAATAAAAAACAAACAGGTTGATTCTAGAATCTGATTCTTATAATCCAGCTCACCCATATACACTAGAATCCACAATCCACTTCATATGTGCTTTTGGATTCCAGCTTTTGGAGAATTAGCTTCTCTACAACCACAATCCAGAATCAGCTTTTGGAGAATCAAAAGCTGAAACAAACAGGCCCTTAGTAGCCTTGAAATCATGTATATGCAAAACTTAGGTAGTGTAGTAACATTCACTCGGACGTGATGTTTGACTGGTTTATAATTTTACAGCTTTTTACTCCTTTTTCTTTATTGATTTTAAATTCATCCGAGTGGTTTAAATCTTTTTGTTATGCACTCTGCTAGACTAGTCTAGCACTCGAGCGCCGGGACTCGGCTCATGGCTCTTTGTTCCAGGAACGCCTTTCGAGTGACTAGAGTTCATCGTTCATGGGGTCAGAGCTTCACTACTCAGAATTAACGCACTCGGACTCATTTGCAACCGTTGAGTAAAAGGAGAAAACACGCCTCAGAAAAATATGTGCGCACAACAACTAAGTAGCCTCCGACTTACTGCTTAGTTGAATAACAACTAAGTAGCAAGTCAAGAAAAAACTTTATTCATAATGACATGATTGAGTATAAGATTTAAGTGTAAAAGCGACGTAGCTGCTCTATATTCTATTTGTTACCGATGATCACGCCGTCCTCACGCCTGAGTTTGTAAGCACCCAGGCATGTCATTTCATCGACAATGTAAGGGCCTTTCCAGCTTGGGGAGAGTTTGTGCTTGCTTTTCTGATTCTTTCATAGAACCAGATCTCCTTTAGAGAAAGCGCAGCCTTGAACATTGCGATCGTGATAGTGACGCAAGTGTTGTCATGAGGACCTGATCTATGTATATATACCAAGTGTTCCTGTATGAATTAATTAGTGAGATGCACGTATTGATTAAAATTAAGCAGCTCTATGAGGACATGTATTAATTAAAATTAAGCAGTGGTTCCATCCCAGACAGTTCCGAAATTAAACGGTTTGGGATGGAGTCATTCCAGACCGTTATGGGATTGAGCCTTCTAGGGTGTAGTCGTCCCAGACGGTTCAATCGCAGAGCCGTCTGGAACCATGGTTTTCCCAGACGGCTCTGCGATTGAACCGTCTCGAAGACTACACCCCAGACGGCTCAACCCCAGAACCGTCTGGAATGGTCTTCCGCGCCACTCAATAAATCCTGCGCGCTTGCCATTTCACCGAGTCCCGCGCACTAACTTATTGCAACCCTAGCTCCCACCTCGGCCGTTCCTTCGCCCTAGCTCCGAGGTGCCCTCCCTCGGCCTTGGTCTCCTCCCTCGGCGGTGGCGGCGGCGCACTCCCCACTCGGAGGTGCCCTTCCTCGGCGGCGGCGGCAAGACCCCACTCGGAGGTGCCCTCCTAGCTCGGCCTTGGTCTCCTCCCTCGGGCGCCTCCCCACGGTGGTGTCTCCCTCTCCATCGGTGGTGCCCTTCTCCCTCCCCCTCCGCTTATTTTTTGTCTTGCTTGCTCCACGATTCGAGTCTGCTGTTCCCTCTGTGAGTATTTTTGGTTACGCACTTGATTATTCTTTGGCCGAGATACTAGTGTTGCTCGTGATGAAATTAGGGTTACTACATGAATATGACAATTGATGAGATGATTTAAGCCTTGAAGCGCTACATCGCTATGGATAAAAATGACATTTTCCACTTGATTCTTCTTTGCTGAGATCTTTGGTGTTGCTCTGTGATGAAATTAGGGTCCTTTGCTTATGATAAAGCTCGATGACCATTTGTGATTGTGGTGAAGATCCTTATCTTCATCAAACCATAAAATCTGAGAGCACAACAAAATTAATTCCTCTCTCAAACATTCTGCATGCAAAACAAAGTTAGCTTCACAGTATTATATATGCGAAGTTGCGGAGGAACTCCCCTTAATGGATGCATGATCGTAACTTTAACAATCATGACATATTTGGACTATATTAGATCCTTAATATTTATTATTATCAATTTATCTTATTCACACCAAGATCGCTTTAATTTGTGTTCGTAAAATATCGAGCATAAGGGAATAAAACAAACTAGCATATTATGAATCTAATGAACTGAATGATCCTTGATATTTTCGAACACAAATTAAACCGATCTTCACCGTGAATAAGATAAATTGATAATAATAAATATTAAGGATCTAATATAGTCCAAATATGTCATGATTGTTAAAGTTCGATCATGCATCCATTAAGGGGGAGTTCCTACCGAACTTCAGATATATAATACTCACAAGCTAACTTTGTTTTGCAATGTTTGAGAGAGGAATTAATTTTGTTGTGCTCTCAGATTTTATGGTTTGGATGAAGATAAGGATCTTCACCACAATCACAAATGGTCATCAGTTTTATCCGCAAGCAGTGACCCTATTTGAGATAAAGTTTGATGGATGGCTTAAACTTGTTTAATATCATCTTGTTTATGTATTCTCGTAATACTTAGAAGTAATAATGAATAAAATCTTCCTCTTACACTCTTATCTTGTCCAAAGTCCAAAAAAATCTTCTCTTAAATTTGCTTCTCTTAACTTACCTACTCTTAACCTTACATCATACAAGATGGCATCTCCTCAATCCTCCACGCCAAGGGATCGATGACGTGCCCAATGTACAAACAAGCAGACTTGATGCAAGAGGGCTTAGTAAAAGGCCTCAAAGCGATACACCATCACGGCGGTCGATCCGCATGATGGGGCCCCTACGCGCCTCCAAAGGTCGTGGCGACTTTTCGGACCATGTGCGGGATCGTTGGGAGCGGTCCCCATCACCAATCCATCATGGAAGACGCCGATGATGAGGAGCGCAATAACTCGGTGATGTAAATATTCGCGTCATTCGAGCTTCCACAAGACGCCAGGCCTGCACTGCGACGATACGCGTTGCTAGTGGCGGGAAAGGCGTGGAAGAACTTCAAGAGCGTCCTTGTTACTAATTACGTTAGTAAGGGAGTAACTCTGTTCCAGAAATACGGGTTCATCTCTGAAGATGTTTGGAGGCAATTTGTTGCGTTGAAGACGACGGAAGATTTCATGCTTCAAAGCACATCTCACAAGACCATCCAGTCAAAAAATACACACCCACACAGACTCGGCTCAACTGGGTACGCGGGTAAGATGGCGCAATGGACGAAGGAGGACGACGAGGCAGTCCAGAATGAGGTCGCGCCGCCATTTGCCTCGATTGTGGACCCGCGTGCCCGAAACTGGGTAAGAGCGAGGTCACGTCACACTTCTGCGGGCGGCGTGTCCTTTGCAAACCCCACTGATGAGGAAGTGTCCCAACGCCTCATATCGTTGAGCACGGAATCTTCCCAGGGCTCTTTCACTTCGAACAGAGAGAAAGACATGCTCTCCACGGCCTTGGGAAACAAGGAGCACCCGGGTCGCACTAGAGGCCTAGGTGTTTTCGTTCCTCGAAAATGGGATTCCCACAGACTCGCCACGCATGGGAGTAGGAAGAGAAGCAAAGCCGAGCGTGAGGAACAGCTCAGAGCCCTCATTGAGGAAAGGGTTGAGGAAAGGCTTAGAGCGCAGCTCAATGATCACTCCACGGCCTCGAGGAAAGGCTGGAGCAAAGGGTGGTCGAGGAGAGGCAGTACGTAACGTGCTAGCCCAAGAAGCACATGTGCAGTCACCCCAACCAACCTTCCGAGCAGCTTGGCGTCAATTGTGTGCATAAAGGCAAATTTCTCCCGACGACAACACTTTGGTAACATGTCCGCAATGATCCTTACCTACAATTTTAATGTTGAACTTGTTAGCTAATTACTTGTGTACCCTTATGTAGGGGGCATACTAGTGCAATCTATAAGTGAGGCTTGCTAACGCTCTGTTCCCCACAGTCGCTTGGGGACAAGCGATGCATCCGGAGAAGGGTCATTATCGCACGGTCATCCATTACGGTAAGACTACATAAAGGTCAATGTCGATGGTGTACATGAAATTTTCAAGGTCGTCACGCTGGACTTCCCCAAAAGCAGCGAGATCGTCACACTAGGGGATGCCATCGGCACATTCATCCAGTGGCCCAAGAAGGACATCTCCTTCGATGCCCACCTAGGAGCACCGAAGGTATAAACAGTCCCAGATGCACCACATCATGTGCCGGAGCTACCAACACTACCAAAGCCATGCCATGCATGGAACAAGCCAGCCAAATCGGCTACAGCGTCTCGTCCCGCGCAGACCGTTCTTGCAGTAAGGGCCCAATCATTTCCTGAGAAGACGAAGCTTGGTAGTAGGGCACGCGAAGACAAGGGCAAATCGAAATATACAACGTTAGCCCATGATTTTCCGTTTGCCCCATTGGCGCGAAAATTCGAGCTGGGGCAACCATTCGTACCGGCTGACCGCAACGAGACGCTTTCATTATCCTGCTTTAGATTGCAACAATGGTGCATGCAACAAGCCAACAAGCCGGTGGCAAAACGGCAAACGAGTATCTCCGTGACTGTCGACGATCGGGATCGCCGACCGCAAGAAGTGAGTTAGGGGTCGGTGTGATACGGGACCCGAGCTGCGCTTCACTTAGTCGGAGGAAAAGTATGGACGTGGTTATGGTCGGAGCAAGGCGACAACGAGCGGGAGACCGAGATTTATACTGGTTCGAGCCCCTGTGGAAGGTAATAGCTCTACTCCAGTCGCCTTGCGGCAGTTCTCTTAGCTAATTCTGAGTACAAGGGTGTTTTTACAGCTCAAGTTCAACAATGGCTAAGTCTAAGCTCGAGCTAGGCGCGTTGTGTGTTGTCTTAAATGCGCCCCAAAGGACTGTGTTCCCAAGGTTTTTATACCTCCTCAGCACGCAACGGCCGGGCTACATTCCCAGGAGGTGGCCCTTGTGCACGTTGAGGGCCGGCGGTAACTGCTTCCGAACTTGTTGTAGGCATGCACTCCTGCCCCACAACCCGCGCCTTGAGCAACCGTCGGTCAAATGCTTGATCCGAAATCCAAGGGAACACAGTCCTTTGGGGCAGACGAAGACAACACACAACGCGCCCTTGGATTTCGACCGCCCTTGGAGCAAGCATTTGACCGCCCTTGGATCCGAAATCCAAGCATTTGACCGCCCTTGGATCAAGCATTTGGCGGGCCCTTATTCGAAGCCACGATCCGCCCTTGGATTTCGGATCAAGCATTTGACCGACGGTTGCTCAAGGCGCGGGTCGTGGGGCAGGAGTGCATGCGTACAACAAGTTCGGAAGCAGTTACCGCCGGCCCTCAATGTGCACAAGGGCCACCTCCCGGGAATGTAGCCCGGCCGTTGCGTGCTGAGGAGGTATAAAAACCTAGGGAACACAGTCCTTTGGGGCAGACGAAGACAACACACAACGCGCCCTAGCTCGAGCTTAGACTTAGCCATTGTTGAACTTGAGCTGTAAAAACACCCTTGTACTCAGAATTAGCCAAGAGAACTGTCACAAGGCGACTGGAGTAGAGCTATTACCTTCCATAGGGGCTCAAACCAGTATAAATCTCGGTCTCCCGCTCGTTGTCGTCTTGCTCCGACCATAACCACGTCCATACTTTTCCTCCGACTAAGTGAAGCGCAGCTCGGGTCCCGTATCACACCGACCCCTAACTCACTTCTTGCGGTCGGCGATCCCGATCGTCGACAGCTGGCGCCCACCGTGCACTGCTACGATCAACGCATTACCTGCAAGCTCTTCGCAGACATGCGTCTCGATTGGTACGACCTAGGAAGCTCCTTGTTGGGGACTTAGCCCTGAGACGGATTCAGGGTTCGTCCAGCACCAACAAGTTGTCCCCACGGTGGGAGGGCCCCTATAGAGTCGTTTCAACAGATCGCACGGGGGCTTACCGGCTAGCAATGCTCGATGGCAGGGAGCTCTCTAGCTCAACAGAGCGCGGCGGCCGCCGCCCGGACTTCGAACCCCGATCGGCCCAGGTGCTCGGGCTCGAGGCCTGGGACCGTCGGCTGGCGGCGGAGCCGGCCCGAGTCCCGAGGTCCCGGTCAAGGGCGCAAGCGATGCGCTCCCGCGGCACCGGGCAAGAAGATCTTCGCCGACCCTCGACGAGGCGAGGCTGGTGACCCAAGTAAACCCCAAAGATCTTTAGATCGCAACGCCCCGCATCTTTCGGCTTAGTGTATGCTCTGATCGCAGACCTTGGCGCCGAGCTCAAACTTGCCCGTTTGGACGATGGTTGTTATCGTGGTGAGTCCGAGTCCGAGGAGGACACATTTGAATTGGTCCCGTGCCGCCTCTCGCGCCCAACGCGAACTCCGTCGGGGTCGCCGAGCCTGGTTCAGGCCGGCAAGTTCGACCAAGGCCTTGACGACACGGACGATGACGAGCCCCAGCCCGCAACCAGTGCGGATTTTGACACCGACGAGGCCCATGACGCAGCTATCGACCATGACGCATCTGCCGACGTTGTCTCTCCCGGTACCACCGCGAGGAAGGACACTCGAGCCGTGGCGCGCGGCGACACCGAGCTCCTCGGCCACGGCGCTCCAGCGTTGAGGTCAAGCGCCGCCGGCCACCGAAGAGACCAGCCGTGGGTGCTCGCGGATCTTTCGGTATGGGTCGCTTCATGCCGAGGCCGCAAAGATCCGAGCCGTGGAGGTTGAGGATCTTGGCGGACCCGCCGCCATTCCTTGGTGCTTGAGAGGCGAGTGAGGCCCCGGCGGAGGTCGGGATCGATCTCGCCACCGCGCCCCCGGTGGCGAGTTGAGTCCACCGGAGGAGGCAATGGAAGACCAGCCGCCATCGGGCGAGGGAGGACGACTCGCCCAAGTGCACCAGTGTAACCTTGGCGCCCGCCCAACACGGCCGATGAGGAGGAGGAGATCCTCGCGATCGCACGGACGCATCATGAGGAATTTACCGTGCACGCTGGAGGGCCGTCTCCGCGAGGTAAGGGTCTTCTGCGTGCCGTGAGTTCGTGCCCGAGCTCCTTGTCCACTCACATTTTGGGCCCCCTCTTCGTCGTGAAGGTGATCGACCATGCCTCTCGCGGGCTACAAGGCCTTCAAGAGCATGCCGACGGCCGAGGGCCTCTGAACGTGATAGAGGCGCTGGAGGTCGGCGCCCAAGCTCATCAGGACCATCGAGGTCGGCAGGGGAGCTCGAGCAGCAGCCCAAGACTCGACGATCTGCGCCCAGACGATGAGGGCGCAGGAGGTAGCTCACGCGCAGCTCGAGCGGTCGGGGCCTCCGAACACGACCACGGCTTTAAGGCCGTGGAGCAGAACGCGACGGCGGCCAAGGCGCCGAGGCCGAGCAAAGCTAAAGTTAAAGCTCTGGAGAAGGCTGCTGCCGAGCTGACGTCTCCCCCACCGAAGGCGTCCCCCGAGCTCGAGGCCAAGGTCCTGGAACTCGAAGAGAAGCTTGGGCACGCCAACAAGGCGGTCGAGGATGAGCGCGCCAAGGTCGAGGCACTGGAGAAAGCCGCCACGGACCGGTCGTCCTCCTCGGTGAAGGCGTCCCCCGAGCTCGAGGCCAAGCTCCTGAGCTCGAAGGAGACTCGAGCGCCAAAAGGTGGCGGCGAGCGCGATGGCCCAACTCCAAGGCGAGCAGCGCCGAGTCTGCGGATGCCTCCACGGTGGCCCTTCGTAACGAGTGAGCTATCGGCCCGAGGGCAAGGTCGCCGAGCTCGAGCAAGAGAAGCTTGCCCGCGAGATGGCCGAACAGAAAAGACGTTATAAAGCAAGTAATGTTCCAATAGAAAATAGATCGTTTTGTTTGGGGAACGAGGAAACCTTGTCCGATTTAAATTCATAGTTGCGGATGCTTGTCCCTCCTTTGCTTTCGTTTGCTTGCCACGCGCGCTCTCTTGGTCGTCTTGTAGATAGGATAGCCTTATCCAGCCCCCGTTGGGCCCGAGGTCGAGCGACGCGTGCCTTGGGCACAAGACGTAGACACGGACGAGTGGCCACGACCTGTAGAGTAGAGGAAAAAGCCCGCAAGGGGAGTGACACAAAGCGAGCCCGCTAAGCGGATGGCCACACTACGGTTAATGCTCGAGCAACCATCACGACCATGCACATTTGCTCAACAGCCAAAGTGGCGAGGCCCTCGGCTCGGGCCCGGGCACAGGGGAGAGCTAGATTGTGAAGAGGTTCGGCTTACGTTTAGCTCGTCCACTGGGGTGAACGTCGAGCCCGCGACACGTAGACCAAGAGCAAACGTGCTGCACGCGAAAGGTCGTGCTCGAACACAAAAAAGACTCGTACAAAGAATGGTAACAACACAAGTGGAAGCAATCATAAAGGGTGAAAAAGGAGCAATCAGCTTTATTGAAATGTAAGGTATAGAGTTTACACATAAAATTTCCTAAGCTGATCTATGTTCCACGAGCTAGAGAGCTCCCTGTCATCAGGCATTGCTAGCCGGTAAGCACCCGTGCAATCTATTGAAATGACTCTATAGGGGCCCTCCCACCGTGGGGACAACTTGTTGGTGCTGGACGAGCCCTAAATCCGTCTCAGGGCTAAGTCCCCAACAAGGAGCTTCCTAGGTCGTACCGACCGAGACGCATGTCTGCGAAGAGCTTGCAGGTAATGCGTTGATCGTAGCAGTGCACGGCATCTTACTTCTTCCGCGAGGGTAAGGTCAAGAGACCGTTCGTGCTCGAAGTCGACTTGGTCGACCAAGCTGACCCTGGCAGAGCCTCAGCGTAACCTCGGGAGGCGGGGCGGCGGTGCGAACACGAGCCGAAGGGTGTGGACCCCGTGGCTCGGCTTGTCGTGGTGCGGATAGACCATAGGGCGGTGGGAAGTTCGCCCACCTGTGTCTTGCCGTAGCGCTCGAGCTCATCTGCAACAACTCGCTTGGACGCTGGACGATTTGCGGTTGGCGCGCTCCGCCGCTCCGCTGTTCGGGGTGAGCCACCGAAGCGAAGCATATTTTGATGCCGAGTTCCTTGCAAAACTCCTGGAACAACTCACTGGTAAACTGGGTACCGTTGTCAGTGATAATTTTGCATGGAACTCCGTACCTAGTGACCACGAACAAGCGAAAAAAACAAACTGCCGCTCGAGCAGTGATGGTCGAGACTGGTTCGGCTTCGATCCACTTGGTGAAGGTGTCGATGGCCACGAACAGGAACTTCTTTCCCCCGACCGCTTGGGGAAAAGGGCCGAGGATATCCAGCCCCCATGTCGAGAAGGGTCAGGCGAGCGGGATGGTCTGGAGCGCGTAGGCGGGCTGGTGCGACTTCCGGGCGTGGAATTGGCATGCGCGGCAAGTGCGGACGATATCACGAGCATCTTGAAGAGCCATTGGCCAATAATACCCCATGCGGAAGGCCTTACCGACCATTGTCCTGTACGAAGAATGTGCTCCACAGAGGCCCGAATGGATGTCGTTTAGTAGGTACTTACCCTCCTCTGTGGAGACGCACCGCGCCAGGATGCCGGAAACATGCCGCCTGTAGAGCTTCTCTTCGACGAGCGTGTATAGACTCGCCCGGCACTTGATCCGGCTCCTCTCGGCAGGGTCGAGTGGTAGGTCGCCCCGCGCAAGGAAATCACAGATGGATTTGGCCCAGGAAGGTGTACCTTCGACCGCCACAAGCAAGGCCTCCTGCACGGAGATCGAGGGAGCCGCCAGCGTCTCTAGGATGATGTCGGGCGGGACCTCGTCGTCGGAGGAGGCGAGCTTGGAGAGGAAATCGGCGTTGGAGTTGTCCTTCCTGGGGATGTGCTTGAGCTCCAAGTTTTGAAACCACTTCTCCATTTTGCGCACCTCGGCAAGGTATTTCGCCATCGAGTCTCCCGAGCATTGGTACTCCTTGTTGTACTGGTTGACGACGAGCTGGGAGTCGCCCCTTACGACCAACCGGTGTACGCCCAAAGCCTTGCAAGCTCGGAGGCCCGCCAAGAGAGCTTCGTACTCTGCCACATTATTGGTCACCGCAAACCCAAAACGAACCACGTACCTCAGCTCGTCGCCGTGCGGTGTGAGAATAAGGATGCCAGTCCCCGAGCGCTTGAAGGACCTCGAGCCATCGAAGAACATGACCCAAGGCTTTTCGTCCTCGACCTCTGGCTCGGGCGCAGATTGCGACACCTGCTCGACCACGAAGTCGGCGAGCACCTGTGACTTGATGGCTGTTCGAGCGACGACCTGGACATCAAACGCCGCCAGTTCCATAGCCCACTTGGCGACGCGCCCGCCGCCGTCTGGGTTTCGCAAGATGTCTCCAAGCGGGAAGTTGCTCGGGACGACCACGGAATGCGCCTGAAAATAGTGCCGGAGCTTGCGCGACGCCATGAGGAGAGCATACAAAGAAGCCGCACTGCGGCGGCGCTCCTTCAGCCGTGTAAGACCTGCCGACGTAATAAATTGGGTGTCTTTGAGACCCTGCTCGCCACCGGGGCGGCATCGACAGCGTGGGCGGTGGCCGTAGAGTAAAGCAACCTCTCGCCAGTTGTGGTGTTGTAAGGAGGGGTGGGGACGACAGGTATACCTTCATTTGTCGAAGGACCGCTGCGCCTCAAGTCCACTCGAAGCCCCGTGCTTGCGCAGAGTTTGAAGAACGAGAGCCCGCGCCGAGCCTCGAGATGAACTCCGCCGAGGCGGCCATGCCGGCGAGGCTCAGACCGCTTGATCGAGGTCGGGCGCCATCTTCTCGATCGCCTCGATCTTCTCTGGATTCGGGCCAACCCCCGAGCCCCTGATCATGTAGCCGAGCACCTTGCCCGACGCCGCACTGAACACGCACTTTTTGGGATTGAGCTTGACCTCGTGCCTGTTCAGGTTGGTGAAGGTTTCCTCGAGGTAGCGAACGTGGTTGCCCTCGGAGGGGTTCTTGACGATGATGTCGTCCACGTAGACCTCAAGGTTTCGCCCGATCTGGGGTTCGAATGTCTTGGTCATCGGTATTGAAATGTGGCCCCGCATGATTGCGCAGACCAAACGACATGGTCGTATAGCAATAGGTGCCAAACGGCGTGATGAAGGAAGTCTTGCTCTCGTCGTCGACCGCCAGCTTGATCTGGTGGTACCCCGAGTAGGCATCCAAGAAGCTCAACATCTTGGCATTCGCGGTGGAGTCGACGATCTGGTCGATGCGCTTGCGAGCGGAAGTTATCCTTCTGCAAGCCGAGTTTAACCCGTATGGTCGACGACATTCTCCACTTTCCTCCTTCTTACGACGATGACCGGGTTGGCTACCACCGAGTAGTCAATCTCACCGGATGAAACCGCCTTCAAGAGCTTGTCAAGATTCTCCTTGATGACCGCGACCTTCTCGGGGAAGAAGCGACTTCAGGCGCCAAAGCCGAGAGCCGGGTCTCACCGCAACTTGTGCTCGATCACCTCCTCGAACGCCGCATGTCCGCTGGCTCCTGCTTAATATACCCTTGTTGGCGCTGAAGGAAGGTGACGAGCTCGAGTTCCTATTTGGAACTCGGCTCGCCGAGACGTGGATGCACTTTGGTCGGTCGCCTCCTCGAGCGGCACGGTCTTCATCGCCCCACTGGGCTGGATTGCCGCCTTCTGGCGGGCGTTCTTCGTCGTCGCCGCCCGACCGCTACGTGGCTGCAAGATGCCCAAGAGCCAAGGCCTTGGTCTCACACTCCATGCACCGCTGCTGCAGTCGCCTCGCATGCCGATGATGCCGTTCGAGCAGCGGACTTCATACATCGATGGCCATAATGGTTGGCCGCCATAAACTTGACCAAGGCAGGCCGCCCGAGAATGGCGTTGTACGGAAGGTCGCCCTCGACCACCTCGAAGGTGACCAGCTCGGTGCGGAAGTTGTCCGAGTCCTCGAAGGTCACGGGCAAGACCACCTGCCCCAGGGGAATGGTCGAGCTCCCGGGAACGATCCCGAAGAAGGGTACGGCGACGCTCTTGACCTTCGACCGGGAATCTCGCATCCGGCCGAGTGCTCCCGCCGCAAAGAAGTTCGCCAGAGAGCCGCCGCCGTCGACCATGACGCGCCCGACCATGTATTGCTGATGGTCGGGGTCACGACCAAGGCGGTCTTCAGGTCTCGAGCCATACCTTGGAGGGCATCCTCCGGAGAGAAGGTGATGGTGGCCCCGGCCCACTTGCAGGGCTGCTCGATGGGCCTTCCAGCGGCGACCTGGTAGATGGCTCGCGCGGCGGCTTTGACCTCCCGCCTGGACTGGTAAGCCGACGAGCCGCCAAAGATGACATCGATCCGGCGCTCGCCCTGCTGGAACTCCAAATCGAGGTCGTCGTGCTCCGTGCCGGCGTTCACCCTGTCGGTCTGGTCGTCATCCTTCGGGAGCACGGGCATCTCGCCCCGCCCATCATAGAAGGCGTCCAGCTTGCTCTGCCAAGCCCTGCAGGCCCGCAGGTCGTGGCCGGCCGCCCTATGAAACAGGCAGAACTTGGCTTCGTCATACCCCGGCGCGCTCTCTACCGGGTTGGCATCGGCTCATTGGGCTGTGTCGTTAGCCCTCTTCTTTGGGCCGGTTTCATACCGACGAGGTCGAGGCCGACCTTGGCGGGGTTTGGAGCCCTCACGAGCTTGACCTCGGACCTCGAGGACCTCGCGGTGGTCGTCCGCCGATACGACCACCCGCGGCAGACCGCCGTCGCCCCGTCGGTCACGCTTCCGCTTCTTAGCAGGGGTGCCGTGGTCGGCACCCCTGGAATTGGACGGGCCGGCCTCTGTTTGGTTTAGACCAAGCTTACCTTGGTCGTAGTCGCGCTTCCAGCGGACTGCGTCGTCCGCGCCCGCATATCGCCCGCCAAGCGAAAAAAAGTTTGTTGACGCCGAGCCTCGAGGTGATCTCAAGTCTTGAGAAGGCGCGGTCGCGACGCCGAATTTGAATGCCTTGATGATCGCCGTCGGAGATGCTCGAATCGTTCCTTGTGCGGATAAACCGCCGCGACGAAATCACGCGGCTCGTTCTTCCCTCGATGACACGGTCCAGATCCTTCTCCCTCCCGCCGCTCAGAATAACTCACGAAAGGAGCGAGGGCGCTCGATTTGGCGCCACGACTGAAGGAACCGTGTTTACGGTTGAAAAGCCAGTCCTCGTGGCCCCGCCCAAAGACGGCCGGAGGTAGTTTGCCATCACCAGCTCGTCCCCACCGGCCGCCAGGATTGCGGTCGAGTAGATGGACAAGAACTCGTCGGGGTTCTTAGTCCCGTCGAAGCGCTCGATCAGTGCGGGCTTAAACCGAGCCGGCCACCGCACGCGGCGCAGACCGTCGGAATACGCCATGCAGCCATAGGCCGGGACAGGTGCGCGCCGGGTGTGGTCATCACCGACAAGGTCCCTGCTGCTACCGGATTCGGAGTCGAGGCTGCCCCGGCGGCCCGACCTTCGGTGGGAACGACCACGGTGCCGGGCGCGGGAATCACCTGGGAGGTAACGCAAGCGGTCCTGGACCTTACGGCGCCTGGGCGGAACGTCCGGGGAGAGGTCCGCAGACCTGCTGCCGGTCGACTCAGAGTTCATGTGGCCCGGCTCGGGCACTGCCTGCTGGTGCGGTGGTCGCGGGGCCGTAGCGCTGCGCCAACACTCATCCCGAGCCCGCTGCCGGGGCCAGCCTCCAGCAGGGCGCCCGCTGGTACGCGGGTGACAATATGACGTGTTGTCATCACTCTTCTGGGAGCGGGTCCCCGAGTGTTGACTTCGGTGCTGCGAAGGCTCGACCTCGGTCGCAGCCCGATCGAGCTCTTCGGCCAGGGCTCGGCCAAAGAGCTCCGACCTCGCCCTATCGGGTCGGCCATGACCCGGCGATTGCTGGAGCGCTCCTCGTGAGAGGGCACTGGGGCCCAGAGGACGTGCTGGCCCTCTCCTGGGCCTCCCGCCGGAGGGCGGTTATGGCTTGGTTGATGGCAACGTGCACCATCCGGCGGGCGTCTTCAAGAGTCTACGGATCACGGTCATCCGCATTTCCCCCCGCGCCTTGGCCGTCCGCCATCAGAACGTGCTACTCGAGGGGCGACGGCGAAGGCATAAACAGGGACGTGGAGTCGGAGTCCGTGTCTGAATCCACGCTTGAGGGAAGTCCACCGATGATGTGCGCCATGCTCCTGGGCTCTTGATGTTGTTCCTGCGAATAAGCGAAGCAATCGGGCCCCACGGTGGGCGCCAGCTGTCGACGATCGGGATCGCCGACCGCAAGAAGTGAGTTAGGGGTCGGAGTGATATGGGACCCGAGCTGCGCTTCACTTAGTCGGAGGAAAAGTATGGGGCGTTATTATGGTGAGCAAGACGACAACGAAGCGGAGACCGAGATTTATCTTGGTTCGAGCCTGTGGAAGGTAATAGCTCTACTCAGCCGCCTTTGCGGTAGTTCTCTTGGCTAATTCGAGTACAAGGGTGTTTTACTGACTCAAGTTCAACAATGGCTAAGTCTAAGCTCGAGCTAGGGCGTTGTGTGTTGTCTTAAATCGCCCTAAAGGACTGTGGTTCCCTAGGTTTTATACCTCCTTAGCACAATGGTAGGGCTACATTCCTGGAGGTGGCCCTTGTGCACGTTGAGGGCCGGCGGTAACTGCTTCCGAACTTGTTGTACGCATGCACTCCTGCCCCACGACCCGCACCTTGAGCAACCGTCGGTCAAATGCTTGATCCGAAATCCAAGGGCAGATCGTGGCTTCGAATAAGGGCCCGCCCGAGCTCGAGGTCGAGCGAGGCCGTGCTCGGGTCTAGCGCGTTCTAGGTCGAGCGCCTCGGCACGCATCCAGGTCGAGATCGGTGGCCTCCCGAGCTCGGGGGGTCCGTTGACCGCGCACCAGCCGGTCAAAGGACGCCTAGCCCTCGTTAGTGACCTTCTCGGAGGAGTATTTCTTACACGGGCTTTAGATGGCATCTTTGTGGTCGGCTTCAACGACTTGTTCGATCTGTACAACCTCAGAGCGCTCGACGCCTCACTCATAAGATGCTGGTCAATGTAAGTGCACCGTCTACATTTCTGACGCACCGATAAATGTCATATATATATCATCCTTCATTTTGTATATGTAGAATCATGATCCACGAAGCAATAACAAGGAAAGAACCAGTGGGTTTCGTCAACCCACACATTTTGTCCCAACAAACCATGGACGAAGATAAACAATTCGTCTACGACTACATGCAAACATGCATGCGGGCTCATTCGGACAAAAAATTCATACTTTTACCCTTCAACCCATGAGAAGTGCTTCGTCCGAGATGCTATACTCGCTTATTCTACTATATATCTCACTCGAAGTTAGGTTCAATGACCACGACGTCATACCTTTGTAGGTATCATTGGGTTCTAATCGTAATTATACCGAGACAGAACCGGGTCATTTATCTTGATTCCAAGAAGGGCGGCACCCACGATTTGAAGCCTATCAGAGATTTTCTCGACACGTCGTTCGGTGTCTACAAAATGACGGGAGGGCCACACAAGCAGGGCTCGGCCACTCTAAAGCATATTTTTAACTTTCCGGTATCCGATAGTATGCAATAATCCTTCACACTCCATTATAATACCTTCGGAACTAATTAAACTATTTTGTTTTGGCAGTGCCACTAGCAGCCAAAGGCCACTGACCTATGTGGATTCTATGTTTGCCACAACATGTCACTCCTCATTGGTTCCAAGCATACCAATGTCATGCAGGTCTGTCAATCTTCCAACAAATGTCTCCACTTATTAATTTATATACACACGACACTTTACTTTACTCATTGACAGGCCTGGCAATGCGCTGAAACTGCATTGGAATAGGCTGACCTTCGAGGTATTCGAGGACAGCTCTGTGCCTTCTTCATGCATGAGGTCTTAGATCCAACAGGCAGATGCTACTCAGGGCTCAACAATTAATGAGTTTACCATACATTAATATTAATTTCGATCTAAACCTTCTGAAGTGAATTTGTCATTTATACTTCTGAATCCAATTTGTTATAATTACATTTGTTGTATTTTTGAAATGGATTGATGCGCTGTGCATATGTTGTAATGTGTGATGTTGAATCATGAAATGTGCGATGTGTAATGTGCATATGTTAGTTGAATCATGAAATAGATGCTATTTGTATGTTACGTAACATGTGGTTGGAGTACAATTTTAAATGTCATAATAATATGCTAGTCATACTCGTGATCTTGTCTTTTTGTTTCAGAGGGTATGGCTAGCAATTCCTGAGGCTAGCCAATATATTAAATTTAGCATATAATAGAAAAAAAAGCATCACAGACGGTTCTAACTGCGGCACCATCTGTGATGAGGAAAAATCACAGACGGTTTACAATTGGAACCGTCTGGGATATAATGTACTTCATAGACGGTTATTATTTGAAACTGTCTGCGATATTCCAATCATCATAGACGGTTCGTACTAAAAACCGTTTGTGATATTTTACACTTTACAGACGGTTCGTACTTACAACCGTCTGAGATACGTAAATCATCATAGACGGTTTGTAATTGAAACCGTCTGAGATGTTATTTTTTCCAAACGGTTGGAAAACCGCTCGCAATGATTGTTTGTCATCATCGACATTTGCATGAGCGGTTCAAAAACCGCTCGTGATGAGGTTTCCAACCGTCTGTGATTAACTTTTACGTAGTAGTGCTACCGTGAGGTTTCAACATCAAGGGTTACACCACCACAACAGGCCCCCTCTTGCGCCATGTGAGCCACCCGAGCATGGATGGTTACCACCACCGGGTCTCACGCCACCACGATAGTACTAAAGCTAAGACTTTGCAAATTAGTCAGCTAGGCAGCCCCATAACAGACATGTGGTTGCATGATCGACTCAGGTCAAAGGCTGGTAAGGTGTCCTTAGGGTTGATCAAAGCAAGACATACACATACCCTCTGCCCATCGGGCCCACCCTGGCATCCTGCCCTTGCCACTTACTCCGATCTAAAATCATAACCACCCCAGTTGATTACCAAGCACCACATGCCATCAACAATTCAATATCGTTGCGTGACATCCATTGCCACCACAACTCAATCTCATCGTGTGACCTCACATGACACACAAATTCATAACATTGTTCCATATTCCATTAGTCAAGATTATTTATCAAAGATTCTGAAGGATCGAGATGGCGAACAGAGGGGGGGTGAATGGTCGCAAATAAATTTTCCCCCAAAATACTCCAACTAAAACCGAGAAAAGATCGCGCAAGGGAAATCGTGAAACCAGCAAAAACCGGAACGACTAGACAACTATGTGCATCCCTAGCTTACATGGATATTATCCATAAAATATGTGAGGGATTTTTCAATCACAATCCTGGTTGTCAAGTGTCCAAAAGAAAGAGGAATCAATTCAAATACTTCTTTTCTAAAAGAGATCAAGCCAAAACACAAAAGTCTCTTTTAGAAAAGCAAAAGCAGATATTTCCAGAATCTGTCTTTAATTTCAACAGGAGGTTGGTGGGTTTCTGCTGCTCACAAAATTGTGAGAAATTTTCTCCCTATGAGAAGATGAGTCGAAGCTCTCCACCAAAATTCAGATCAAAAAGCAAAGTAGAAAAATCATCATAAATCTATGAACACAGACAGTCAGAAACTTCGGGCAGAAAATTTGGGGCTCGGTTTTCACTTCATAGCACCCAAACGGTGAAACCAGTGGACTCCAAACTTTTTCTAAAGATGGGTATAGGAGTCCCGCACAATCTCCAATAAGAATCACTCCAGAAGGATTTTTCTAGATTTTTCTAAAAATCAAAGACTAACTGCTGCGCGAAGAACAAGTTCTGGACAGAACTGGAACTTAAAAGAAGAGATGATCTCTACTCAATCAAAGAGTGCAAAAGAGATGTAAAACCATATGAACACACTCAAAACATCCAAGATCAGAATTTAGAAGGAGGAGGCAAATCCAAATTGCATGAATATAGATTATGGAAAGTAAATGCGTAATGTAAATGCTGAATTTAAATTATGTAAAGTAAAGACATAATGTAAATGCGGAATTTAAATTCACAATGATGCAAAGAAATTTCTTTGTATTTCTGGTGGGAAGGTTTACAAAGCCTCACTTCATGTGGGCAAAGCTCAAAGGAGCAACTCAAACCTTCAAGGGGAGGAGGCCACCCCTCCACCTCTATTTATACTACTCTTGGGTCACCTACCACCCTTGGATGAGTCCCTCAACCCTAGGACACTCATCTAAGGGCTAGGATTGACCCACTCACACAGCCATGCAAGGGCTAACCCAAAACCCGCACACATAATGGGTTTTCTTGCACGGTTTTCAAAGCATACTACCTAGACCCGCTAACCTATCAACTAGACCGCGATCCGACGGCCCTCATTGATCCACGCGGCATCTAACTAGCATCATCTCCTTTCCTTATCTTCTTGGCTTGCCCGGACTCCGTCTCCGGTCATCTTGGCGATCTCCCGACCGTCTGGACCTCCGACGCTCCTCGCCTAGTCCCGGTCATCCTCCGCCTCACCATGACCTAGCACCGTCGCCCTGCAACCATCAAAGACAAGGAAAAAAACCTTTCACATAGCAATGCCCACAAATATTCTCAATGATTATCATAAATTCATTAATCATTCATAATTACTCTCAATGGTCCGGTGCTACCGCCCCACGCGGGTAGCACTAGGAAAAGCAACCAACACTCAAATTGCTTCATACCGAAAATCCAATTCAAATCAAACTCAATTTCAAATCAAACCAACCTCAACTCTTGTCAATTACTCATCACACACAAGGATAGACCTCCACATGGTCTTTCAATCTCCCCCTTGATGAGTATATTGACAAACACCCGAAAAGGCATAAATTTGAGTTTGAAGGAGAAGAAGAAAGCAATTTGAATGCAAAGCCAAACTCGGTCCAGAGAGAAGGAAATAATATCATGACCAAGTTGGCTAGAAAGATTTTTAGAGCAATATAAAAGAAAGAGCAAGTTTTCCACAAAAGCTCTAAAATATCCAATAAAACTCACAAGGAACACTCGAATATGCTTATGATCATAAAGGTTTGCAATTGTCACAAAGATCATAAGAACCAATGTGGATTAGAATTTTTCCTTTGAAGATGCCTTTTCTACATGTTCTCCCCCTTTTGGCAATATAGGCATCAAGAAGACATTTTCTTTTCTCCCCTTTTTTGTTGTTTTTATGCAAGTAATGCAGTCTAAGGAGCTTTGAAGATTATCCATGTGATCAACAAGACAAGTTATGACACCAAGCTACGTTATGGCAAAAATAGACAAAGCTAAGGCATGTCCAAGTGCAAATAAAACAGTTTGCTAGCAAGATTTAATTAAAACCATGTCATTTTTAGCAAGATCAAACATGAGCAAAACTTGTCATGAGTTTCAAAACTTAGAAGCAAAGCCATTCAGAGGATCAAATGGAAAACCTAGAGTTCAACCTACTCAACACTTTGGAGAATCTAGAAGTGCACACAAGGTCCTTCGAGCTTATTTTTTTGTTTCTTGTATGCAAATTTTTCTTTGAATCTTTTGAAAGACATAGCGGGTGCAAATGTTTGACATTATTTGCATTCTTTACCCACGATGTTTTTTGCATTGTTTAAAGCAATTGACTCAAGCCATAATCGATCATCTCAAGAGGGACTCTTAAGAGAATGATCTTGGTCATACACAACCCATTCCAAGTTCATCTCAAGTGCAATGAGAAGCCGTCTTGTGAATGTGAGGTGTTGAGTCGATCTTGCACAAAAAGAGTCAATTTTGCTTCACTTTTCATTTTAGTATTTTCATTGTTAAGCTAGTGAAGGACTCAAGTATGGATCAAACAAGATTCATCCAAGTTGCTATAGGGACTCTAGAGAATTCGAATTTCACAAATCATGGCAAATACAACTAGAGAAGAAACTTAGCAAGTAAACGCAACATGTTTTATCAAGTTTTTGTTTTAACGCTCATTTTTCAATTTTTGTAAGCTTAGCAAGATAAATGAACTTGGACATATCTAAGCAAGTAATTTTCTTCATAATATAGCATGGTGTATAAAATGAAACATGGATCATTTGCATAATAGACAAAGCTCATAAAATGAAAAATCAAGTCTATATGCAATGCATGAGACAGATTCTTAAACTCCCCCTCAACATGTGATTCCATTTTAAGCACAAATCTGGTTCAAATTGAGTTATTAGCAAGATTAAGCTCAAGAACGATCGAAAAGAACTCAATTAAAGCCAGAAACACAGAATGGAGGGAAGAAATCAAGAAACTGCGAACTGGGTAGCTATAGAGCATAGAAAAGATGGTAGAGAACACTACAGCTCAAACTCGCTCTCATCTTCCCCAATGACTGACAAAGGAAAGCTAGCTCTCAAACTCCGGCCGAGAGCAAACATGCACTGTTCTACCAGGGGGCCCAACACTGCTAGACCTACAAGACTGTGAGTGAGCTCAACCGAGAAGAAGAAGAGAATAGCATCCTAAAGCATAAGATGAGAGGTCCATGCCGAGGCATGCCGAAGTCTAGGTGAAGTGAACTCGTAACTCTAGAAAATAAAACCCATAGCACCCGTAACAAGACAAAAGAAGGGAAAAGCTGGAAGAAAATATATACATATAATACATAAAGTACAAACCAGCTCCCCCTCACAATAAGCCGTAAGGGCACACAACTCCAAGCTCACTCCTCAAGGCAACAAACCTAGAGCAATCCAAAGGCTTGGTAAAGATATCGGCCAACTGGTGGTCACTCTCCACAAACTGAAGCACTATGTCTCCTTTCTCCACATGGTCTCTAAGGAAATGATATCTAAATCAATGTGCTTGGTCCGGGAGTGCTGCACTGGGTTCTTGGCAATGCAAATAGCAGAAGTGTTATCACAGAAAAGTGGAACACTCTCTATCTCTAACCCAAAGTCCCGCAAGGTCGATCTCATCCAGAGCACTGCTACAAAGAATCGGCTGCTGACAACATACTCGGCTCTCGGTGGATCAGTGTAACTCCGGACTGCTTCTTAGAAGACCAAGAAACAAGAGAAGTGCCAATGAATTGGCAAGTGCCAGAAGTGCTCTTCCTATCTATCCTCTGACCAAAGAAAGTCAAGATCGGAAAAGGCTCTAAGGGATAGACAAGAGGAAGAAGAGTACCAGATACCATAATCAATGGTAGCTCAAGGTACTAGAAGATGCGCTTCACCTTTGGCGATGAGAGACGCGAGGAGAAGCTCGAAGCGAGCGCACATACACACAAAGAAAGTGTATGTCCCACGAGGCAAGAAGATATAAGAGAGAGCCAATCATGCTCCGAACTCCTTTTGATCAACAGCTCACCATCCTCATCGGGCTCGAGGACGCGAAGGTGGCCTATAGGAGTCATCACGGGCTTCCCATCGGACATATCAAACCGGCTCAGAGGTCCCGAGTGTACTTACCTTGGTGCAGAAAGTACCCTCCCGAGTCCGCTTGATTTGGAAGCCGAGGAAGTAGCTCAACTCACCCATCATACTCATCTCAAATTCGTGCTCATCACCTCGTAAAAATGAGACACAAGAGACCGAGATGAACCACTAAAGATAATATCGCCCACATAAACTGGACGAGAAGGAAATGAGAATCTCGGTGTCCGATGAATAGAGTTTTGTCTACTATACCCATTTTGAAACCATGACTAAGAAGATAGGACTTAAGCCTCTCATACCAAGCTCTAGGGGCTGCTTAAGTCCATACAAGGCTTTGGAAAGCTTGTAGACATGGTTCGGGTATTTGGGGTTCTCAAACTCGGAGGTTGCTTGACATACACCTCTTCATCAATGAAGCCATTGAGGAATGCACTCTTGACATCCATTTGATAGAGCTTGAAGCCTTGGGATGCAGAGAATGCAAGCGGATTCTAATCGCCTCTAGTCTAGCTACAGGCAAAAGTCTCCTCAAAGTCAAGACCCTCAACCCGAGTGAAGCCCCATGCAACTAGCCTAGCCTTGTTGTAACGACAACCCCTTCCTCACTCTGCTTGTTTTGAACACCCACTTGGTCCCAATGACATTATGACCAGATGGGGGTTTCTACAAGCCGCCAAACTTTGTTCCTCTCAAAGTTTTCAGTTCCTCATGCATAGCATTAATCCATGATTCATCGGATAATGCATGAGTAACATCCTTTGGCTCAAAAGAGGCAACAAAGGCAAGAGTGAAGGCGAAAGAAGATAAGCTGATTTTGAGCGCCCACACGCTCAAACAGATCACCAATGATCTGCTCAGGTAGATGAGAACGCTGAATGTGACAAGGAGGACCAGAAGCAGAAGTGACCTCTCCCTCTTGAGCAGAAGAGGAAGGAACAGAGCCACTCACTGAAGAAGAGTCCGAAGGCAAAGGCTAGTCTCTCTGAGGTGCAGAAATGGAAACAGGAGGCACCTCAGGTGTAGAGAGAACTGGATCAGGTGGAACACCATCATCTCCATCATCCTCATCCTCTACAAAGATGGTCTCGGAGGGATAAGAAGAGCTGAAATATCAGGTCTAGCTCTGGGCTAGCCTCATCAAAGGTCACGCCACAGTCTCTATGATCCTATTCGCATCACAACCTGCACCCTATAGCTACGAGAAGAAGTCGAGTAACCCGTAAAAATACCATCGAAGAACGAGACTCAAACTTGTCTAGGTTACCGACTTCAAGATAAAACACTTGCAACCAAAAACGCGAAAATGAGAAACACCGGCTTTCGCCCATACCTCAACTCATAAGAAGTGCGATGCAAATGTGCTCTCAAGAAAACGCGATTGGAAACATGACAAGCAAGAGCTATAGCCTCACCCAAAACTTCCTAGGAGTATCAGACTATCTAGCATCGTCCCGCCATCTCAACAGTGGTCCTGTTCTTCCTTTCCACTACGCCATTTTGCTTTGAGGGACGAGGGAGAAGAGAACCGATGCTCTAAACCAGACTCCACACAGAAACTCTCAAAGTAGGAGTTCTTGAACTCTGTGCCATTATCACTGCGTATAGCTCGTAATGCACTTGGGAGCTCAATAGACAACCTACTAACAAGTCCCCTGAAGTGAGAAAAAGTCTCATCCTTCGAGGCCATGAAAAATACCCAAGAATACCTCGAAAAATCATCAACAATGACAAGGACATACCACTTCCCCCGCCGATTGCACTCTAGCCGACCAACAAAGGTCCATGTGTAAAAGCTGTCTGGTGCATCACCATCACTACGGTGATTGGAGGATGAGAAGCAAGAACCATCTTGCCATGTCGGTAGGGGAGAGCAAACTAAGTCTTTGACAATCTTGAGTTTGGGCAAACCACTTAATAAGATCGCGTCGCTAACTCTAGTCGATGATCAAAACCAATGTGACCAAGTCTCCTATGCCAGAAGGAGAGATCACGGGACTCAGAAGCAATCAAACACCGAAGAGAGTCTCCAGAAGAAACAGAAAAATCAGCACGAAAGACTCTCCCAAATCTAGAGATCCCGCAAACTAGTCCTCCTGATGAATCGAGGATTCTACAAGCATTGCTCTTAAAGCTTACCTCGAAAGAGTCATCGATAAGCTGAGAAACAGAAAGCAAATTATATTGCAGCTTACTCACTAAGGCAACGTCCTTAAGAATAAAATTTTCATTAATGCAGACGGTACCTTTAGCAATGACTCTACCTGAAGAAGCATCCCCAAAAGTGATCAACTCATCACCGGGGGCTCGGACTAGGGAAGAGAACCAACGAGAGTCTCCGGTCATATGGCGAGAACAACCGGAGTCAACAATCCAGACATCTCCCTTCCCCATCCGACGAACCTGATCAAGTCAGAAGAGAAGACTCAGTACTGGGATAAAGTGAAGACTTGGGAACCCAATACTGAATTACACGACGCCTCAAAGTACCAGTCACAAAAGAAGAAGACTGGACTCTAGTGTCTCTCTGACGCTCAACTCTAGCAAGATCAGAAGAAGCAGCTGTAGTGGAAGATCTAGGAGCTGTCACTGGTTTGGCCTGCCGTGGTGCAAAGGCCGGACCATCCCAACGAGGCTGCCTAAATCTCCTACCCGAAAACACCTCACGCCGCTGATATCTACCTCGATGGGAAAAACGAGGAATATCAAGAGGACGGCGGAAAGACTGACCACGAGCAACTCCAGAACTAAAACTCGACTGAACAGCATGAAAACCGAGTCCTGGATGCTGCCCAAAAACAGGCGACTCTCTAACTCGTTTAGAAGCGGTCGTGTTTTAGGAGCACTCGAGTGCTGGGATGACCTGAATACCCCTAAGTGCAGCAACACGCTCACGCCTGGTGATCTTGGCGCGTCTAAAACAGAAATCTACTAGGTGACCATCCTTCTTACAGAAGGTGCATGTGTACTTTGCCTTGTTAGAGGCAGAAGCAACAGGAGAAGCATCCTTCTGGTCAGAAGTCCCATGGACCACACCAGCAGACCTAAACACAGTGGTGCTCACCTTGGGAGCAACCACAATCTCACCACTCTTGGAAGCACGTACAACTGAAGGCGGATGCGCCCGTGCGTGCTCCAAGTAATCAAATCCTAGACCTTGATTGAATCGCTAACCTTGGGTGGTCTAGAATGAGATTGAGCTTCTTCTTACCTCCAACAAATTTCTCAAGAGTGCTCATGAGATACTCACACTCCTAAGAGAGAGGCACAAGAAGAGCAAGGGAAGGAGTAGAAGAAGAGCCGAAGAAGAGGATTGAACAACGCGTGCATATTGTTCCCTATACACACTGCCTCAAATTTGAGAGACTCACAGAAGCACAAGAAGCATTTCTAATTCTACCAACTCGGCCTTTATCTTCTTCCTAAGCTCTGCGTGGACCTTATCCACGTCATCCTTAACCCCAATACACGAAAGCAATCATTATCCGACTTAACTAGTAAGTCCTTAGCAAGTTGCGCACACTTGGCATTCAAAGCTTCATTATCAATTTTAGTTGCTTCTTACCCTCACATGAGTATTTGGATCCTTAGAAGCATGCAATTCAAGTTCATCATTTCTAGCGTAAAGCTTCCTAAGGTGACAACCCATGGCATCAATTTCAGCAAGTAGCTTAGGGCAATTTTCACAAGATGCAGTTGTGTGAGTATGAAGAAAACTAGCATCAATAGGAATAGGATCAATAGAACATGTGCTAGCATCCTTCGACCTAAGAGCCTCAAGATCAGAAACCACACTATCATGCAGGGTCCTTAGGTTCTCCAACTCCTCAAGCAAAGCATCACAGAGAGTACAACTATTAGAGTCTCGGGAGGAACATGATTTAAGTGAAGCTAACTCCCGAGACAATCTATCTACCTCCTTCTCTAACTCAGAACACCTCGACCTAGCCTTAGCATGAAACTTGCCTAATTTACAGAAGGCATCATTTAACTCGTCGAGGTGGGTACCTCATCCGTGTCATTTGTCTGTTCGAGTCGCCACTTCAATGGCGATCGCCATGAAGCACATGGGAGAAGTCGTCGCCGCCTTTCTTCTCTTGCGGATCATCCTCGCCTTCGTCGCTCCATGTCTCCGTGTCGGAGAGGTTGATGTCGTCGAGGGCGGCGAGGACGCGGTGGAAGAGCTTCTTGTTTTTGGAGAAATTGCGGTACTTCTTCTCGCCACGGTTCACGAACCGGAGGCTTCTTGTTGCGTTCTTGTCGGTGTAGTCGTTTTGCCCAAATCGCCGACGCCGTTCTTGCCCTTCTCCGGCTTAGGGCGGTTAAGCTCGAATGTGGTTGGGGCCACCACACTCAAGCGGTGATCATGCCACCTCTCTTCCTCTCTCTCATTCTCTTGTAAATATTGGAAAATTTTCGAGCGACAAGAGCAAGCTCATTTTTCGAAATTGTTCGCAATTTCATCGCTACGCCGCAAAGAGCGAGAGAGAAAACCGAAGCAAAGTCAAGAGAAAATCAGAAGAGGACCCAATGGGATCGGTGACCAAAGCCATCAATCGAGATTTCGTCTTCCGGAGACGACATCAATCTCATGAGTCTTGAGGCGGAATAAAGCCCGCCAAGAGTCGAGTCGACAAATCGCTGGTGTCCTTGATGGTGGTCACCTTCATCTCCCAAACCCGAAGGTCAAGTGCGGTCAAGAAATGCCGAGCATTGTCCGAGTCGAGGTATATACAACCGATCGCTTTCGGAGGTCGCTCAAAATCTTGGTAAACCGACCAAAGCACTCATCGAGACTCTCACCGGTAGCGTTGTTCAAATTTGTTGTACTCGCTTGAATCGATCTGCCTCACGGTCTTGATTTGAGTAGTGCCCTCATGGTAAGCATCGAGGGTTACCCAAATCTCGTGGGCGGAGCGAAGGTGAAAACCGATCATACTCATCTTGCCGAGTCCTCAGATGAGAATGTTCTCGCCTTAGCATTTGCCTCAACGCCACCATATTGCGGCCGTGACGTTCTCATCGGCAGAACCTCATACGGAGCTTCACCTTCGCCATATCAGGAAGCCTAGGCAATGATGTATGACTCCATCCGGATTTCCAAAAAGGAAAATCAACACCGAAAAAATTAGAGGCTTGGTGGAATACTTGTTCGTCGCCATGGCTCTCGAGACCGTCAAGATCTATGGAAGAGCAAAACCGCTCGATACCAATTGAAGGATCGAGATGGCGAACAGAGGGGGGTGAATGGTCGCAAATAAATTTTCCCCAAAATACTCCAACTAAAACCGAGAAAAGATCGCGCAAGGAAATCGTGAAACCATAAAAACCGAACGACTAGACAACTATGTGCATCCCTAGCTTACATGGATATTATCCATAAAATATGTGAGGGATTTTTCAATCACAATCCTGGTTGTCAAGTGTCCAAAAGAAAGAGGAATCAATTCAAATACTTCTTTTCTAAAAGAGATCAAGCCAAAACACAAAAGTCTCTTTTAGAAAAGCAAAAGCAGATATTTCCAGAATCTGTCTTTAATTTGAACAGGAGGTTGGTGGGTTTCTGCTGCTCACAAAATTGTGAGAAATTTTCTCCCTATGAGAAGATGAGTCGTGAAGCTCTCCACCAAAATTCAGATCAAAAAGCAAAGTAGAAAAATCATCATAAATCTATGAACACAGACAGTCAGAAACTTCGGGCAGAAAATTTGGGGCTCGGTTTTCACTTCATAGCACCCAAACGGTGAAACCAGTGGACTCCAAACTTTTTCTAAAGATGGGTATAGGAGTCCCGCACAATCTCCAATAAGAATCACTCCAGAAGGATTTTTCTAGATTTTTCTAAAAATCAAAGACTAACTGCTGCGCGAAGAACAAGTTCTGGACAGAACTGGAACTTGAAAGAAGAGATGATCTCTACTCAATCAAAGAGTGCAAAAGAGATGTAAAACCATATGAACACACTCAAAACATCCAAGATCAGCATTTAGAAGGAGGAGGCAAATCCAAATTGCATGAATATAGATTATGGAAAGTAAATGCGTAATGTAAATGCTGAATTTAAATTATGAAAGTAAAGACATAATGTAAATGCGAATTTAAATTCACAATGATGCAAAGAAATTTCTTTGTATTTCTGGTGGGAAGGTTTACAAAGCCTCACTTCATGTGGGTAAAGCTCAAAGGAGCAACTCAAACCTTCAAGGGGAGGAGGCCACCCCTCCACCCCTATTTATACTACTCTTGGGTCACCTACCACCCTTGGATGAGTCCCTCAACCCTAGGACACTCATCTAAGGGCTAGGATTGACCCACTCACACAGCCATGCAAGGGCTAACCCAAAACCCGCACACATAATGGGTTTTCTTGCACGGTTTTCAAAGCATACTACCTAGACCCGCTAACCTATCAACTAGACCGCGATCCGACGGCCCTCATTGATCCACGCGGTATCTAACTAGCATCATCTCCTTTCCTTATCTTCTTGGCTTGCCCGAACTCCGTCTCCGGTCATCTTGGCGATCTCCCGACCGTCTGGACCTCCGACGCTCCTCGCCTAGTCCCGGTCATCCTCCGCCTCACCATGACCTAGCACCGTCGCCCTGCAACCATCAAAGACAAGGAAAAAAACCTTTCACATAGCAATGCCCACAAATATTCTCAATGATTATCACAAATTCATTAATCATTCATAATTACTCTCAATGGTCCGGTGCTACCGCCCCACGCGGGTAGCACTAGGAAAAGCAACCAACACTCAAATTGCTTCATACCGAAAATCCAATTCAAATCAAACTCAATTTCAAATCAAACCAACCTCAACTCTTGTCAATTACTCATCACACACAAGGATAGACCTCCACATGGTCTTTCAGATTCAAGTACATGTGATGACGTGGCATGGCTAAGCAGTTCTATTCCGTTCTAATCATCCATGTTGATTTCATTATTAACCAACTATAGTGAACCAACCTAGGGTGACAAGTAGATTATGGCATACAACTAGGAAGGTAGGATGTAATTCAAAGGGTACGGTAGCTAATCCCAAACTTATGTTGAAATCATTTATACACATAAAATAACAAGTGATAGGTAAACCAAAATAGCATGCAATCTAGTTTATGAGTGCAACATGATCAAAGCACAACTTGCCTTGGTTAAGCTCCTGATCGTGGTCTAGAAACTGTTCTTGAGTTGGTAGCTCCTCCTCCGAAGCGTCGCACAATTCAACGTCTACGCGAATCGAGAAGGAATAGCAAACAAACACCAAAACCAAAGAACAAATGAACTCAAAAATTCAAATAAAGCCACCATTGGAAAGATATCAATTTTACAAATTTTTAGAAATTTGAATCACCCAAATCGAAGTTCATATGCAAAAGTTATAGCATTTAGAAGTTTAGAAAATAAACTAAATTGAATTTCTAAATTTAATAGTATCGCTTTTATAAACGAAATCCGAATTTTTCCCACTCGACCGTACGGACGACACGCAGCGAAACTTGGACTATTGATCCTTTGATCGACGGCCAACGTTACCCGGGCTATTTCACTATTCCTTTATTAACGTGGCTCAAATCTATCCGTCCCTCTTGACTCAACGGTTGAGATTACCTGAGGTGATCACGGATCGGCAAAGTGACGCGGCCCGACCTAGTACGTTCACGGACGACTGGATGGTCTCGGTTTGACGGCGAGGTCCGCGACTCAAACCACCGAAGATGAAGAAGATGACGGTGAGTTCGGCGCTGCAGCGATCTCGGATACTCCTCAATCCCAACGAATAGCGGCGAATCGACGATGTTCCTCGGAAAACGGCAACGGCGATGACCTCCGCTCTGGCGAACTTCCCCGCGGCTTCCTGGCGTCTCGAGCTCCGTGTTTTGCTCCAACGACGCGACGTCTCGTACTGATTCCCAAGCCTGATCGACGCGCTATTTAAGGCGCCCGGCTCCCGTGTCCGAGACGAACCCGCGATGGCTGCGATTCAAATTTTCCAAATCCTTGGCGGCAACCCGGCACACTCGTACCTTTTTCCACGCTCTCCTCGAGGCAAGCTCTTCGTCACAGCGTCCGAATTTCCAATGGAACACGTAGCATGGCCCGGATACGGTGACTTGCTCGATTTCAATCCGTCTGGCCACATCGGCGCCTCTGGAATAAGGCCAATCGGACCGCTCATTTCAGATAGCAAACGACACCACAAGAATCGCTACTCACGAAAGTTTTTCCCAACCTTTCTTTTCTTAAAATACCCAAATGTATTTGATTTATTTGAGCCCCCTTAAACACCAAGAAAATTCCCAGAGGATACTTTGAGACCTTATGGGCTTAATAAAATATTTTTGACAACAATTTATTTTGAAATTATCCATTTATAAATAATTCTTCAACAAAAGACAATATACTTTAAATTAACATACTTTCGACAGATCTAAGAAAATCCGAATAATCCAGAAAATTCACAAAAATCATAAATGTCAATAAAATCATATTTAATGATTGAAAAGCCGAAAATTGGGATGTTACAAACCTCCCCCCTTAACGGAATCTTGACCCCGAGATTTAGGGCTGGCTAGAGAATAGGTTCGGGAATTCTACCTTCAGATCCTCTTCACGCTCCCAGGTTGCTTCATTCTCGGAGTGATTACTCCATTGAACTCTACAAAAATGAGTGGTCTTATTTCTGGTCCTACGCTCCATTACATCCAGAATCTTAATTGGTTGCTCTTTGTAAGTCAGATCCTCTTACAACTCAATAGCTTCTAACGGTGTTTGTTCTGCCGGCATTCTGAGACATTTCTTAAGTTGCGACACATGGAACACATCATGGACTCCTGCTAATGACTGTGGCAACTCCAACTAATATGCAACCTCTCCTCGACGGCTTAAGATCTTAAATGGTCCTACATATCTCGGTGCGAGTTTTCCCTTAACATTGAACCTTTTCACACCTTTAAGAGGGGTAACCCTAAGATACACGAAGTCATTGGGTTCAAAACTCAAATCACGACGACGATTATCAGCATAACTCTTCTGCCTTGACTGTGCTGTTCTCAGCCTTTCTCCGATCATGGCAACTCTTTTTTTTCTTCAGCCTCCCTTAGCATCTCAAGCCCAAACACTGAACACTCCCCCTTTTTATTCCAATTTAACGAGTTCGACCAGCTCGACCATATAAGACTTCAAATGGTGACATTTGAAAACTAGCCTGTAACTATCGTCATAACTGAATTCTTCCTATGGTAAACATTTATCCAAAAACGTCGCGTAAGTTAACGCACAAACTCTCAACATACCTTCCAGAATCTAATTAACTCTTTCTGTTCGACTATCGGTATGCGGCGATAACTGTACTAGGATTCAAGCGGGTTATCATTGCTTCATGTAACTTATTCTAAATCCTTGAGAGAAAATTGGATACCTCTATCGGACACAATCTCCTTAGGCACCTATGCAGTTATTAATTCCCTGACAGATCAAATGATCTTCTGAATACGTAGTCTTCAGTGATATGAAATGAGCAACTTTGGTCAATTTAATTAATAATGATTCCTCCGAATTCATACCTTGTAGGGTCAATTTACACTAGGGATCCTTTTAATGATTTGCCTCCTATAAGGATTTATAAAGATTTGCAACAAACCTTTAGATCTCTAATGCATTGCCTTTATTTTCTGATACACATCACATCGAGTATCATATCCAATAGTTTCGCTCTTCACCTTAGGTCACCAAAACCTTTCCTTAAGATATTGATTTTCTTTGGCATTTCCTGGGTATATCGAGTATTTAGAATTACGAGTTTTCTCAAGTATCAATTTCTTAGGATCCTCCTATCCGGCACACTGGTTCAGCCTTAAATCCTTATGGTATCCTAATCACTCAGAATTCTACTTTTTGGCTAAGCCTTCTTCTTTCCTTGATTTTGTACTTCGTCTACCTTCGTACTTCTTATGTTCTGCTCTTCTGTGTTGGTTCTATTTCCAAGGCAACTGTGAAACTTTGTGGAGCGACCTTTAATTTTAACTTCTTAGATTCTTTACATACCCTGGTTAATTGCTTATTATTAGGGGTGAAAACAGGACAGGAAATATCCGTCCGATCCGATTCGAATCCGCTTAAAACTGCATCGATGTTATCCAGATCCGTATCCTAAAATCCGATGTAATATGGGTTAGGATATGGAAGAGCAATATCCGATCCGTGATCCTAAAAATCTCATGTAATATGGGTTAAGATATAGGAAGAGCAATATCTGACCCGATATCCGGATAAAATCAATTATTCTTCCATTAATTTTGTTAATTATTGGATAGATAGAATAGTTGTTTGATACTGGCACTAAAAAACACTACTTTGTTATTAAGTGTGAACTTCAACAAATCTATCAACAAACAAATAGAGTGATGACCTAATGCTTTTACTTAAATTGATTTGTTCAACTTATTTGATAAACTTCTTTTCTATTCAAATTACTGGAATTAGTTGAGTCACTAAATTGCACCTCTAACTATACTACTATCCTACATTGAAATAATTATGACTTGAAGCTAATGTTGTAAGGTTAATGCTTCATTCGTTCTTTTACGTACACAATTATGTACTATACTACTATCTGATTATGATATCCGATCTCGACTTAATCTGTCAGTATCCGCCCAGATCCGAATCTGAATAATCGAACCAGATCCGCATCGACATCCGTGATCCGACTCAATCCTTTAAAAAATATGGGTTAGGATACGGATGAGCAATATCCGCCAGATCCACCGGTTTCACCCCTACTTATTATCAACATATTACCTCATAACTCAAACGTCGACTACCACATTGGCCTTATTAGAATGCCCATGGGTTCTGACACTAGAATCTTTGATCCCTTCCAACCATTATCTTCGTTCTATATTAAGGTTTGACTGAGTAAATATATTTAGATTCTTAAGGTTCCTATCTATTTTCGATGAGATAGCGGTACCATTTTTTTGCGCACTACACTGCTAACTCCAAGTCATACGTAGGGTAATTTCAACTGCCTCATCGTTTATGCAACATCGTCGGTTCATTTCTCAGATTATGTCTTGGAAGCATCATCCTTATATATCGAAATTGCTTCGTACCGCTGGTAATACTAACACAGGTGTTAATGGTAACCGTTCTTTCAACTTCCATAAACCCTTTTCATCACTCTGGTGTTCATGCAACTCTTTGTCCTTAACAATCGTATAAAAGGTCTAGCTATTGTCGAAAAACTTTCCTATGAACCAGTGGTATTATCTTCCTACTTCTAGAACCTCAAATCTAGGTAACGAACGTTGGATGCTACCACTTTAACACAACTTCTACCATGCTTGATTCAACAATAATTCCTTTAGTAGTCTTTGCGTGGCTATCGAAATTCCACCTTTTTCTTCCATAAATCACATTTGTTGAATTTAGCGTCATTTAATGTTGCTCTCATAAAAACTCATTTCTAGGTTCTGTATATTTTCCTCTTGTCTTAAAGTATACTATAGTGTCATCTATATGGCAACCATGAATTTATCCAAATAATCCTTAAATACCTTAGTCATCATGTTCATGAAGTATGCGGGGCATTGGTCAATCCAGGAGGTATAGCTAAAACTTATACTGTCCATATCGCATAGAGAATGCAATCCAAGAAACATTCTTCACATGACTCCTCAATTGACGATAGCCTAGCGAAGCTTTATCCTAGAGAAATTGCAACTCTCTTCTCAATTGTCCAAACACGTTGTCAATCCTAATATTGAATATTTGTTTTTGATCTTTTCTTCATTTAGAGCATGATTCGGTGCACTCTCCCGATCTTCCATTTTCCTTTTTTTGGATAAACAAGAGCTCTCTTGTGACACACTAAGTCTTCTCAAACTTTTCCTAGTAACTCTTTGATACGCTTTTCTTTTTCCCATTAATTCCTTGGTAGACATTGACATGGTCTTTTCTCTATTGGGCTATACCAGGCATTAATTTGCTCATGAACTTGATCTTTCGATATTACGGCATACCAGGCAATTTCTTGGAAAATATATCAAAGTATTTTCTGACATTTGGCGCATCTTCTAATTGGCAAATTCCACCCCATTATCCATCAGTTGGCTAACTCGAACTATCATCACTTGAATTTCCCCTTCTTCTTCTTTTCAGGGTTTTAAATCAATATACTCTTCACCAAAATAGCCTTATGTTTGAGCATCTAACTAATTTCAAGAATAACCTATAAATATCCAACATAATATGATTTTCTTGGAACTCTACTCTCTCAATGGGCATTGAACTCTCAACATCCTGGTCAAATTTAGCACAACTAAGCACTTACTGATGATGACAAATCCTCTGGTTAACAAGCTCAGGCTGGGTACCACTATTTCACATGCATCATTTTCAGATAAACCCTTAACACCATATTACTCTTAGATTGACATCTAACTCATTAATTTATATTATTGCTCTTCATTCCAATACTCCGTATACCAATGCATTAACCATTCCTGCTCATTTCTTTCGACAAGGAACCTTTACATGGAATTCATCACTAATTTCTTTACTTTACAAGTAGGGTTATGATTTTGCACTAAGTAAACTCACGGCTCCTGACTTCCTTGATTCGGCATTGGCGCTAGGGCTTTGATGGGGACGGAGTTGGAATTGACTTGAACTGACGCGATTGTTGAGGGTGTTTATTGACAAAATGCTTAGGTTTGAGGCAATTGTAGCAGAGTCTAGGGTGAACTTTCTTTCTTGAGCAATCGTTGACTGGGTTAATGTCCTTGCTTAGACGCCTTTTCTTCAATTGATTTTCTAGACAAATTTCTCTTGCCATTTCACTGCTCCCTCTTAGCATTATGTACCGGACTGGGGTAACTTTTGGTATATCTACGGCTATAAGAAATATTTGTCTTTTCTGTGGACATCGATTGGCATAATGGCCTTTTCTGGAACAGTGGTAGCACTCAATGCTGCTCTTCCTGTGATTCATTACTTCTTGATTCGCAATACATTCCCTAGTAAAACGATCTTCTTCACCATACAAGGGACCTACTGTGGGTGATAGCCACTTACTAGTTTCCTAATTAGGGTCAATAGGTATGGTGCGTACCAAGGTAACATGTGATGTTGCTCATAGGATATTTTTCCAATTGGATGACTTCCTTTGCAACTAGAGCAATTGATCGCATGCTCGTCAGCGGTATGTCCTATTTTCCACAGCGAATGCACGCACGATCTTCTAAGTTGTTTGGTTGACAGTACTTCTTAGAACAAGGTTTAGCTCTAGAACAACTGCAGGGTAGCGTTCCTCTCAATAATCCCGAGCCAATCCTCGGCTTCTAAAGGTGAAACATTCCCTTAAAACATTGGTGAACGAGTCTTTATAACTTCTAATAACCTTGAGTCAACACAGGGATTATTATTAACAGTTCGAGATGCTTTGCTGACATTAGCTTGATTAGTCCTATTCTGTGTTTGATTCATCATTGCTTGCATCAGCTGGGTCTGAGCGGCCAACCCCCTTTGAATTTCTGCATATCTATCAGTAGTGACGGTTGAAAAACTGATCCATCCTTAGAGTTTCCACTGAGCCGATTTCCACTTCCACTAGCTCCATTGCTGTCACTTTTCTGAATCATCTGCTTGATTACCTCACAGGGGTTAGGTGAGAGAGAAAATAGCATAGGTAAGAAGTAGAGATCCTAATACAGGGAAGATAGGTTTAACCCAATAACTTAAGCAATCAATATTAATAACTTGGTATGGTTGCTTATATAAGCCTAAAAGCTCTGCAACACATACTGCACACTCAGCAATCAAGAAGAACCAATTCAACCTAAACACACAAAAACTATCGTCTACATGGGCGACACTCCTATCTTAGGAACGCGACTCCCACACATGAGTCTCAACTGGCTACTTGAAGTATTGAGTCTTCTAGCTCTTGATATACTACATTCATCCGCTCTTCCATGAGCTTGACGATTCCTTCCTTCATGATCACTATTGTCGACGATCGGGATCGCCAACCGCAAGAAATGAGATGGGGGGTCAGTATGATGCGGGACCCGAGCTGCGCTTTGCTCAGACGGAGGGAAAGAGTAGACGAGGTGATGGTCGAAGCGAGGCGACAACGAGCGTGAGACCGAGATTTATACTGGTTCGAGCCCCTGTGGAGGTAATAGCTCTACTCCAGTCGCCTTCCGGCGGTTTTCTTGGCTTTTTCTGAGTACAAGGGTGTGTTACAACTCAAGTTCAATAATGGCGATGTCTAAGCTCGAGCTATGGCGTGTTGTGTGTTGTCTTCGTCTGTCCCGAAAGACTGCGCATCCTTGGTCTTTATACCTCCTTTGCATGCAACGGACGGGAGAGATTCCCGGGAAGTAGCCTTCATGCACGTTGAGGGCAGAATCGCCCGAACTTGTTGCGCTGACTGCTCTGCCCTCGACCGCGCCTTGGGCAACCGCCGGTCAAATGCGATCCAAAATCCAGGATGGACTACTGACTCTGAACGAGGCCCGCCCCGAGCTCGAGGTCGAAGCGGGGCGTGTTTCGGGTCAGCGGTCTAGGTCGAGCGCCTTGGCGCGCACCCAGGTCGTGGCCGGGGGCCACCCGAGCTTGGGGGATCCGTTGACCGTGTGCCGGCCGGTCAAGGGACTCCCAGTCCTCGTCAGCTAGCCCCCGAGGCTTAAGGTCGTGGTCGAAAAACGGGCCGACCTTGAGTCTCTACAGTCGGGACCGATTCGCAGAATTCTCTTAAGGTCGAGGTCGGGCGGAAACGTAACGCCAGGCCACGGGTAAGCGACACCTGGCACCTCTTGATCTCCGGAACCCTGGTACGGATGCAAACGGTTGGCGACACCTACTGCGTCTCGAAACCGCAGCCCAGGCCTTAATTGCGCCTGTCAAATCGCGTGGCGGCGCACCTTGAGCGCCGTGGACCCGGCTTCAACGGCGGCGATTCTTAAACCTGAAACCGCCGTGTCTTTTTGAGAAGAACCCCCATCCAACGCCCTTCGTCTTCCAAGCCTCCTTGCCCAGGCGAAAATCTCCTCCGCCACCTTCGACCAAAACTGACGCGATCGCCATGGCCAAGCTAGGGAGGAGCACCGTCACGGCCGAAGGATGAAGGAACTCAAGCCACGACCGCTTGATCCATTCGTATGGCGGCTGCCAGGCAACGAGACCGAGCCGCAACCCAAGGACGACGAGATCGTTTGCACCGAGCACTATGTCCTCTTCGGCCTGCGCACCCCGGAGAGTGAGTTCGTCGTGAGGGTCCTCTCCAGCTGCGACATCGAGCTCATCAACCTGGTGCCAAACTCTGTTCTCCTTCTCACCATCTTCTCCCATCTATGCGAGGGATTCCCAGGGATCTTTCCGACCCCCTCGCTCTTCTTCCGGTACTTCAGCCTCTTCCGCTCCGGGAAGGACCCTGTGGTCGGATGCCTCTACTTCCGGCAACAGGTCGGGCTCAAGTGGGCCTTCCCCAAGTTCCAACCTCGGGACTCCCTCGGCCCGTGGTCCGAGCGGTGGTTCTACCTGAAGAGGGGCGAGGTCGGCACGCTGGTGTACGAGGGGGCCCCCATTCCCGGGAAGAAGGAGACCCCAGAGGCGGACGACCTCGAGGTCGATGAGGAAGCCATCGCCCTCATACACATCTATGCCACGCGCGGCCTCAACGGGCAGGCGATCGCCAACGACTTTCTATGGAATCGCGTGTCCCCTCTTCGGAGGAGGATGCACCCGTTTTACGAGATCCAGGGCTTAATGACCCGACCCATGAGGGCGTCCCAGTAAGCCCCCGCCCCAAGGTCTTGTTCGAGTCCACCTTCGATCCTTCCCGACGCCGCTTTTTGCAAGCACGAAGGAATCTGGTCGCTTCGGGATGATCGAGATGTTCGAAGCCGGCGCGACGAGTACGTCGCTAGCGACCCGGCCCCGAAGAATGTGCTCCGCCGAAAGGCGAGGTAAGCCATCCGACCAAGCGCCGAGTCATGTGCCCACGAGCCCTTCTTTAGCCGCTTGCTCGCAGGTCACCGGAGTTGTTGGAGACGGCCAGAGGATGCTCCATTGCCGACGGGGCAAGGGCAAGAAAGGGAGGAAGAGACCTCACCCATTGGAGCAAGCCACCCGGAGGTGAAGAAGCGCCACGTCGAGTGGGGGGACCGTGCCACGGTAAGGATCCCACCGGCCGAGCCCCCGAGCCCGTGCTTATGTGCCTTCTTGGTTTGACGCGTTCTCTGTTTGCGCGGAAGAGCCTTGGTGGCTGCCGCCAGTCTCAAAACCCTCTCCGGCCGGGACCTCAAGCTTGAGCCCGCCGCAACGGATGACGTGGAGCCAAGCCTGACCGAGACCCCCCGGTCGCGACGTCGCGCAAGCGAAGTGCTCCCTCGGCCTCGGGGCAACAAGACCTTCGCCGACCCTCAACGAGGCGGAGGCTGGCATCCCAGGTAAATTCCTGGCTTCTTGGACTTCTGCCTTCCTCGCGTCTTTCTGGCTTAGTGTATGTTTTTGATCGCAGACCTCGAGCACCCGAGCTCGAAACTTGCCCATTTTGACGATGCCTGTTGTCCAGGGTGAGTCCGAGTCCGAGGAGGAGGACACCTTCGAGTTGGTCCCACGCCGGCCTTCACGCCCGACGCGGACCCCCTTGGGGCTGCCAAGCTCGCCCCCAGTTGGTGAGTTCTACCAAGGGGTCGACGACCTGGACGAAGAGGAAAACCAGCCCGCGTCCAGCAAAGATTTCAGCACCGGCGAGGCGGGAGTCGTCGCTGCCGCTGATCCCCCCGAGGTCGATGTGGGAGATGGCACCCGGAGTGTCACGGTTGCCGCCGCGGGGGCACCTCAAGCCGGCCTGTCCGAGGCCGCGTCCGGTTCCAAGGTCGCGGCGCCCCAAGCCGCGGGAATGGACAGCGCTGTGGGGGACCGTGCGGCGGATCCGGCGGCCGCTCCCCCAGCGCCGGAGGTGAGCGGAGCCCCGACCATTGAGGTTGGGCTCGATGTTAATGGCGCAGCAACTCCTGTCGGAAAGCCGGACGGGGCCCCAGCCACCGAGGCCGGGGCCGTAGCTGCTGCTGCGCCCCCTACTGCCGGAGAGTCGGACCCGCTGGTCGTGGCGGCAGGATTCCAAGCCTCCACCAGCACGGCGGCTGGCGGCCCTAGCCAGGATGCGCCGGCGGAGGTCGAGGTCGACCCCAGCCTCGTGGTGCCGGGAGAAGAGCACGAGATCGACCGCTCTCGAATCGAGGAGCTGAACGCAGAGTTCACCCGTGTCGCGCCGAGAATCGTCTTCGCGAGGTAAGGGATCCCCTCACATGCCCTGCAACGCGTTAAGTCGAGTTTTCTCGTCAACTTCTTACCTGTGCCACTTTCCCCGTCCTCTTAAGGCGATCGGCAGCGTCTCCTGAGGGCTGCAAGGTCTCCACGAGCATGCCGACGTGCTCAGGGGGCTCCTGAATGTAGTGGAAACGCGAGAGGTCGATCGCGCCAAACTCTGCACAACCATCGAGGTCGACCAAGCAGAGCTCGAGCGGGCTAATCGGGATCTCGACGACCTTCGTCAGACGATGGTGGCGCAGGAGGTGACCCACGCGGCCAAGCTCGAGCAAACCAGGGCCTCCGAGCGCGAGCACAACTTCAAGGCCGTGGAGTGGGAACGGGCTCGGGCGACCAAGGCGCTCGAGGCGCTTGAGACCGAGCTCGCCAAGGTAGAGGCGTTGGAAAAGGCCATCATGAACGAAGCCGTCCTCGGACTGGCCTTCGAGCCTGCGGGCCAAGGTCGAGGTTGGAGAAGGTCGCGCCGAGAAGCGATTTCCTCGGCGCTTGCGCTTCTGACGAGCGCGCCAAGGTCGAGGCGTTGGAGAAGGCTGCCGCTGAGCAGGCGACTTCCTCGGCCAAGGCGCTTGCAGACGAATGCGCCAAGGTCGAGGCATTGGAGAAGGCCGCTGCTGAGCAAACGACTTCCTCGGCCAAGGCGCTTGCAGACGAACGCGCCAAGGTCGAGGCATTGGAGAAGGCCGCTGCTGAGCAAACGTCATCCTCGGCCAAGGCGTCCCCCGAGCTGGAGGCCAAAACCGCGGAGCTAGAGGAGAAGCTCGGGCGCGCCAGCAAGGCGGCGAAAAACGCCCTGGCTCAACTCCAGGACGCGCGTCGCCAAGTCGTGGACGCCGCCAAGGAAGCCCTCCAGTACCGAAGTGAGCTCTCGACCTTGTGGGCTAAGGTTGCCGAGCTCGAGCAAGAGAAGCTCGCCTGCGAGATGGCAGACTTGTAACTTTATCCTCATGTTGTCCTGTAAAAGAAAACGCTTGGAAACATTATGATAAAGCTACGTTACTTTTGGGCAAAAAGGTCTTGTCCCGTTTTGAAATTCATCGACGAGGCCGTTTGGAGTTCGCTTTTATCGCTTTTGCTCGTGCTCCGTAAGTCGTTGATGGTAGTATGCCACTGTCCAGCCCCCGTTGGGTCCGAGGTCGAGCAACGCCGGCATTGGGCGCAAGATTTGCACGCCATCGAACATGACCTGCAGAATGAAGAGAGAATCCGCAGGGGACATGAAAGCGAGATCGATATAGAGACGGTTACGCCCAGACTAACATTCGAATCACGACCGCGACCGTGCGCACTGCTTCACAGTTAACGTGGCGAAGCTCTTGGTCCGGGCCCAGGCACAGGAGAGGGCTATATTGCGAAGATGTTTGGCTTACGTTTTAGCTCGTCCCCTGGGGGAGGACGTCGAGCTCGCGACGCTTAGGCCAAGAGGAAATGTGCGGCGCACGAAGGTCGTGAAAGAACGAGTCCCAGACAAAAAGAATCGTACCGACACAAGTGGCAGCAGACATAAAGAGCGGGAATAAACGAACAGCTTTATTGAAATTTAAGGTATAGAGATTACACATAAAACTTTCGAAGCTGATCTATGTTCCACGAGCTAGAGAGCTCTCTGCCATCGGGCATCGCTAGCCGAGTAAGCCCCGCGGCGATCTGTTGAAACGACTCTGTAGGAGCCCTCCCACCGTGGGGATAACTTGTTGGTGTTGGACGAGCCCTGAATCCGTCTCAGGGCTAGGTCCCCAACAAGGAGCTTCCTAGGTCGTACCGACCGAGACGCATGTCTGCGAAGAGCTTGCAGGTAGTGCGTTGATCGTAGCAGTGCACGGCATCTTACTTCTTCTGCGAGGGTAAGGTCGAGAGACCGTTCGTGCTCGAAGTCGACTTGGTCGACCAAGCTGACCCTGGCAGAGCCCAACAGAATCCCTGGAGGCGGGGCGGCCCAAGATCAACACGAGATGGAAGGGTGTGGACCCCTGTGGCCCGGCTTGTCGTGGGTAATGAATAGACCATAGGACGGTGGGAAGTTCGCCCACCTGTGTCTTGCCGAAGCGTTCGAGCTCATCCGCCAACTCGCTTCTTGACGCCTCGACTGGACGATTTGCCGTTGGCGCGTTCATTGCTCCGCTGTTCGGGGTGAGCCACCGGCGAAGCATATTTTGATGCCGAGTTCCTTGCAAAACTCCTGGAACAACTCACTGGTAAACTGAGTACCGTTGTCAGTGATAATCTTGCACGGAACCCCGTACCTGGTGACCACGAACAAGCGGAAAAAACGAACAGCCGCTCGAGCAGTGATGGTCGAGACTGGTTCAACTTCGATCCACTTGGTGAAGGTGTCGATGGCCACGAACAGAAACTTCTTCCCCCCGACCGCCTGTGGAAAAGGGCTGAGGATGTCCAGCCCCCAGGTCGAGAAAGGCCAGGCGAGCGGGATGGTCTGAAGGGCGTGGGCCGGCTGGTGCATCTTCGTGGCGTAGAACTGGCATGCCCGACAAGTGCGAATGATATCACGAGCATCTTGAAGCGCCGTCGGCCAGTAGTACCCCATGCGGAAGGCCTTGCCGACCATCGTCCTGTATGAAGAGTGTGCTCCACAGAGGCCTGAGTGAATGCCGTTTAATAGGTACTTACCCTCCTCCGCAGAAATACACCGAGTCAGGACGCCGGAGATGTTCCGCCTATAGAGCATGCCGTCCACGAGTATGTACAAGCTCGCCCGTCGCTTGATCCTGCTCCTCTCGGCAGGGTCGGGTGGCAGGTCGCCCCTTGCAAGGAAATCGTGGATGGGCGCGACCCAGGAGGGGATACCGTCGACCACAGCGAGCATGACCTCCTGATCGGAGATCGATGGGGCCGCCAGCGTCTCCAGGATGACGTCGGGGGGAATGTCGTCGTCGGAAGAGCCGAGCTTGGAGAGGAAGTCCGCGCTGGAGTTGTCCCGCCTGGGGATGTGCTTGAGCTCCAAGTTCTGGAACCACTTCTCCATCTTGCGCACCTCGGCGAGGTACTTTGCCATCGAGTCCCCCGAGCATTGGTAATCCTTGTTGAACTGGTTGATGACGAGCTGGGAGTCGCCCTTCACGACCAGCCAGCGCACACCCAATGCCTTGCAAGCTCGCAAGCCCGCCAGGAGGGCTTCATACTCTGCCACATTGTTGGTCGCTAGAAACCCGAAACGAACCACGTACCTCAACTGGTCGCCGCGCGGGGTAAGGACAAGGATCCCAGCCCCCGAGCGCTTGAAGGACCTTGAGCCGTCGAAGAACATGACCCAAGGCTTCTCCTCCTACCGGCTCGGGAGCTGGGGCTGACGCTCGCTTTCGACCACGAAGTCGGCGAGCACTTGCGACTTTATAGCTGTCCGGGCCACGACCTGGACATCGAACGCCGCCAGCTCCATGGCCCATTTGGCGATTCGCCCGCCACCCTCTGGGTTCCTCAGGATGTCCCCGAGCGGAAAGTTGCTCGGAACAACTATAGTGTGCGCCTGGAAGTAGTGCCGGAGCTTGCGCGAAGCCATGAGGAGAGCATACAACAACTTCTGTACCTGCGGGTAGTGCTCCTTTGGGCTGTGCAAAACCTCACTGATGTAGTAGATTGGGTCCTGCTGTGCCCCCCGCTCAGCCACCAGGACAGCACTGACGGCCTAGGTGGTGGCCGCGAGGTAGAGCAGCAACCTTTCGCCGGGTTGCGGAGTCGTAAGGAGGGGCGAGGATGACAGGTATACCTTCAGCTCGTCGAAGGACCGCTGCACCTCTGGAGTCCACTCGAAGCCCCCGTGCTTGTGTAGGGTTCGAAAGAATGGGAGCCCATGCTCGCCGAGCCTCGAGATGAACCTGCTGAGGGCGGCCATGCGGCTGGTGAGGCTCTGCACCTGCTTGATCGAGGTCGGGGGCACCATCTTCTCGATCGCCTCGATCTTCTCGATTTGGACCAACCCCGAGCCCCGATCATGTAGCCGAAAGCACCTTCCCGACCTTGTGAACACACACTTTCGGGTTGAGCTTGATCTTGTGCCTGCTCGGGTTGGCGAAGGTTTCTCGAGGTCGCGAACGTGGTCGCCACGGAGGGGCTCTTGATGATGATGTCGCCCACGAGACCTCAAGGTTCCGCCCGATCGTGGTTCAACGCCTTGGTCATCGACGCTGAACGTGGCCCCGTGATTCGCAGACTAAACGACATGGTCGATAGCAATAGGTGCCGAACGGCGTGATGAAGGCCATCTTGCTCGTCGTCAACCGCCAGCTTGATCTGGTGGTATCCCGAGTAAGCGTCCAAAAAGCTCAGCATTTTGGCGTTCGCGGTGGAGTCGACGATCTGGTCGATGCGCAAAAGAGGGAATTGTCCTTCAGGCAGGCCGAGTTCAACCCCGTATGGTCGACGCATATTCTCCACTTTCCGCCCTTCTTCTGGATGGTGACCGGGTTGGCCAGCCACTCGGAGTAGTCGATCTCGCGGATGAATCCGGCCTTCGAGAGCTTATCGAGGTTCTCCCTGATGATCGCAACCTTCTCCGGGGAGAAGCGACGCAGCTTCTGGCGCACGGGTCGAGAGTCGGATCTCACCTGCAACTTGTGCTCGATCACCTCCCTCGGGACGCCGGGCATGTCCGCGGGCTCCCAAGCGAAGACACCCTTGTTGGCGCGGAGGAAGGTGACGAGCTCGAGTTCTATTTGGAACTCACTCGGCCGAGACGTGGGACGACTCGGTCATGTCGCCCTCCTCGAGCAAGCACGGCCTTTGTCGCCCATTGGCTGGATCGCCGCCCTCGCTTGGCGTTCTTCTCCATCACCTCCGGCCTCGCCGGCAAAGAAGCCGAAGAGCCAAGGCCTTGGTCTGCATCGCGTCGCCGCCCGCAGTCGCCCGTCACGGTGATGATGCCGTTGGGGCCAGGCAGCTTCATACATCGATGGCCATAATGGTTGGCCGCCATAAACTTGACCAGGGCGGGCCGCCCGAGGATGGCGTTGTACGAGAGGTCGCCCTCGACCACCTTGAAGGTGATCAGCTCGGTGTAGAAGTTGTTCGAGTCGCCGAAGGTAACGGGCAAGACCACCTGCCCTAGGGGAATGGTCGAGCTTCCGGGTACGATCCCGAAGAAGGGTATGGCGATGCTCTTGACCTTCGGCCAGGGAATCAGATCCGGTCAAGCGCTTACTGCGACAAGTTAAGAGCTGCCGCCGTCGACCATGACGCGCCCGATCGCGTATTGCCGATGGTCGGGTTACGACTCAGGCGGTCTTCGTGTCCCGCCATACAGGAGAGCGCCCTCGAGAGAAGGCGATGGTGGCTCGGCCCATTTGCATGGGTGCTCGACGGCTTCAATGGTGACACAGTAGATAGTCACATGGCGGCCTTGACCTCGCGCCGATCGGTAAGCCGACGAACCGCCAAGATGACGCTAATCCGGCGCTTCGCCGAACTCCAAGTCGAGGTCGCCATGTCGAGTCGGCATGCTCACGCGTTCACCTGTCGGTTGGCCATCATCCTTCGGAGCACGGGCATTTCACTCGCCCATCATAGAAGGCCTCCGGCTTGCTTTGCAAAGCCCTGCAGTCCCGCAGATCGGGGCGGCCGCCTTATGAAACAGTGAGAACTTTGTTCGTCATATCCGGGCACCCCTCGGCCCCCGGCCGGCGTCGGCCACGAGGCCTGTCGTCGGCCCTCGCTGGGCTGGTTCTGCGCTGGCGAGGTCGGGTCGCCTGGCGAGGCTTGAGCCTTCCCGAGCCTCGATCTCGGACCTCGAGGACCTCGTCTTTGGCCATCCGCCAAACGATCACCATGCAGCCTCCGCCACCCTGCGATCACGCTTCCGCTTGGTGGTGGTGCGTGGTCGGCGCCTCGAGTTGGATGTGCGGCCTCTGTCTGGTTTAGTCCAAGCTTACCTTGGTCGAGTCGCGTTTGGCGGACGGCGTCGTCGCGTCAGCGTCGCTCCGCCATGCGTAAAAGCTTGTTGACGCCGAGTCTCGAGGTGATCTCGTGTCTTCGTGAGGCATCGATCGCGACTCAACTTGAAGGCCTTGATGACGGCCGTCACGGAGATGCTTGGAATCGGGTTCCTCAGGCGGATGAACCGCCGCACGAAATCACGCAGCTGCTCGTTTTGCCCCGATGACACGGTCCAGTCCTTCTCCTCCCTGGCGCCAGAATAACTCGAAAGTTGGAGCGAAGGCGTCCGGGTTGGCGCCACGACACGAAGGAACCAGTTTCGTTGAAAAGCTGTTCGCGCTGCACCGCCCACGGACGGCCGGAGGTAATTGGCCATGACAAGCTCGTCACCCCGCCGCCAAGATAGCGGTCGAGTAGATAGACAAGAATTCATCGGGGTTCTTGGTCCGATCAAAACGCCGATCAACGCGGGTTTGAACCGAGCCGCCATCGCGACGCGACGCAGCCGCCGAGTACGCCATACCAGAGGGTCGACAAAGGCGGGTGTGGTCATCACCGACAAGGTCCTCTTCGCCGGATTTGGAGTCGAGGCTGCCGCGCGTGCCCGACCTTTGGTGGGAACGACCACGGGCTGGCACGAATCGCTCGCGTAACGCAACGGTCCTAGACCTGCGGTGCTCGGGCGTACGCTCGGGAGAGGTCCGCGACTGCCACGGCCGACTCAAGTTTGAGCGGCTTGGCTCGGGCCCGCCTCGCGCAGTGCGGTGCCCGCAGGACGCCTGACGTCTCGTCAAAGCCGCCCCGAGCCCGCCGCCGGGGCTAGCTCTCGCGCAGAGGCGTCCGACGGTCTTGCGGGCGGCGACGGCGACGTGTTGTCATCACTTTTCTGGGAGCGGGTCCCCGAGTGCTGACTTCGGTGCTGCGGAGGTACGACCTCGGTCGCAGCCCAATCGAGCTCTTCGGCCAGGGCTCGGCCAAAGAACTCCGACTTTGCCCTATCGGGGTCAGCCATGACCCGGGCGATAGCGCGGAGGCGCTCCCCCGTGAGAGGGAGCCTGGGCGGCCCAGAGGACGTGCTGGCCCTCTCCTAGGCTTCCCGCCGGAGGGCAGTTATGGCTTGGTTAATGGCGACATGCACCATCCGGCGAGCGTCTTCAGGGGTCTGCGGATCACGGTCATCCGCACTTCCCTCCGCGCCTTGACCGCCCGCCATCAGAACGTGATGTTCGAGTGGCGGCGGTGAAGGTGAAAACAGGGACACGGAGTCGGAGTCCGTGCCTGAATCCACGCTTGAGGAAAGTCCGTCAACGAAGTACGCCATGCCCTTGGGACCTTGATGTCGTTCCTGCGAAAAGAGCAGCAATCGGCCCCACGGTGGCGCCATTTGCCGACGATCGGGATCGCCAACCGCAAGAAATGAGATGGGGGTCAGTATGATGCGGGACCCGAGCTGCGCTTTGCTCAGATGGAGGGAAAGAGTAGACGAGGTGATGGTCGAAGCGAGGCGACAACGAACGTGAGACCGAGATTTATACTGGTTCGAGCCCCTGTGGAGGTAATAGCTCTACTCCAGTCGCCTTCCGGCGGTTTTCTTGGCTATTTCTGAGTACAAGGGTGTGTTACAACTCAAGTTCAACAATGGCGATGTCTAAGCTCGAGCTATGGCGTGTTGTGTGTTGTCTTCGTCTGCATCCGAAGATCGCAAGATCCTTAGTCTTTATACCTCCTCTGCACGCAACGGACGGGAGAGATTCCCGGAAAGTGGCTTTCATGCATGTTGAGGGCCTACCAGAATCGCCCGAACTTGTTATACAGACTGCTCGCCCTACGACCCGCGCCTTGGGCAACCGCCGATCAAATGCCTGATCCGAAATCCAGGGATGGACTACGGCTCCGAACGAGGGCCCGCCCGAGCTCGAGGTCGAGCGGGGCCGTGCTCGGGTCAGCCAAGGCTTAGGTCGAGCGCCTTGGCCAAGACTCAGTCGTGGCCGGGGGCCACCCGAGCTTGGGGGATCCGTTGACCGTGCACCGGCCGGTCAAGGGACTCCCAGTCCTCGTCAACTATGGTAGCAGCAGGCACTTGATATCTCTCCTAAAGTGTGGTATATCGTTTTCTACTCAAGGTAACTCAGGTTAGATTTCAGTTCCATTAGTAGAGGTAAGAGAAAGAAATTTCAGCAAGGAAAAAGAAGAAATTTTGGGTAAGGACAGAAATAGAAGAATGAGATAAGTCAAGAACACATTATTCTTTTAGGTTAGGTCTTTTATTTTAGAAAATAATTTTGAAGGACCTATAGAGACGACCAACTATCTAGGGTCAAGACCTACAACAAGATGGCTCGATACCACCTCTGTCGGGACCCGAATATGCAAATTGCATACCCTCGTGCATACCGTGACTAGTCCAGGATCACGCTAGTGCACACAGGCTCAACATTAGTGAATATCACAATCGTACATAGCGGAAATAAGATAAAAGGCATAATATACTAAGTATTACTAATTGAAAGACCTTATGGTCAACTTACTTAACAATGCCTCACAAGGCTGAACAACAAATTGAACTGCAGCGGAAATGAAGACGTAGGTAACCCCTCAGTATACCACAGGCAACTAACAAGGCTCGCACCCTAAACATTCGTCTCTTCATGGTACACCTTCTTCAGCTCTAATGATGTTTTGTAGGCAAGGGTGAGTACATAAAGCACTCAACAAGTTGTGCACAGAATGCAATTCTAACATAACTATATGCAAGGCTTATTCCAAAGGAAGGCTAAGAGGTTCATTTGCAAGAAAGAAAGATTTATGAACAAGCATGAATATAGATTGAAAAGATAGTAAAAACAAATAACAGTAATAGATAGATTCAGCATTTCTCAAGTAAACCAAGTTTCCAGTCCTAAGTCAAGATTCAACCATTCCATGGCAACCAGCCATCCGTCCCAAGTTTTATTTTGCAAAAAGTCTAATCCCTTGACTGTAATCCCCGAGCTTTGCTCAATACCGTGAACACGGCTATCCGAATAGATTGTACACTCTGCAGAGGTTATGCACTTTACCCACATGACATGATAATCTCTTTTGTGCCTGGCCATTAGCACACTTCCTTTGGTGTGCCGACAGAGAATCATGACAAAGCCTTTACAATGCATCATCTTAACCCAGTACTACCCGCTGAGGTTTCAACACTGAAGGGTTACACCACCACAACAGGGCCCCCCTCTTGCGCCATGTGAGCCACCCCGAGCATGGACTGGTTACCACCACCCGGGTCTCACGCCACCACGATAGTACTAAAGCTAAGACTTTGCAAATTAGTCACTAGGTCGCCCCATATGAGTACATGTGGTTGCATGATCGACTCAGGTCAAAGGCTGGCAAGGTGTCCTTAGGGTTGATCAAAGCAAGACATACACATACCCTCTACCCATCGGGCCCACCCTGGCATCCTGCCCTTGCCACTTGCTCCGATCTAAAATCATAACCACCCCAGTTGATTACCAAGCACCACGTGCCATCAACAATTCAATATCGTTGCGTGACATCCATTGCCACCACAACTCAATCTCATCGTGTGACCTCACATGACACACAAATTCATAACATTGTTCCATATTCCATTAGTCAAGATTATTTATCAAAGATTCAAGTACATGTGATGACGTGGCATGGCTAAGCAGTTCTATTCCGTTCTAATCATCCATGTTGATTTCATTATTAACCAACTATAGTGAACCAACCTAGGGTGACAAGTGGATCATGGCATACAACTAGCAAGGTAGGGTGTAATTCAAAGGGTACGGTAGCTAATCCCAAACTTATGTTGAAATCATTTATACAAATAAAATAACAAGTGATAGGTAAACCAAAATAGCATGCAATCTAGTTTATGGGTGCAACATGATTAAAGGATAACTTGCCTTGGTTAAGCTCCTGATCGTGGTCTAGAAACTGTTCTTGAGTTGGTAGCTCCTCCTCCGAAGCGTCGCACAATTCAACGTCTACGCGAATCGAGAAGGAATAGCAAATAAACACCAAAACCAAAGAACAAATGAACTCAAAAATTCAAATAAAGCCACCATTGGAAAGATCTCAATTTTACAAATTTTTAGGAATTTGAATCACCCAAATCGAAGTTCATATGCAAAAGTTATAGCATTTAGAAGTTTAGAAAATAAACTAAATTGAATTTCTAAATTTAATAGTATCGCTTTTATAAACGAAATCCGAATTTTTCCCACTCGACCGTACGGACGACACGCAACGAAACTTGGACTATTGATCCTTTGATCGACGGCCAACGTTACCCGGGCTATTTCACTATTCCTTTATTAACGTGGCTCAAATCTATCCGTCCCTCTTGACTCAACGGTTGAGATTACCTGAGGTGATCACGGATCGGCAAAGCGACGCGGCCCGACCTAGTACGTTCACGGACGACTGGATGGTCTCGGTTTGACGGTGAGGTCCGCGACTCAAACCACCGAAGATGAAGAAGATGACGGTGAGTTTGGCGCTGCAGCGATCTCGGACACTCCTCAATCCCAACGAATAGTGGCGAATCGACGATGTTCCTCGGAAAATGGCAACGGCGATGACCTCCACTCCGGCGAACTTCCCCGCGGCTTCCTGGCGTCTCGAGCTCCGTGTTTTGCTCCAACGACGCGACGTCTCGTACTGATTCCCAAGCCTGATCGACGCGCTATTTAAGGCGCCCGGCTCCCGTGTCCGAGACGAACCCGCGATGGCTGCGATTCAAACTTTCCAAATCCTTGGTGGCAACCCGGCGCACCCGTACCTTTTTCCACGCTCTCCTCGAGGCAAGCTCTTCGTCACAGCGTCCGAATTTCCAATGGAACACGTAGCATGGCCCGGATACGGTGACTTGCTCGATTTCAATCCGTCTGGCCACATCGGCGCCTCTGGAATAAGGCCAATCGGACCGCTCCGCTCGTATAGCAAACGTACACGGCAACTGCTACTCACGAAAGTTTTTCCCAACCTTTCTTTTCTTAAAATACCCAAATGTATTTGATTTATTTGAGCCCCCTTAAACACCAGGAAAATTCCCAGAGGATACTTTGAGACCTTATGGGCTTAATAAAATATTTTTGACAACAATTTATTTTGAAATTATCCATTTATAAATAATTCTTTAACAAAAGACAATATACTTTAAATTAACGTACTTTCGACAGATCTCAGAAAATCCGAATAATCCAGATAATTCACAAAAATCATAAATGTCAATAAAATCAAATTTAATGATTGAAAAGCCGAAAATTGGGATGTTACAATTAGTTACTATCTTCAGGACCTCCTTGTTGGGTACGGCGGTTATAGTCCGGGTGGTGCCCATCTCTGTGCAGCCGGCTCAGCCCATCCCCTCTTGGGTGGTCCTCACGGCCCGCCATATAGATACTCGGGGTCCATGTACTCCACAGTAAGGACTTGACAAGATTATTTATATCATATGAGCTTGATAAACAGAAGAAGGGAAGAATGCAGGAAAGATAGTTCGGTCAGATTGGTTTTAGAAAGGTCTGGTTGATGCAGCCAACTATTTTGAGCCATTGGTTGACGTCTTGAGGTGCATGGATAGTGATGTACTAGATATGGGTTTCTTGTATGGTTGTTTGTGGATACAAAGAAGGAAATTTCTCTGTGGTTTGATGGGGTTAAGGACAAGGATAAATCTGTTTGGGCCATAATTGACAAAAGGTGGGATAACAAACTTAAGACACCATTGCACTTGACTGGCTATATTATTTGAATCACTACTTTTACTATCCTAACAAGGTGGAGATTGAAAGGGAAGCAACATTTAGAAGTGTTCTACTTACCTGTGTGAATAAATTAGTAGCAGAGGAGGACATTCAGAACAAGATCAGGCAAGATGAGATTCAAATTTAGCAAGATGGCCTAGAATCTTTTGGAAAGGACATTGCCTAAAGGCAAGAAGGAACAAAAATTTTGACCAAGTAAGTTTTTACATTTAAAACATTTATATAATTATGCTAGTCATGTTAGTAACTCACCATGCTTTACCTTTTGATATGGTCACATGAAGCAAAATGGTGGCTGAACCATGAAACATCTACACCACATTTAAGGAACTTGGCTACAAAGATTTTGAGCTTGACGTGTAGCTCCTCAGCTTGTGAAAGAAATTGGAGTGCATTTGAGCAAGTAAAATGTTTAACAATTTAACCTATTTAGTTGCCTCTCTTTTTAACTTTATACAATGTTTTGTCTGATATACAATGCTTTTTCTTCGTCTTGTGCAGGTTCACTCAAAGAAATTATCAAAATTGCTCCACAAAAGGTTAAATGATCTTGTCTTCATGAAATTCAACTCAAAACTGCAACATAAGAAAGAGAACAAAAACAAAGATTCTATTTAGATAGAAGTTACAAATGTCCTCGAAGATGATGGCAATGAATGGCTGGAAGAAGATCAAGTTGAGCCACAATCTGAGCCGCAATCTGAGACACAACCTGAGCATGATGGTGCTAAGGATTATTTGCATGAATCTTGCTTGACTGCCATTCAAAGTATAGGTCAAAAGAAGAGAACAAGGCCAAGATGCAAGCATGTAAATACTAGAAAGAAGAAGAAAATTATCCCAACTATAGAGGAGGAAAAATAATTTGTCACATCATCCTTGTTTGAAGACAATGAGATGGAACTACCAAGTGATTTTGAGGGCTCAATGTCAAATGATCTTAGTGATAATTAGAGCATCATGAGTTATCAAATATTTTTTTTGTATTAATACTATGGAAATACCGCATGCTTGTTGTGTAATAGCTGTTAATTAGACTTTGGGTTTTGTAATTTAGTGCTGTATGAATGAGTTTGTCGTGGTTGCATGGATAATGTGTTATTGTTTGTGCACTTATGGACTGTTATTAAATGATTAAAAAGTTTCTTGCAGCTATGGTGGTATTTTACATAGGAGGAATTCATGATATACCGCTCTATTCATTGGCACTTCAGGAAATACCACTCGTTGTCTCAATGACACAAATAGAGTGATATATCATGAATTTTTCCTTTTACACAATATGTAAAATTATGAAAACAACATTTTATATGTGACCATAATGTAGGATAGCTTCCACAATAGCTCTATAGCCTGCGATGTTGCGATGTCACGATAATCGCGATTTAAATCATTGATGTTGCTTAATGTATATCATAAGAGCATCACTAATTTAAATTTTATTCTTCACTAATTTATCAGCATCATTCATGTATTATTTTTATACTATCGACCTATCAAAAACCAAGTATTGCCAAAATTAATAGAGAAACTTGTTTTTCTTCAATCAATTGTTGCTATATGAGTTGTATTGCTTCTCATATTGCAGGTTTTCAAGTCTTTCGGTGATGGACTAACATCTTTAGAGGAATAAGTCTTTCACCATGAAATACACTATTGGAATAGAAGCTTTTGTGGAGGTGGTTGGGATTGGAAAAGGTTTGCATGATTTGACTGGATTAGTTTAGGATACATCCAAGACAAACAAAGTTTTATCTATTTGTTTCGACATGCCTACAGGCAAAAATTGTTCCTCGCTTTAAACGATATAATCAAGTTCTTGATAGGTGATTTCATGAGAATTAAGGCAAAATCAAATTATCATTTTTGGGAAATTGTCTATAGCCCCGTTTGCTTGCAAAAGGGTGGAAGTCAGTGTAGCCAAAAGACACCCGCACAACTAAGAATTGCCTTGTATTTCCAGTGCCGAGTATCAAAAAAATTCTCAAGAAGGAAGCTCACTAAAGGCACACACTATTTCAAATTTATTAGTGACGTCCTTAAAAAGGTGGTCGAGGATCCCATTCTTCTTGAGCTAGAGGTTGATGGAATAGATGATGGTGCCAGTGTTTTCCTGTCGCTAGGCAAGTGAAATTTGCTATTGAAATGCCCTTTGTTGATTTCTCACGTCCTACGCGATGAGGTCGAACACTGTCTACACCATTTGATATCGATTATTGAAAATACAACCATTTCTTTCTTTCCATAGGTTCCAAAATCCATAGACTATAATTCCGTCTACCTCCTTACAAAGCTACTTTGGTATGCTGTCACGAACGGACATCCACCATGAAGAAACAGTTTGCGTGACCATAATTATTCACGGCAACTGAATTTGCTTCCATTGGAACACATTACACCATATCTACCTTGCGAAGGACAATTGGAACATTAGATGTGTTGCTGATTCAGGGTTTGATCCACACAATGGACACACGGTGCAGTGAGGCCAATTTCTCCTTATTAATCTGCCAGTCGTTTGGATCCTATTTTGGACGAGTAACCATGCGAAGAATCTGCACCTTTTTTTAGTGTTTGCTTTCCAAACTATTTTATAGTTATGGTTAGTTACAGATCCATGGAATTGCACCCTGTATGTTGTCTTTGTTAAGAAATTTCCATCTGTCGTCTAGCGCCAAGTGATGTCATCCTAGATGTGTGGTTGCAAGGCTTATTGACAGGATAGCGACTAGGCTAGTAGAGTGGAAGGGGCAATGCTATCAAAGGAGGCCAGACTAGTCTTAGTGGACTCGGTGCTTACGTCCCTAGCCACTTACCACTTATTGGTCTTCACACTATCAAAATGGGCACCCAAAAAGATTAACAAGCTACAAAGGAACTTCATCTGGAGGGGGGATCAGGTTTGCAAGGAAGGGCATTGCTTGGTGAGTTGGAGAAAGGTGTGCAGACCAAGAGCCTTAGGTGGATTAGGAATCAAAGACTTTTAGAAATTTGGGAGGGCACTCAGGATGCGATGGCTATGGAAAGAATGGAAAGGCTAAGAGAGGCAATGGGTTGGGGATAAGTTGCCATGTGATGATAGTGATCAAGCCCTTTTCAATGCAAGTACTATAATTTCCTTGAAAAATGGGGCAACAGCAAACTCTAGACTTCAAATTGACTAGAAGAAACATCTCCAAAACTCATCGCCCTACAAAGTTTCCAATGTGTAAGAGGAAAGAACAAAACGGTGTATGAAGAGTTACAAAACAATAGGTGGATAATACCAAATAACAACAAAAACACATCTTCATTAGTTCTTTGCCCTATGGCAAGCCATACTGCCTATATATTATTACAGTGTACTAGCTCTTCAGAAAAATTTGGTATCTCAACTCTTCTTCAGTTGTTTTGCAATTTCCATCACATCCCTTTGGGTATTTCAAGCCTTCAAGATATGCACAATTGCACAATTAAGGTTAGAAAGTTCACAAAGCAAGCAAGCAAGCAAGCTAGCTATAACTATAAGCCACAGCTTGTGGTTGGACACGAAGGTTAGGGGGTTCTAGCTTATTGTTTTTGCGTCTTTCACTGCAAAGCTTTCCTCGTATCTAGTCAACTTAGACCAAACTAGTTTTAGAATATTTGATCGAGATTTACATGTCAATAGCAACATCAAATGTCCAAACCTAACTAAAAATTTAATAGTGGATCCTTTTGGTGGTGGGATATTCTCAAGTTGATAAGTACCTATAGCAGATGTCAAGCACTGTGGGTAATGGAACCTCAAGTCATCAACTCTATTCTAGAACGACGTGTGGAATATGCACATTTTTGTACTCAAATATGTGCTAAAAACAAAATAACACTGTTAAAGAAACCCTCTTAGATTTCAATATTCAAGGATTATTTCACATTCCTTTATCTAAGACTGCTTTTGAGGAATTCAAACTCCTCCAGCTCGAAATCAAGGTACACATCTTCTAGGGACATGCATGATCAATGGACATATATGTGGGGTATTGGTACATTCGCATCGAACAAAGCGTATATGCTCATGATTGGCAATGACCCGGTGCCTCTACCTTTCAAATGGATCTAGCAATGTAGGTGCACAATGAAACATAAGGTGTTTTCTTGATTTCTGTTGGTAGATAGACTAAATACAAGGAATATCCTACAGTGAAGATGCTTCCACGTAATAGCAGATGCTTGATGTGTCTTGTGCAACAGAAGGACGGAAGAAACTCTTGATCACTTACTTTTCAAATGCATCTTCAGCAAGACCTGTTGGGGTATCCTGAATATACATTGGAGTAACATTGTCTCAATTTCGGCTTGAATTGAAGAAGCAAGATATTCAGCTTAGAATATACACTTCATGGAAACCTTCATTCTTAGTGCTTGGAACATATGGAAACAAAGAAATGTCTAGGTCTTTAATAATATTCCACCAATGATACCAGGTTGGAAGACAGCTTTCAAAAGTGGCATATCCCTGACTACAAACAAAGTTAAGGAACAACACTAAGAATCCTTAATAGATTGGGCTTACAAACTTTAAGCTTCTCCTTTTTTATCTTTTGATGTACATATCCCACCTATAAATACTCCTATTATTTATTTTATTTATATATAGACAGTAGAAGTGTCCTCTACTATTTTTCTCTAAAAAATAAGCTTGGACCAACCATTAACAAAAGGAATAAATCCATTTGACCCTTGAACTCCTACAAAAGTCTAGAAATCAACTCATAGCTATAAAACCGGATATTCAACACTCCTCAACTATCAAAATCGAGTAACCAACCATCTTAAAGCCATTCCACCCCAGTTTTTAGCCGACATGGCAAACCAATGTGGCAGTGGTTTTAACTTGTGAACCGGTTTAGGAAGACATAACAATCAATCAAAAAAAAACAAATAAGATTAAAAATATATTATGGTAGAACCCATGGTCATGCTTTAAGCTTTTTCTTCTATCTTACTCCTCCTACTTCCCATCACTGCTCAGACCATCATCCCATCCCATTGCTACTTGACAAACCAGTCCACCGTGTCTCGTCGCTGTTGCTACTCACCAAGCCAGAGTGTGATGACTAGTGCTACTGATGCTCCTATCCCTCTGGTCCCTAACGCCACTACTAGCACATCGAAGTCTAATGGCCAATGCTACTGCTTCGATGCACGGATGCAGGAGTAACCTTTCTTAGCTAAACCGTCAGGTGTGATGTTGTGGCTATTCCCACGCACACCAAAGCCGCACTACATTGAGAGCTACAGAGGATAGAGAGAGAGAGAGAAAGATGGATCCAGATCTAAGGTGAGTTGGTGTGATGCCGTAGAGGTGAGAGAGACACGAATTGGAGCTAAAGGAAGGTGGATCGAGCACCAAGGAGGCCATCGGTGGTTTAGTTGCTGCCAGTGATTGTAGTTTGAGTGGTGGGGGAGTCACCAGCGGCAAGCCCACATTATCAAGAGAGACGGATCCAGGGTGGCGGATTGGAAAGGCAAGGCAGCGGTGATTGGTGGAGAGGAGGAACAAAGTAAGGGGAGGAAAAGAAAGGAAGAAGGTGATTTTTGAGTGTGACATGTGGGCCATCAACTTTTGTGTATTTCCTAATTCATTAAAATGTATGCATAGTTGACTGGAAGGTGATTAGGTACTTATGTGTGAGTAAATTTGTCCATGTAGGTGTCACTTAAGCTAAATCAAGGTGAGGTAGCCTAGGGGGTAGAGTACCTTGTAGTGATATTTTATGGGTCAAACATCCGATTTTGCACTTGATGGTTGAAACCTAGATTTTCATAAAAGTTTAGAGGGTCAAATAGAATTATTTCTTAACAAAAAGACCAAAAGAAGCTACTAGATGCTCAAAATTAGTGCAACAAAAGGGAGAGCACAGAGATGAAGAGAGAGAGACACTATGGTCGAGAGTAGCGCTACATCAAGGCGAAGGAGCCAGTGGTGGATGACACAAGGAGAGAGAGACTAGGGGTTAGGCATGGAAGCTCATAGCAGTGGTAGATGGGGATAACTTGCTCAGCTCTTGTGGAACCAGTACTGCTCATCGTTCTTTGTTCTTTGGATGGAAAAACCCAAATTAGGTGGGCTGCAGTGCGCAATTAACAAATAGGGGGTTTCTATTATGTGCACACTCGCTAGCTAGCGTTCGAGTGCATAGTGGGCCCACATGTCTACGTATGTGCAAGACACAAAAGGGGATCGACACAGTTGCTTCTTCCTTCTCTCCCTCACCTATTGCTACCCTCACTGCCTCGTTGCACCACCCCTCTTCGCCCCCACCTCCATCAAGTTCCCAAGGGTTCAAAAGGGTCACACCCCCCGATTCCATATAACAACATGATGTGTACACCAGCAAGCAACTAGCAAGAATTTTGTAATCAAATTAGCCATACCCTGACGTGTCAAAGAAGCTAATGGATCTGCGTCTCTGTCTCATGTAGCAACAGCAGCACGTGCTTCTTCAAGCATCGTTGCCACAAGACTCGTCCAATCGTCCTCAACCTCGATGCTATTACTGATTCACCAATACGCCAATAAGTTCTCATCAATTCGAGTTGTTCTTGTAACAAAATATTCGATTATTCAATAGTACTAGCACATGACTGCAAGGATTGGATTATTTCATGCTTGCCATTTGTGATCTCACTGTGGATGATTTGATTGGTCTTTTTACTAGCAGCAGTACCTTGAGGCGAAGGAGTACCTGCCTTGGCATTCGGACTGGATGGACAAGTGTCCACACGCCTGGAAGGATCTCTGCAAGATGTGGGCATCGAAGGAGTGGATCGAGAGGTCCAAGAGGAACAGGGGGAATCGAGAAGCCAACCCCGAGATCTGTGTGACCTACCTAGGTGGACGAGGCATGGGTCACGTCGCGCGCGATATCGTAAGTATACTAAGTACAACTCTAGCATTCTTGTCAATTCAGTTTTTCATTTCACATTTGAAATTGAACTGCAGGAGTCGGAGACGGGACTTGACCCCGACGAGTTCACCGTGTGGACGCAGGCACACACGCCCCGTGTCCGACCTGACGGTACACAACCACCGATGCACCCGGTTTGCCAGGAGAAGATTGTAAGTGACTTTCTCTTTTCGCTGCTCTACAGCTATTGCAACTGTGGCCGAGCTAATCCACTTCATATCTTATTTGTTTCGCAGGATACATACAGTGCAGCCATGAAGGAGAAGCACGGTGCCGACTGTGACCCCTTGACCATGCCGGTCGACCCTCTGGTCATCTACGAACCGTTCGGTGGGAGGAGTCACAAGCAGCTCGGCTTCATGGACTCGGTGGTGGCGCCCGAATCGTACAGGGGCCAAGTCAGGACACGTCGACAGCAGGCCGCCTCTTCCGCCAGTGCACAGCTAGAAGCCCAGGCGAAGATGATCGCAGAGTTGCAGCAGCAGATGCAGGCGGATGAGCAATGGAGGCAAAGCGGATGAGCATGGAGGCAAAGTGAGCGAGAGGAGGATAGGAGGCGATGCGAGGCCCTCCAGAGTCGAACCTCCGATGTACAACTATTTCCGTGTAATTAAGATTGTATACGAGCTACGTTGTACTTACACGCTTCAGATGCTAACATATCATATCCACATCGTTGTAGGGGCGGACCCTCGGCTAGCAGATGCCACCTCCGCCGCCGTTCTTCACGCAGACACCGACGCCGACGGGGTAATGCATTTTGTTCAGCCGCTAACTATTCATACAAGTACACAAATGCACAAGAGTTTTGAAAATTGTGGTTTCCTCTATTCTTGTAGGTGTCCACCTCACCATACCGCCTCATGTATTTAATGCTCAGGAGGTGATTCCATGGCACTAGATCACCGCAGATCAATTAAATCGACGATGTGTTTGCCGATCCGCTTTGTGGTTCACGACTTAGTTAGTTATTGCTTTTCTTTGGTTCATAGACACGTTGATTGTGAATGTGATGTACACTTTTGGTTTGTGAGCTGAATTTGTGAATTATTAATGCATTTTGCTATATGTGCTATATGTGCTTGGTTGGCTATCCTAATTTGCTTTATGTTGTTATCATATCAACTGTTGTCTTTTGTCTCGCCGAGTGGATGTCCTAGTTTTAGGGAAGTGTGCCAAAATTTTTACTCTTTAAGTGCATGACAATCTTTTAATAAATGGAAATTGCTTTAGGTTGAGTGAAATATGGTGTTGATCATAGTCTTCTAACTTTGAGCAAAACACATTGGAAACAAATTTAGTGAAGAAGTTGCATCCAAAATAAGAACAATTGCTCGATGGAGGGAAAGTTTGGTTGTAAGTACTTACATACTTTCGCTTTTCTTTCAATATGTATGCCTAGTTATTATTATGCTTTATTTTGTCAAGAAAAGGAGTTATTATTATACTTTATTGATAGATTGAGAGAGTTTTAAGTTGTTTTATTTTGTTTCTCGCAGTACAAAATGTTAGGAATCGGAGAAACTAAAATACCCCCATATCCACTAAGTAATCGTGGAGCTTCGTAAACTTGCTTCTAGGTACATCGAATGAGTTTAGAGCACACTATGAAGGTATTAAAATATATATTTTTAGAGTTTTATTTTTCCTTAACAGTTTTGCTAGCTAATTATGGCATAGCTCAGTGTCCTGATGTTTTGTTTGCTAGTTTCTTGTGATGTCCATACCAGATGGTCAAGAACTCAGATCAAGTGGATTCATTAATTATCCCAGACGTAAACCGATAATTTCTCTCCAAACAATGACCTACATGTCGGCTTTTGAAATTTATTAGTGTGGCTTGTCCATGTTCTTATTTCTTGTCTCGATGATTCATAGTCTTCAGAACTTTGAGCAAAACACATTGGAAACAACTAGTGAAATTATATTGTCATTGTTCTGGGCAATATATTTGTGAATGTGAATGTGTCAATGGAAACTTTGATCATTTGTGAATTGTATTGATGAATGTGAATGTGTGTGAAATTATATGTTGTGATTGTTCTGGGCAATTGGGGATATAAAACTGCTGGGAATGGGGTTTTTTTGCAGGTTAAAATTGGATTTTTTTTAAAATTCCCAGTATTTTTTTTTATTTTTACAACCTGTGTCCTCGGCTCTAACCATGCCGACGACACAAGATAGCCCCAGGTTCTGGCACCAGAAGGGGTCTGTGTCGTCGGCTATAGCCTAGGCCGAGGACACAGATGTCCACTCTGTGTCCTCGGCTCTAACTATGCCGATGACACAAGATAGCCCTAGGTTCTGGCACCCGAAGGGGTCTGTGTTGTCGGCTATAGCCCAGGCCGAGGACACAGATGTCCACTCTGTGTCGGCAGCATTAATTAAGCCGAGGACACAAGTGTCTCCTCTGTATCGGCAGCTTTAGGTTGGCCGACGACACAAGTGTCCCATCTGTATCGGCAGCCTAATTTAAGCCGACGACAAATGTCTGGGTGTCGGGCCGGCCCCGGATGGCATCTGTGTCGTCGGGATTTATTGTGGCCGTCGACATAGGTATTCAGTGTCGTCGACTCTGTGTCGTGGGACTTGTGTCGTCGGGAGGCCGACGACATAGCCCTGTGTCGGCGGTTTTGGCATCTGTGTCGTTGGTAAAAGCCGAGGACACTGAGCAAGATCCTTGTAGTGAGTGCTTGACCATGCGCCAATGGAGACTGATCTAGCTTGCTGTGGTGCACATGCCGGAGGTGGCAAAGAGGACTAAGTGTGCGAGCTATTCCTCGCATGCTATTCGTGGACGTGAAAGGGAATATGGTGGCGGCGACTGTCTATTGGAATAGGGTGGAGAGGGGTTGAGATCTAGGATTTGGTGGCTTTGGAAATTTGGAGTATAATGTGAAAGATATTGGCCCACCTATCATCCTCTTGTCGTGTCCCCTTGTTCAAATTTATTAAATTATCTTATTATATATTCGAAGAGGATTGTAAAAGTGAAATATTATCCATTTATATCATTTTCATGTATACAAAGCATACTTTTTTAAAAAAATATATTTTTGGTCAAAATTAATAGGGTTTGATTACATATATTCTAGGTAGTCACAAAAGAGAGAGCATCTAGTCAACTTAGATCTAGTTTTTGAACATTTGGTCTGGATTTCCATACCATGTCAACATATAGCGATATAACACTTGACTAAAAGTTGGGCTTAGAGAAACCATAAACTTAAAAGATTTGGGTTGGTTATATGCCCATCAGCAAAAAAGAAGCTACTAGATGGCTCATAAATAGTGCAACAAAGAGGGAGAGTACCGAGAGGGAGAGACATCGGTGGCCGGTAGGGTGGGCATTTTTAAACTAAAATGAAATTACCAAACCGAATTAAACCAAATTAACCGATTATTTCGGTTTTTGTTTTGGTATAGTTCGATTTTTGATATTTGGTTCGGTTTTTCGCTTTCAAAAACCGAAATAACTGAATAGCCTATGCACAGTACCACTTTTATAATGTTCTTTCTAAAGCCACTAAGCAATTCTCATGTTCTAACATATTTATGTATATGTTTGGTATATCATATGTTCTATTATGCTTATATTGAATGATTTATGAATATTATGTGGGTTTATTCCTACTCTGTGTTACAATATGAGAAAGACTAAATTTAATCTACCAGTGTTTATTCATATTACGATTAATCGAAAAACCGAATTAACCGATGGTTAATTCGGTTTGGTTTTTTATTTTGGTCCAAAAAATTCAATAGCCAGTTTTTAAAAACCAAATTATTTTAAAACTAAAAAATCGAACTGGTTAGACGAAAAAAACGAATGTCCACCCCAACCGTTGGCAGCGCTACACCAGGAGGAAGGAGGCGGCAGAACATGCTTAGAATACATTACTGGTAACAGTATATGAACGCCATATTTGCTATCAGATCAGATTGTGATTAATTTGAAATCCGTCGCACCGGTGTGAAACTCTCCGAATTTGTATCCACGTCTGCATCTGAGCTGCACGCAAACAAGGCAAACACCACCCGCACCTCTGTTTGATCCGTTTGCAGAACACTTCCACGTTAAAACACAACGCTTTTGAGAGCTCGGCGTCACGCGCACCACGACCTCCGTCCGTCTCCGAGGGCCATTGCAATGCCGGCCCGTGGTTTTGGTGGTCTACTCGACCCTGACCACACCACCAATCTCTCTCGCTGTCGCCCTTCTCTCTTGCTGGCTTCTCTTGTTTCGTCTTTAAAGCACGAGTGCCCGACCCTCTCTCTCTCTCTCTCTCTCTCTCTCTCTCTCTCCACCACCTCCGCCTTCACTTCGAACCACCACCGACCGCGCCGAGAGGCGACCGCCTCACCATGTCCTCCGCGCCCCCGCGGTGCGCTGCTTCGTGCTCTCCTGGCACTCCCGGCTGCCGCAACCGCCCGCTGAATCTCGCCGCTTCTCTGGTCGGATATTCTCGTTTCCCGGCGTCCGTTTTCTCGTTCCCTTTGTGTCCCCTGCGGAAAGAGAATCGGACGCACCGCGTGCTCGGGTTGGGGAGGCCTCGCGTCGGGAGAGGCGGCTCGCGTGCATGGAGGCTAAGGTTTCTCTCTTGGCTGCTCTGCTCCCTCCTTCAATCTTGCATTTGTTTCTTGCTTGCTGTCACACCCGTGGCCACAGGGGGTTGATTCCTGGACGTGAGCGGACTGAATCTCGGTAGGATACAGCAGAATCGCAGCAAACTTGAACAAGGAAGAAGAAGAACTTGGGGAGGAAGAAGAAGAAACTGGAAAAGGGGAAAAACCAGGTTTAGTTCATTTTCTTTCTGTCCTCTCTCGCTCCTGACAATGGCCCTTTTAATCCCCTTGCTCACCCACTGACATCTGGGTCTCTCCAGCCATGACAGATTCGTGTGCTGTAGCCTCGCGTGGAGGCTGCGAGCGATTGAGGGTTGGTCAGCGTCCTAGCCACTAGGCTGATGATAGGTTCTTAGTCATGGACTCATGGTGTTCTGTGTAATGCCAATAAGAGCTAATATTGATATTGAGTGATTCAATCTGTTAGGTCGGTAGCATTGTTTCTTTTGTTAAGCATTTTACACTTTTGAGTTATGATAGGCATTCCTCCATTTGCTGCCTGTAAGTGATAGTGTTTTCTGTGCGCAATGCAGTACAGAACACAAACTAAGTTTCATTAGCTGTTGGAAGATATCAGTCCCATGGTCCTCGTTGCCATAGCGTTTGCAAATTATTTGGTGTACCTGGGAAAAGTAACCCCGTTTCTTGAAGTTTTTTTTTTCCTCAATGTTATATGATAAAGATTTCATGAAATGTGGGTTACTTCAGGGGCCTTAGGTAGAACTGTAGGGTACAATTCGGCGTAGTTGCATTATTCATGCCTTGTAGCCTAGGCTGTATTTCTACTTCAGTTGCGATGTGAAGGTAGTGAACTACTCCTGTGGGTTACTTTCCTGTTTCATATATTATATTTTAGATGCTACAAAGATGATACATCATATCATAGGATGAATGTAAGTATTCAAGAATCTTAAGAGACGATGCTCTAGCCTGAAAAGGAAGAAAATTTTCATGTGTTAAACTTCTTTTAAATAGCTGTCTTCACTCACAAAGTCCTGAAAGAGCTATGTTAACGGTACACCCTTCTGATTGATACTTCCAAAATACATTGCTAACTTAGTTATTTGTGTTGATGTACACGTTCCTGTGTCAATGTGATATCTCTTAACAAATTACATTTGTTTGTTCTAATGTTGATAGACGGACTCACTTGAAATTGGAGACAGTGGTGAACACCAAGCATCTTTAGAAGCTTCCCTTGCTTCAGATGTGATATATGATGACTCACCGGTATGTCCATGCATTGGAAGTGAGCACCAGGCAGAAATCCCCAATCTAGCCACAGAGGATGAGCGCCGTCGGCTCATGACGGGCTCACTTGATAGTTGCATGGTAGTTTGTTATGATTATCCTAGTGTGGTTGGGTTAGCTATACCAGTTATGTGGGCACCACCAAATGAAGTGAACAAGGATGAGGAGGAATTACGAAGGCAGCATTATTTAGAAACTGAAGCAAGAGCCAGCAGCAGGGACGAGGTAAGTAAGGTGTCCTCGATTTGTCCAACCAGCAATAACACAGGTGAATGCAATTCAACATATCAGGATCCACATCCAGTGGTACCAGTAGATCAGATAGAATCTGACAGTAATCAAGCAGATGGTGAATTATTGGCTCAATGTTCTACTCGAGAAGGACTCATCTGCACTAATGAGCCAATGAAGCAGCAAGAAATCAAACAATTTACTCCACTGCCTGATTTATCCACTTCCCTTTGGAGTGATCTTGAAGCAGAATGTTTTCTCCTCGGGCTCTATATTTTTGGCAAAAATCTCAGTCTGTTGAGCAGGTTTCTTGGTACTAAGACTGTTGGAGATGTGCTTTCCTACTACTATGGAAAGTTCTACAAAAGAAATGCGTATAAAAGATGGTCAGACTGCAGAAAAGCAAGAACTTGGAGATGCATTCTTGGGGAACGCATTTTTACAGGTTGGCGACAGCAGGAGCTTATATCTCGCCTGAAATCTAAAATCCTTGAAGACGCTCATGATTTATTGGTTGAGGTGCGTTGCAGTTATGGCAAGAATTTTGATCTCTTTTGCCTTTTGATTGAAGTTTGCTGAATGCTGATTATTTAGATATTGAAATGGCTCAATATGAAATTATCCTCATGATCAGCTGACGCTCTATTAATCTGATCCGCAGTTTCAGCTCTAACTTTTTTATAGTATTTTTTGTTATATGACATCCTAGCCATTGCTATGGTTCATTACAGCAACCACTTATATCGTTTAAAGTAACACTTTTGAGCTTGATTTTTGTCCATTTTATATTCCTCCAATGTTCAGTCAGTTGAGCTGATCTGTTTTGCTATTTAAATAATAAAATACATCTTATGTCATAGAATGATTAAATTTAGATTGATTTTGTCATTTGTAGGGTTATCCAAGCACCATTACGTATGTTTTGGCTGGTCTTGTGTATCTGTATATCTAACTGCTCTGATGCATTTAATATGGGTTTCCAGTTAAGAATATGTCCTTAAACCTGAAAACTGAGTCCAGCGCAGGTGCATTGCATTTTGCTATTCTGATTTTCTGTGCTTTGATCTAGTTTTTTTTTTTCTAAAGTACTATGCATTGTTTAAGTTATTGATCCTGTGATCAGTACAGGAGTCAAATTTGTGATGACCTCAGCACAATTATTTTGCCTAGTTTAATTTCACAGAAGAACATTAAATTTCATGCACCAAATATTTCTCAACATAATTCATGGATGCCAACTTCCTTTACGCACCAAGTGTTGTTAAAATTAACAAAGGATGTTCTTTTTTCTTCTACCATCCATTGCCATATGAATTATATTGTTTTCACATGTTGCAGGCTTTAAAATCTTTCAACGATGGCCAAACTTCTTTAGAGGATTTTGTCTTTGCTCTGAAATCCACTGTTGGAACAGAAGGTTTTCTGGAGGCTGTTGGGATTGGTAAAGGGAAGCATGATTTGACTGGATTTGTCTTGGACCCATCTAAACCAAACCAAGTTCTTTCTGTTCACCCTGACATGCCTACAGGCAAAGATTGTTCCTCACTTGCTTCGGAAGATATAATCAACTTCTTAACAGGTGATTTCAGAAGAAGCAAGACAAGATCAAATGATCTTTTTTGGAAAGCTGTCTGGCCCCGTTTGCTTGCAAGAGGGTGGCATTCAGAGCAGCCAAAGGATGTCAGCACAACTAAGAATTGCCTTGTGTTTCTTGTGCCAGGTATAAAAAAATTCTCAAGAAGTAAACTCTCTAAAGGCACTCATTATTTTGATTCTATCAGTGATGTCCTTAAAAGAGTGGCAGCCGATCCCGTTCTTCTTGAGCTAGAGGTTGATGGAATGGATAATGGTGTTACTGCTGAGAAAAATGGCTGTGCCACGGACATGAAACTGGACCAAGATGGTCCTTTGGATGGTTATCAGGAGCTTCCAAAGTTTACAATAATTGATACTAGCTTGGTCCAAGGGGAGGAACCCTTGAAAGTGAGGGAGCTGAGGAACTTACCTGCTGATGCAAATATTAGATTTGCCCATTCACATCGTTCACATAAAATGGTGAGTGCCAGTTCCTCAGAGGAACAAGATCCGGATGAGAGATCATCAAATGACCAGGAAGATTGCAGACGAGTTACAGCTGATGCGAATGACATTCAAATGGTTTCCGCGTATAATACAGGCAAAGAAAGCCAAGTGGATTCGCTGCAAAACATGGTGACTCTGTCATGCACAGTTCTTCCCGTTAATGGTCATTGTTCTAATGACAATGGTGACAAAATTGATTTGACAAGCTTCTTTGGCCTCAAAACAAAAACTGAAAGGCGCAAATATTTATCCCCAGTGTCCAAGCGCAGAAGGTTATCTAGCTGTAGCAATGACCAGACCAGCCGACGCAGCATTTCTTTCTCAAAAGGTGGTGGCTTAGATAAAGATAAAATTAGAGCTCTTTTACAATACACAAGAATGTATATGAGCTATCCATTTCTTTAGATCTAATGGTTGAGATTATATTAGATTTGACTATACTACCATGTATAATATGGGTAGTATAACCCGTGGAGGGGTATAATGGTAAATAATTTTCTGAGTCAGCACCCAACCCTGTGTCTCGTGGAGGGGTATAATGGTACTTGAGCAAAATAGCATTCAGCACCGTCCCGACCCCAAGCCAAAAGACCAGAATGCCCTCGACAAATCAACGGTCAGATTTAATTTTTACTACCGCTATGTACTACTATGGTAATGCACAGTAAAAATTCTCTAAAATTAAGCCACTGTTGACTTCATCAAAACCAACTGCTGTTGATGTTGGTGGTATTTTTCAAACCAAAACAATTGCGAGCTGTTCCACAAAGGAGAAACCATGTGAGCAGACTATCGATTTTTTTTAAAAAATAATATATTTTTTATTCAAAATTTCAAAAATATACCACGGAAAAAAACAATTACAGAAATATACCTCTGTCGTCCGTTGGTTTGGCGACAGGGGTCCTGTCGCCCGTTGGTTTGGCTACAGGCCTCCTGTCGCCAAACCAAAGGGCGATAGGAGGCTATTCCGCAGATCAGTGCGGAGACGTGGTGTTTTTAGCGCCGTTGATCGTGCGACGTAGCCTCCTGTCGCCCGTTGGTTGGGCGACATTTAAATGTCGCCAAACCAACGGGCGACAGGGGTATATTTCTGTAATTGTTTTTTTCCGTGGTATATTTTTGAAATTTTAAATAAAAAATGTATTATTAAAAAAAATAATTCGCAGACTATCGATGCATCAAACTCTCTTTCCAATGACAGGTCAAATAAGAAGATGAACGCATCGAACTTTAGTGAGGACAAGTCATTTGAGTGTAAGGGAGATGCAGCGGCTGAAGTTCATTCAAAGTTAACTGTTGATGGGACAAAGTTTGCCAAAGAAGGGGCTCAGGTTAGTAGTTTGGTTAATCAGATTAAACTGGAGACACAACCAGACGTTAAGACAAGCGCAGGCGTACGCACCACTTCATCGGACAATTGCGTGAATGCTAAGGAAGCTCTGTCCATTTCAGATAGCATGAAGCAAGTCCGGGAAAACTTGCATGATCGTCTCCGCTGGGTAAGGCTACTTGACTCTAAAGTCTTTTTCTTTTGCAACGAGCAAAAGCTAAAGCTTTCTGCCTTGCAGGTGCTACATGTGATCATGATGGACTTCGAGGCAGCAATCGTACCTCCTGAGACCGTGGCTAGGCACAACGCCGAGTAAGATGCTAAGATAGCGAAGCTCGAGCAAACGCTGGCCAAGCTAAAGACTTCGAACGAGGCGATGCAGCGTCAAACCGAAGATTTCGCCATTGAGTGCAGAGAGCGGATCTTCTAGGGCGAGCTGGCCAAGACGGAGCTCGAGCAAGAGCGGCAACGCTCTGCAGCCCTGGAGGAGAAGGTGGAGGAGCTGAACAGATCTGCACAGGAGGCCACTGAGTTGGTCAACGAGTGTAGAGAAGAAGCAAAACGGCTCCGCTAAGAAAGCTCGCGAGGGGCGCAATGCCCGGCGGCGGGTCCTCGACCTCGAGACTATGCTTGATGAGGCGAGGGAAGAACTCTCGGCCATCAAAAAGGCGAAACTCGGCGGAGCATAGCTCCCGTAGCGCACCATTGTAAAATGCTTCATATGTAACCGACTTGAATGAATAAAGGAAGGCCTTTTCTGAAATGACTTGTCTCCCTCCTTGTTTTGTTCGGATTATTTCTTGCCCGTTGCTGATGAATGGCCTGCAAAAACAGACAAAGTAGAACGAGCAGAACGAAAAAGATAGTATATTCAAATAGTAAAGGATGAAGACACGAGCAAGCGTTTTTTAGGAAAACACGGTATAGTTCGTCCCTATTAAGTCCCCGCTGTGAACGAAATTTGTGCGTCTAAGTTACGAGTACGAGCTCGTTCACAGGAGAGTTAGAAAAAAAATCATGCATGCCTTTCCCTTAATGATCTAACATCATTTCTCCAAGTTGCGAGCATGGGTTAGGTCGAGAGAAAGAAATACACGCGCGGTTTCATCCCTCCGGGCGTCTTAACCCATGCCCCTAAGTTGCAAGCATGGTTTCGACGAGGACGAGAAAGACATGCGGTTGCTCAACAATGCGCACAATGACCGGGCACGCGTGAATCGAATTAGAACTCTGGACCATCCGAGAGGGTGTCTGTATGCGATTGTAAACTTGCAGCGAAGTACTACTATGAACAATAATCAGCTTATGTAGACTGAGGCCTCTGGTGGCGAGTTTAGTGGTCCAGCGCTAGTCTTTGCACTTTTGTTGTTCTCGCGCATGCTAGCTAAACCATAGAATAATGCGATTAGAGCGAATGTTCTTGCCCACACGCACTCATCCCATCATCAAGATCGTGAGGAGGAGAGTGTGCCCTTGTGCGAAGCTGAGTTAGCTTACCAACATGAAGGGACTTTAAGGACATTCACAAAATCTTGGGAAGAATGGAAATCGTGGGGGCGAAAGAACCGAATTTTGTAGAAAAACCTGTTGATCTTGCATAGAACAAGTAGTAATGGAAAACTAGACAAAGACCTTACGTAATTGGTCGACGTTTCAGGTGCTGGCGAGCACCCAACCATCCTCCATCGCTAGGCGAACAGCTCCCGAGCTTGTTGTTGAGAAGACCGTGTACGGACCTTCCCACCTGGGGGGTCAGCTTGTTAGCTTTTGACAAATCATGAATTTGATGTAGGACGAGATCGCCAACTTGTAAGGTCCTTAGTCGAACCGATTTAGTCGTATGCCTACGAAGAGCCTGTAGGTAAACCGCGGATTGTAGCAAAGCTTGTTCGCGTGTTGCTTTGGTGAGGTCTAGGTCTAGGAGACGCTCACCCTCTTGGTTGATGTTGTCGACCAGGTGCACTCTTGGAGAACCTAGCGCCATTTTAGCGGGCAAAATGGTCTCTGCACCGTAGACGAGCTGGAAAGGGGTTTCACCCATAGCTCGGCTTGTCGTAGTGCGAACTGACCAAAGTACGGAAGGAAGCTCATCCACCCATGCTTGTCCACGCTGATTAAGGTTTTTGAAAACTCTCTTTTTAATTCCTTGGATTATTTGTCCATTCGCTCGCTCGGCCGCTCCATTGTTCTCCGGATGCGCTACAGAGGCGAAGCAGACCTTCATCCCGATATTTTCGCAATAGGCCTGAAACAGCTCACTGGTGAACTGAGTGTCATTGTCCGTGATGAGGCGGTTGGGAACGCAAAAACGCGTCACTACGTTGTTGCGGAAAAACTTCCTGGGCGTTTGAGCCGAAATGGTCGGCACGGGTTTGGCTTCGATCCACTTAGTGAAAGTGTCGACAGCTACGAGCAAATACTTGCAGCCTTTCTGACTTTGGGGGAAAGGTCCGAGTATATCAACTCCCCAAGCCGAGAATGGCCACAATAGAGAAATGGTTTGAAGCACATATGCTGGCTGATGGACCCTGCGAGCATGAAACTGGCATGCTTTGCAAGTCGTTACGATTGAGTGAGTATCGGCTAAGGCTGTTGGCCAATAGTAACTCAATCGGAAGGCCTTGCTCACTTGCGTTTTGAAAGACAAGTGAGCCCCGCACATTCCTTCATGGATATCTATAAGAAGGTATTTGCCCTCTTCTTGAGAGATGCACTTGGAGAGAATTCCTAGTGCTCTCTTGCGGTATAAGGCGTTTTCGATCAATTTGTAAGGAGATGATCGCCTTATAAACTGGGAACGCTCAGCTTCTTCCTCGGACAGTGTCCCATGTGCAAGATATTGAATGAATGTCGTCATCCAATTCGCACCATGCTCGACAAGAGAGACGTTACCGCACACCTCTGATGCCTCCTCTACAGAGGGAATGGAGGGCTTGCATAAGTGCTCAACGAGCACTCCTGCCGGAGCGAAAACTTGGGAGGAACCGAGCTTTGAGAGTTGGTCGGCCAAGGAATTGTCCTTCCTGGGGATGAAGAGTACCTCGAAATTCTTGAAATACTTCTCCATCTTCCTTACTTCAATCAGGTAAAGCGCTATTGAGTTATCGAAACACTGATACTCCTTGTTGACCTAATTGACGACCAACTGTGAATCTCCTTTCACAGTCAGTCGTTGGACTCCGAGCACTTTGCATGCTCGTAGCCCCACCAAGAGGACTTCGTATTCTGTCGTGTTGTTGGTTGCGGCAAAGTGCAATTGAACGATGTACTGGAGTTGCTCTCCCTAGGGGGAGACTAGCACAACTCCAGCCCTCGAGCGTTCATAAGCACGAGACCCATCGAAATACATGGTCCAACGATCTTCTTCAGATCTAGCGATCTCAGTAGCAGGTGGCACTGAATTCGTCCACTTCGCTATAAAGTCTACCAAGACCTGGGATTTGATCGCCATGCGAGCTGAGAATTGGATCTCGAACTCGGTGAGCTTCATGGCCCACTTCGCTATTCGGCCACTAGCGTCTTGATTTCTTAGGATCTCCCTAAACGGAAAGTTGGTTGAGACCATAATCTTGTGGGCTTGAAAATAATATCGCAGCTTCCTAGAGGCTATGAACAGTGAGTACAAGAGCTTCTGGACCTTGGGGTAACACTCCTTTGGTCCATGCAAGACTTCACTGACGTAGTAGATTGGTCGTTGTGCTCCATCCCTTTCCACTGTTAAGATGCGCTTACTGCCTACGGGGTCACTACAAATATAATAGTAAGGTCTCCCCCAATTTTGGCGTGCTTAGGATGGGCGGTCTGGACAGGTACTGCTTCAGCTCTTCGAAAGAGCGGTTCGCTTCTTCCGTCCAGGTGAAACCATCATACTTGCGGAGTGCCTTGAAGAAAGGCAATCCACGCTTGCCTAACTGGGAAATGAAGTGACTTAGAGCCGCCATTCGTTCGGTCAATGCTTGGACCTCCTTTACACAGCTAGGCAGTCGCAAGCTTTTAATGGCTTTAATCTTTTTTGGGTTTGCCCCAATGCCTTGTGGACCGACCATGTAGCCAAGCACCTTGCCCGCCCTAACACCGAAGACACATTTTTCTGGATTAAGCTTTATTCGATATCTGTTGAGGTTACAAAAGGTTTTCTCAAAGGTCGAAGACATGACTCGAGACGAGCTTACTTTTGACCACTATGTCGTCCACATAGATCTCCAGATTGCGACCTATTTGGTCTAGGAAAGTTTTCTACATGAGATGTTGGAAGGTTGCTCCAGCGTTCCTGAGACCGAAAGACATGGCCGTGTAGCAGAACATGTCGAACGGGGTAATGAAGGAAGTCTTCTCTTCATTTTTAGGTGATATGCTGATCTGGTGGTAGCCCGAGTAGGCATCTAAAAAGCTCATCACCTGGGACTCCGCTGTTGCGTCGACCAACTGGTCTATGCGAGGTAGCAGAAAATTATCTTTGGGACAGGCGACATTCAAGCCCGTATGGTCGACACACATGTGCCATTTGCCCCCTTTTTCTTGACAATGACCGGATTCGCTAGTCATTTCGAATGGTTACTTCTCGAACGAAGCCGGCCTTGAGGAGTTTGTCGAGTTCTTCCCAGATGATAACTTGCTTTTCTGGTGAGAAACGTCTGAGCTTTTGCCGCACTAGTTTCTTGTCAGGCCGAACCGCTAGCCTGTGCTCAATTACTTCCCTTGGGACTCTGGACATGTCAGATGGTTCCTAAGCGAACACATTAGCATTTTTCTATAGGAAAGTAACGAGCTCGAGTTCCTATTTAGGATCTAAGGAAGATCCTAAATGCACGATCTTGGTCGGCTCCGCATCGCTTAGCGGAACCGCCTTGGTTTCTCCTCTGGGCTGGAGGGCAACTTTTGGCCGGGAATTTTTTAGCTCTTGGTCGGGGCCGCGATGAGGCAATTACCCGACCATGTCTAGTGCCTTCTTGTCACAACTCAGGGCCGCCTTTTGATTCCCTCTTACGGTGATTACTCCACCTGGACTGGGAACCTTCAAGTACTGCGCATGATGTGTAGTAGCCATGAACCTGGCAAGAGCCGGCCTGCCGAGGATGGCATTGTAGGCCGACTCGAAATCGACCACCACAAAGGTGATCATCTCTGTCCGGAAATTGCTTGGACTCCCGAATGTGATGGGCAAAATGACCTTGCCAAGAGGTTTGGCCGAGGTGCCTGGAATGATCCCGTAAAAGGGGATCACTATGCTTTTGATTTTGGACCGAGGGACTTACATCTCGTCCAGGACTTTGGCGGATATGAGATCCAAGGAACTTCCGCCGTCGATGAGCACTCGTCCCACCGTGGTGTTACTGATGGTCGGGTTTACGACCATTGGAAGCCTCTGGGGCTTTGTTAATCCAAGGGAACAGTCATCCTTGGAGAAGGTAATGGGTAGCTCGGACCACCTAAGCTGCTGCACGGGGGGGCTTGCCCTGAGCGACGTGGTGCACCTCCCGTGCCGCCTCCTTTATGTCCTGACGGGATTTGTAGACTGAGGAGCCCCCGAATATTACCGCAATATGATTGCGGGGCTTCTAGTAGTCCATATCCTCTTTGTCGTCAGTGGGCTTTTTGCCTTTACTGTTCTCGCCTTGCTCTGGAGCGTAGGCATGGGGCCTTTGCCGTTGTAGAACTGTTCCAAGCGGAATGTCTAGGTCCGACAATTGCGGTGGTCGTGTCCGTACGCCTGATGGAGTGGGCAGAAACGGTCGCTCAGCGGGACACCTTGGTCGCTGCGACCTTGGTCGTTCTTGCCGGGTGGTCGACCGCCTCTTCGCTAAAAATTTCTGTTGTTGTGTTGCTGGCTTCGTGGCTAATGCCGCCGACATCGAGACCACGCTAAGCATGAGCGACCTCTTTTTTTCTTTTTCTTGATCTTTTTCTCTACGGAGCCTGCATTCTTCTTACTCGTGGAGCCTTCTAAGCCAGGTTGAGGTAGGAACTTGCCCTCATCTAGCATTTTCTTCCACTGGACTACCTCATCAGCATTCGTGTACCGATCGGTCATGCGGAGTAGCTCGCTAGTCGTTAAATCAGGATGGATCTCTAGATCCTACTTGAGGCGGATGTCTCGAACCCCAAACTTGAAAGCGCGGACGACTGCCTCATCCGAAACATTTGGGATCAAATTCCGCACTTGAATGAACCTTTGGACGAACTGTCGCAAAGACTCATCTTCTGTCTGGATCAAGCACTCAAGGTCGCGTTCTTTGCCTGGGCGGGTGTAGCAGCTCTGGAAATTTGCTTTGAGTGCACTACTGAGTTGCTTCCAGGAGCGAATTGACCCCTCCTGATTGAAGAGCCAAGTCCGATCAGCTCCGTCGAGCACTGTAGGTAGGAAGTTAGCCATAACTCCCTTGTCACCCCCAGTTGCTAAAATCGTAGTGGTGTAAATGGAGAAGAACTCATCCGGATTCTGAGTCCCGTTGAATCTCTCGATGTGGCTAGACTTGAACTTGCTTGGCCACGAGACGTTACGAAGAGGCGCTGCAAAAGCTCGACATTCGAAAGCCGGGGCGTCGTGGTGGTCTCTTCGGCCATGGTGATCATGGCGATCATCGCTATGCTGGCTTCCGACAGTAGACCAAGGCGAGAGAAAACTTCTCGATGTCAGCGCAGCGGGGATCGATCTGAGGCAGAATGCTCGGTATGCCCGTGACCGTGACGAGCATACCTTTGACCCCGTGAGGTTGCTTGGGAATCGCTCCAAGAATTCTCGCGATACTGACCATACCTCCCATGGCCTTCCTGAGCAAGGCTTCGAGAATCACCGTGACGAGAGCGAATAGGGGTGTTGTCGGGGGCCGGGCAACCCTTGGTTGGTCAGCAGACAATCAACCGCCCCTAGCTCGAAGGCCTCGATCAAAAACTCGGATTAAACTCGAGGCCGCCGACCTAGGGCGCAGTAACTCAAGCTCGGGGTCCCCGCGACCGAGCTCGGGATGATTCAAGGTCGATAACGTTCCTTGATCCCGCACGCCATCACTTGGCGATTCTAAACGGGATCATGGAGTAATGCGGATGCTACAAGGATCGGAACGGTTACCACCGGTTTGTCAATGTGCATGAAGGCCACGATCCGAGAATTACTCGGCGTTGCAAGAAGAATGTGTATAAGATCAAGCTTTGTAAACACTTACAGGGGACAGAACAACCCAAGCACACACACTCGAGTTCAAGTCTAGTCTTAGCATCGTCAAGCTTGAGTCAGAATCCTCTCTTGTACACACAAATAGCGTGAATCACCACCGCAAGGTGACTGGAGTAGAGCTATTACCTTCTCGTGGGCTCGAACCAAGATAATCCTCGGTCTCGTCCGTTGTCTCCTAGCTCGACCATAGACCTCCTCGACCTCATTCCTCTGCTCGAGCAAAGCGCAGATTGTGGTCCCATTTTCACCGACCCTACCTCATTTTCTGCGGTTGGCGATCCCGATCGTCGACAGCTGGCGCCCACCGTGGGGCCCGATTGCTTTGTTCATTCACAGAAAAACTCCAAGGTCTTAGGAGCATGGCGTTCTCCATCGACGGACACTCTTCGTGGGATCGGACGCGAGTCCGCTCCGATCCTCGTTGCTTTTCCCCGCCACCGCGGCGAAAGAAAGACATTTTCGTGGCGGGCGTTCCTGGTGAGGACGCGGCGGCAGAGGGTCGCGACCCACAAACCCCCGAGGATGCTCGTCGGATGGTCCACGTCACGATCAATCAGGCCATAACCGCGCTCCGACGGGAGGACCAGGAGAGGCTCCCTCCCTCGGGTGAGCGCCTTCGCGCTATCGCCCGGATCATGGCTGATCCCGATAGGGCAAAATCGGAGCTCTTCGGCCGGGCCTTGGCCGAAGAACTCGATCGTGCTGCAACTGAGGTCATTCCTCCGTAGCACCAAAGTCACCGCTCAGGGACCCCTTCCCTGAGAAGCAGCGACAACTCATCACGTCATCACAGCGCACCGTCGGTATTGCCGCCGAGGCGAAGCGCCGCCGTCTAAGAACACCCTCGGCGAGACCGACGCCACCGCATCGCTGTCCTGCGGCTACTAACCCGAGTAGGGTTGGACGCGAGGTGAGCCACACGAGCTCCACGCCAACTGACAGCAGGTCGCGGGGACTTTCCCCCGACATTCCACCCAGCGTCGTCAAGACAGACCGCTGCGATACCTCCCAGGCGACTCCCGTGCTCGGCACCATGACCGATCTCGCCGAAGATCGGGTCACCAAGAAAGCCCGAGCTCGGAGTCGAACAGCAGTGGAGATCTCGCTGGTCACGACGCTCTGGCGTGCACGTCGTCCCGCTTTACGGTTGCGTGGCGTACTCGACGACCTTCGTCGCAGACGCCGCTCGCCGGTTCAAGCCCGCTTTGATCGAAGCGCCGACGACCAAGAATCTCAAGAGTTCTCGTCCATCTACTCGACCGCCATTTTGGCTACGGAGGTGACGAAATGGTCATGGCCAACTATCTCCGACCGTTCGACGGCGCCGCCGAACCTCGCTCTTCAACCGTAAGCCCGATTCTTCGTGTCGTGGCGCCAAATCCAGAGCGCCCGCTCCAACTTCCAGAGCTGTTACGAGCGGCCAGGGAGGGAGAAGGACCTGGATCGCGTCATCCAGGGCAAGAGCGAGCCTCTTCGTGATTTCGTGCGGCGGTTTATCCGCACGAGGAACTTGATTCCGAGCATCTCTGATGAAGCAGTCATCAAGGCCTTCAAGTTCGGCGTTCGCGACCGGCGCCTTACCGAAGACATCGAGATCACGACAAGGCTCAGCGTCAACAAACTGTTCCGCATGGCGGAACGGTACGCGGACGCGGACGACGCCGTCCACTGGAAGCGCGATTATGACCAAGGTAAGCTTGGTCTGAACCACTCTGAGGCTGGCCCGTCCAATTCCAAGGGCGCCGACCAAGATGCCCGCGCCAAGAAGCGGAAGCGTGACCGCAGGACCGGCGGAGGTCTGCCGCGGGTCATCGTCTCGCCGGACGGCGGTGGAGGTCCTCGAGGTCCGGATCAGACTCGGGATGGGACCCGACCTCGTCAAGGTCGGTCTCAGTCTCGCCAGGCGTAGGGCCAGCCCCAGAAAGAAGGCCGGCGGCCCGGACCTCGGAGGACCGATGCTATATGCCGCAGGGGCGAAGAGGCGGCTGTGGTACGACGAGGCGAATTTCTGCTGTTCCTGAGGCGGTAAGGCCGCCACGACCTGCGGTCCTGCAGGGCTTGGCAAGGAAAGCTTGAAGCCTTCTATGATGGGCGTGGTGAGATGCCCGTGCTCCCGAAGGATGACGACCAGCCCGAAAGGGTGAACGCCGGGTCGGAGCACGGCGACCTCGACCTGGAATTCCAACAGGGCGAGCGCCGGATTGACGTCATCTTCGGCGGCTCGGCGACCTACCAGTCCAGGCACGAGATTAAGGCTGCTGCCCGGACCATCTATCAGGTTGCAGCTGGAAGGCCCATCGAACAGCATTGCAAGTGGGCCGGGGCCACCATCACCTTTTCTCCGGAGGATGCCTTACAAGGTATGGCCCGAGACTTAAAGACCGCTTTGGTCGTGACCCGACCATTAGCAATACGGTGGTCGGGCGTGTCATGGTCGACGAGGAGGTTCTCTTAATTTTTTGCGGCGGAAGCACTTGACCGGATGCGATTCCCGATCAAAGATCAAAAGCATCGCCATCCCTTCTTCGAATCGTTCTCGAGCTCGACTACTCCCTTGGGGTAGGTGGTCTTGCCCGTCACCTTCGGGCGGCTCTGACAACTTCGCGACCGAGTGATCACCTTTGAGGTGGTTGAGGGCGACCTCCGCATAACGCTATTCTCGGAAGACCTACCCTCATCAAGTTTATGGCGGCCAATCATTACGGCCATCGGTGCATGAAGCTCCCAGCCCTAACGGCATCATTACCAGACACGGTGACTGCAGTGGCACATGGTCTGCGAGACCAAGGCCTGGCGCCGCAGCATGCTACCTCAGCGAGGTCCAGAGGTGACGGAGAAGAACGCCCGGAGAGCGGCGATTCAGCCAATGGGCAACAAAGGCCGTGCCGCCGAGGAAGGCGACACGATCAGTGTGTCCACGCTCTCGAGGTGAGTCCCAAATAGGAACTCGCTCGTCACCTTCCTTCGCGCCAACAAAGGTATATTCGCTGGGAGCCTGCAGATATGCCTGGCGTTCCGAGGGAGGTGATCGAGCACAAGTTACAGGTCAGAACCGGTTCTAGACCTGTGCGCCAGAAACTGCGTCGCTTCTCCCCGGAGAAGGTCGCGGTCATCAAGGAAAACCTTGATAAGCTCCTGAAGGCCGGCTTCATCCGCGAGATCGACTACTCCGAGTGGCTGGCCAACCCGGTCATCGTGCAGAAGAAGGGTGGCAAGTGGAGAATGTGCGTCGATCATACGGGGTTGAACTCGGCCTGCCCGAAGGACAACTTCCCCCTTCCGCGCATCGACCAGATCATCGACTCCACCGCCAACGCCAAGATGCTAAGCTTCTTGGATGCTTATTCGGGCTACCACCAAGTCAAGCTGGCGGTCGACGACGAGAGCAAGACTGCCTTCATCACCCCGTTCGGCACTTATTGCTACACGACCATGTCATTTGGTCTGCGCAATGCGGGGGCAACATTCCAGCGTCTGATGACCAAGACTTTCGAGCCGCAGATTGGGCGAAACCTCGAGGTTTACGTAGATGACATCATCGTCAAAAGCCCCTCCGGGAGCGACCACGTCCGTGACCTTGAAGAAACATTTGCAAACCTGAACAGGTACAAAATCAAGCTTAACCCCGAGAAGTGTGTGTTTGGCGCGGCATCAGGGAAGGTCCTTGGCTATATGATTGGGGGCTCGGGGGTTGGTCCAAACCTGGAGAAGATCGATGCCATCGAGAAGATGGAGCCCCCGACCTCGATCAAGCAAGTGCAAAGCCTCACCGGTCGCATGGCCGCCCTCAGCAGATTCATTTCGAGGCTCGGCGAGCGAGGTCTCCCATTCTTTAAGACCTGCGCAAGCACGGGGCTTTGAATGGACTCGTATACAGCCGTCTTCGATGAGTGAAGGTATATCCGTCATCCCCACCCCTCCCACAACTCCGCAGCCTGGCGAGAGGTTGCTGCTCTACCTTGCAGCCACCGCCCAAGCTGTAAGTGCTGTCCTAGTTGCCAAATGGGGGGCACAGCAGCATCCGATTTACTATGTCAGCGAGGTCTTACACGGCCCAAAGGAGCGTTACCCGCAAGTGCAGAAACTGCTGTACGCTCTTCTCATGGCCTCGCGCAAGCTTCGACATTACTTCTAGGCGCATTCCGTGGTCGTCCCAAGCAACTTTCCGCTCGGTGACATTCTGCGGAATCCAGAAGGTGGCGGGCGGATAGCCAAATGGGCCATGGAACTGGCGGCGTTTGATATCCAGGTCGTGGCCCGAACAGCTATCAAGTCACAAGTGCTTGCCGACTTCGTGGTCGAATAGACGTCGCAGCCCGCCCCTGAGCTCGAGGCCGAGGAAGAGAAGCCCTGGATCATGTTCTTCGACGGCTCGAGGTCTTTCAAACGCTCGGGGGCTGGGATACTTATCCTTACCCCGCGCGGCGACCAGTTGAGGTATGTGGTTCGTTTTGGGTTTCCTGCGACCAATAACATGGCAGAATATGAAGCTCTCTTGGCGGGCTTACGAGCCTGCAAGTCCTTGGGCGTGCGACGGTTGGTCGTGAAGGGAGACTCCCAGCTCGTCATCAACCAGTACAACAAGGACTAACAATGCTCGGGGGATGCAATGGCAAGGTATCTCGGCGAGGTTCGCAAGATGGAGAAGTGGTTCCAGAACTTGGAGCTCAGGCATGTCCCTAGGAAGGACAATTCCAGCGCCGACTTTCTCTCCAAGCACGGCTCTTCCGACGAGGAGATACCCCCCGACGTCATCCTCGAGACGCTGACGGCTTCGTCTATCTCCGATCAGGAGGTCGTGCTTGCTGTGATAAAAGGTATTCCCGCATGGGCCGAGCCCATACACAGCTTCTTGGCACGGGGCGACCTGCCGCCCGACCGCGCTAACAAAAGCAGGATTAAGCGTCGAGCAAGCTTGTACAAGCTCGTGGATGGCAAACTCTACAGACGGAATGTCTCCGGCATCCTGACTCGGTGCATCTCCACGGAAGAGGGTAAGTACCTACTCAACGACATCCACTCAGGTCTCTGTGGGGTGCACTCTTCGTACAGGATGATGGTCGGCAAGGCCTTCCGTATGGGGTATTACTGGCCGACGGCATTACAGGATGCTCGGGATATTGTCCGAACTCGCGAGCATGTCGGCCACACCGGAAAAATGCACCGGCCGCCCACGCCTTCAGACTATTCCACTTGCTCGCCTTTCGACACAGGGGCCGATATCTCGGCCTTTTCCCGAGCAACCGGGGAAAAAATTCGTTCGTGGTAGCGACACCTTCACCAAGTGGATTGAGGTGAACCGGTTTCACCATCATCGCCGAGCCGTTCGCTTTTTCCGCTTGTCCGTGGTCACCAGGTATGGGGTCCCATGCAGAATTATCACTGACAATGGTACTCAGTTTACCAGTGAATTGTTCCAGGAATTTTGCGAAGACATGGGCACCAAAATGTGCTTCGCTTCGGTGGCTCATCCTCAGAGCAACGGAGCGGCAGAGCGCGCCAACGGACAGATCGTCCAAGGCATCAAAAGGCGAGTTGCAGATGAGCTCAAACGCTACGGCAAGACCTGGGTGGACGAACTTCCCACCGTCTTATGGTCTATTCGTACCACAGTCAGCCGAGCAACAGGGTCCACACCCTTTCACTCGTGGTTTGGTAATCGGGCCGCCCCGCCCGGAGGTAACGCTGGGCCCGCCAGGTCGCTTTTGGTCGACCACGCCGACTTCGAGCAAGAACGTTCTCTTGACCTTGCCCTCGCGGAAGAAGTAAGATGCCGTGCATCGCACGATCAGCGACACACGCAAGCTCTTTGCAGACATGCGCCTCTCGGTCAGACGACCTAGGAAGCTCCTTGTTGGGGACTTAGCCCCGAGACGGATTCTGTATCGCCCAACACCAACAAGTTATCCCTCATGGGAGGGCCCTATAGAGTCGTTTCAACAGATCACACGGGGCTTACTGGCTAGCGATGCCCGATGGCAGAGAGCTCTCTAGCTCGTGGAACATAGATCAACTTCACAAGTTTTATGTGTAATCTCTATACCTTTAAAACTTCAATAACAGGATATTCTCCGATTTCTACCATTCATGTCTTTTTTGTTTATTATGAGCATCTCTGTAATTTTTCTTCGAGCACGACCTTCGCATTCGCCCCTTAGTCTGGGTATCACGAGCTTTACGTTCACCCCCCAGTGGTCGAGCTCAACGTAGTTTAAAACTCTTCGCAATCACCACCTCGCGTCCGGTTTGAACTACAAGCCCCACACTTTGGCTATTGAGTGTGCGATGGTCGTGGTCGTGGAGTTGGTGATTTATTCATCGAGTTCGCTTGTTGCATTTTTTCGTGAGCACTCTATCTCGATTCTGCAGGTCATGGTCATTTGCTCGTTTTAGACTTGTGTCAAGGTCGGCGTTGCTTTCGACCTTGGACCCAACGGGGGCTGGGCTAGGACGTAATATCTACAAACGACCTATGGATCTCGATCGCGAACAAGAAAGGCACACTTCAAAAAAGGTAGTCTAAACCTGTTGATAACATCAAATGTTTTTACAGGATCGAGGATGTTTGAGCTACAGACCCTCCATCTCGCGCGCAAGCTTCTCTTGCTCGAGCTCGACGACTCTGGTCCGCAGCGTCGAGGCTTCGGTTTGCTGCAGGAGGGCCTCCTTGGTTGCGTCCGTAGCTCGGCGACGCTCGTCGTTGAGTTGGGCCAGGGCGGTCTTCGCCGCCCTGCTGGCACGCTCAAGCTTCTCCTCCAGCCCCGCGACTTTGGCCTCTAGCTCGGGAGACGCCTTGGTTGAAGATGATAGCTCGGCAATGACCCTCTCTCCGACGCCAACCTTGGCATGCCTGCGGCAAGCGCTGTGGGTCAGAAGCGGTGGTTTGCTCTTGACGGCTTCTCGAGTACCACGACCTTGGCACGCCGTCCGCCAGCGCTGGGCGCGCTTGTTCTCGATGGCCTTCTCGAGGGCCTCGACCCTGGCGCAGAGGATCTCGAGCGCCGAGTCTGAAGAAGTTCGCTTCGCGGCGGCCTTCTCCAGCAGCTCGACCTTGGTGCGCTCCGCATTAAGGGCCTCGAAGCGCGGTCGCCGAAGCGGCGAAGGCGTGCTTTTGCGCCTTGAACCCATGCTCGCGCTCGGAGGATCTGGTCCTCTCGAGCTTGGTGGCATGGGACACCTCCAGCGCCACCATCGTGCGACGCAGATCGTTGAGCTCTCGGTTGATCCGCTCGAGTTCCTGCGCGTCGGCCTCGATGGTCGCGCAGAGCCTGGAGAGCTCGGTCTCCCTCTCTTCCATGGCGTTCAAGATCTGGCGGAGCACATCGGCGTGCTCGTTGAGACCTTGAAGCCCTCGGGTCACGTTGCCAATCGCCTTGAAAACAAGGAAAGTGATCTGGTAAGAAGTTGTCAAGAACACACAACTTAACATATTACAGGACATATAAGGAAAGCTCCTACCTCACGGAGTCGGCTGTCGACGCGCGTGCTGGAGAACTCCTCATTCAGCTCATCAAGACGAGCTGTGTTGATCTCAAAACCTTCGCCTGTGTCCCGTGAGCCGGGTTTTCAATCACCGCCGCACACCTTGTCCGGGGCCTACGGACGACGATGCGGCGGCTCGGGATCTTTCCACATCGGCCGACGGGTCGGACCCCGCCGAGGTACGGCAGCAGTAGCCGGGTCCGACCTCCGTAGTCGGGTTCCGCCAGCTCGGTGGCGGAGTTGCCGAAGAAATGAGATCCGACCCAACCCCTGGGGGTGGAACATTGTATCCCCCGGGGGCTGGAAGTTCGCAAGCCGGGTCATCGGAGTGCCTCCCGTTGTCGTGGTCGCTCTCCGTGGCCTGAGGAACCGCGGTCTCGCCATCAGGCACGATCTTGGTCGGCGGGGCCTCAGGGACTTCGGTGACACGGCCTCCAACGATCGACAACGCCGCGACTTGAGGGGCCCGGACACCCATGTCTCCCTCGATCTCGGAGGATCGACGATCGCGAGGGCACCTGCCTCACCGGTGTCAGAATCCTCGCCGATCGCAGTTGGGGGTCCACCTCGTCCAGGGCTATCAGGCCTCGCCGAACTCCCGACTGGCCCGGCTGAGGCCCGGCAAAGAGCGCTTTGACCAAGACCGGCGGGGCCAAGATGTGGCGTCTGCCTCCTCCTCGGACTCGGACTCGCCCTGAACAACAGGCATTGTTAGAGTGGGCAAGCTCGGGTCTCGAGCGCTCGAGGTCTGCAATCAAGGATAGGCACTAACACAGAAAAACACAAGGATGGAGCGGGTTGCATAGCTGTGGTCTTACCTGGTCGGTGGCCTCGCTGATGGCCAGCGATGATCCTGTTGTTCGAGCTCGGGGCACTCCACTTCCTTCCTCTGGTCTGGGGAGGCGAAGCTCGCGATGAGCCCACACCGCCTGCCATGGCCATGCCAGATGACCGACCTTGATCACCCTGGACAGGCGGGGAGCTCGATGGTCTGGCGGCGGCCGCTGCGCTTTGCTGCTGCCAAGGAAAGAAACTTTGTTAGGCCCCGAGAAGCCAAGGGCACGAGCTCGGGAACTTGGCTATGATCGTCTTTACCATGACGCGGTCACCCCATTCGATGTGGGGCCTCTTCGTCTCCCGGCGGTCAGCTCCGGTTGGGGGGAGTCTCTTCTTCCCCTTCTTGCTCCTGCTCTCGTCGGGCAAGGGGAGCAGTCTCCGAGCTGTCTCCCACAACTCTTGATGATCCAAAGCTCGGGGTCTTCCACGGCGCTTTTGGGATATAACCTCCTACGGCGCCTCAAAAGGCGCACCTGGCATGATTAGACGGGCGCAATTAAGGCCTGGGCGGCGGACTGGCAAGCTTGCAGGTGTCCGCCATTGTTGGCATCCGTACCACTTCGAGAGATCAAAGGTCGCCAGATGTCTCACTGGGTTTCACTTTGCGATCTCCGCCGACCTCTAACAAGGTTCCAAGACCTTGCAAGGGTTCTTGCCAGCGACTGTTGGGTGAGGCTCGAGGCCGTCCTTGGTACTCCTTCTACGACCTTGAGCCTCGGGGGCTAGCTGTCGGGGGCCGGGCAACCCTTGGTTGGTCAGCAGACAATCAACCGGCCCCCTAGCTCGGAAGGCCTCGATCAAAAACTCGGATTAAACTCGAGGCCGCTCGACCTAGGGCGCGGTAACTCCGAGCTCGGGGTCCCCGCGACCTGGAGCTCGGGATGATTCAAGGTCGATAACGTTCCCTTGGATCCCGGGCACGTCATCACTTGGCAGTTACGGAAACGTGGGATCATGGAGTAATGCGGGCGCGCGCGGCGGGATCGGAACGGTTACCACCGGCTGTCAATGTGCATGAAGGCCACGATCCGAGAATTACTCCCGAGCGTTGCAAGAAGAATGTGTATAAGACTGAAGCTTTGTAAACACTTACAGGGGACAGAACAACCCAGCGCACACACACTCGAGTTCAAGTCTAGTCTTAGCATCGTCAAGCTTGAGCTGTAATCCTCTCTTGTACACACAAATAGCAGGAATCACCACCGCAAGGTGACGGAGTAGAGCTATTACCTTCTCGTGGGCTCGAACCAAGATAATCCTCGGTCTCGTCTGCTGTCTCCTAGCTCTGACCATAGACCTCCTCGACCTCATTCCTCTGTTCGAGCAAAGCGCAGTTGTGGTCCCATTTCTCACTGACCCCTACCTCATTTTCTGCGGTTGGCGATCCCGATCGTCGACAGGTGTGATGTCGATTTTCTCGGGAAACGCTCCTGACTTCTTTATCACGAGGTGACCTTGAAAGCTTCATGTCGGCGGTGAGTTTCTCCAAGTCTTCGGCTACGACCGTGCCCATCGCTTCCAGGTCCACCTGTTTGGGGAAATTCCGAAGATCACGCACAACCGCTGCCAGAGCTTGCAGTCGCTCCCTGCTCTGGGGAACGAGAGGAGGCGAGTTTGGTCGATGATCGCGTACATGCTCCGGTGTGTGACACCCGCGGGAAATCTCACGAGCTGGGGCTTCAACCCTGGCGCTCGATTTTTCACGAGCTTGACGGCGAATGCTTGCCAAGGTCTTGTTTAGGGACACTTCCAGGTGGTTTCTAGCCGCTTCATAGCGGTGATGATGGGTAGCCCCCGAGGATTCAATCTTGGGATCTTCTTCTCCTCCGCCATGTTGACATCGCGGGAATGCAAGGATCTTGAAGGTGACATCATGGTGTCTCCTCGCGATGTAGTTTCGTGATCGGGTTCGAAATAGTCGGGAATGTCTAGACCATTGTAGAGTCCATCACACTTATCATCTGTGAGGGTATCACGCTGAGAGCGAAGGTATTGCTCTCGCGCTGCAGCCACTGGGGAAAGACTCCCGGGTTCGGTGTGACCCTCTAGGTCAGCGACACCGGCTATACCTTCATCGGCATAGTACATGCCATCATCCTCTGCGCCATCGAAGGCGCAGAGGTCTTGAGTATCCTGGGAATTGGGCATCTTCAGGGATTCTTCACGATAGGATTTGCTAGTGACCGATCCCCACGGACGGCGCCAGCTGTCGACGTTTGGAAAACAGGTCCCCGTCGAGCTTACTTGTTGAATGAGGGATCAACAGAGCTCCTTTTTGGTGAAGGATTTGCGTTTGGAGAATGATCTTAGGATCGGATACTCGAAAAATAGACAAAGGTTTATTGGTTCGGGCCTCCCACAGTGGAGATAATAACCCTAGTCCAGTGATTTCACTATTGTTGTCAAACTCTTATAGGAAGACTCATGTATATCTGTGCGTTTGTGTCTTGCTCTCTCTTTTCTTTTCATCTCCCCCTTTTACTGATTCACCGGGGGGTTCTTATAGCTTACAAGATACTTGAAATAATTGCAGCCAAATAATGCGCGAATTACTGCATTAATCGTGGCCGACACCATAGCCTTGATTCTCGCCACAGTCACATTGTGGGCATAACAGCCCTAGATCGTGGTGTAATTATCCCCACTTAAACGTTGTGGGGTGAACACGATCTTTCGATCATGCTCGAGGATTTCCCCAGCTCTGACCGATCCTTGCACGTTCCCGAGCTTGTATACTCATGGGCGAGCTTAGGTGCTCGTAGGCGAGCTTGGGTGCTCGTGGACGAGCACCGGGCCTACTCCGGTCGGGCGGACCCACCGGCTAGATTATCCGAGGGTCCTCCTTGGGGACACCATCTAAGGGCATGCATAGTCAGCCAAAACTAGCTGCCATGGTATAACAGTCCTTATGGAGATTATCCAATCCCCGACAACAATGCTTTTTCTTGGAAATGTGCAGGTTCACTCAAAGAAATGATCAAAATTGCTCCACAAAAGGGTAAATGATTTTGTCTTCATGACATTCAACTCAAAACTGCAACATAAGAAAGAGAACAAAAACAAAGATTCCATTTAGACACAAGTTACAAATGTCCTCGAAGATGATGGCAACGAATGGCTGGAAGAAGATCAAGTTGAGCCACAATCTGAGCCGCAATCTGAGACACAACCTGAGCATGATGATGCTAAGGATTATTTGCATGAAGCTTGCTTGACTACCTTTCAAAGTATAGGTCAAAAGAAGAAAACAGGGACAAGATGCAAGTAGGGGGTGAAAACCTATTAAATTGTACATAAAAAATCGGATACGTATTGAATATGAATCGAATCGGATACGGTTTCGAATATTTATTGGAACATGATAACCTCTTAAATTGTACATAAAAAATCAACAAAAATACATAACTAATTGATTTGATCAAAATATTATTGAAAATTGAACAAATGTAAGCATTTTCATTTAATTACGTAGACAATAGTTAGATATCATGTCGCAAACAAAATTATATAAGATTTAGTTTATCACACACATATGATTAGTTCATCGTACACATAAATTAAAACACAAAATAAAGGTAATCCTTGCTCAGAGATACAAATAGAAGTAAACATATAACACACTAAAAGTTTGATAATACTTAGATATCATGTCTCTAAGAAAAGTATATAACACTTATATGTAATAACTCAAGATTTATATTCTTAGTTGAATTATGTTTAAAATAATAAATTATGTATTTATGAGTTTTATGCATTTTAACTACTTATTTAATATATTTTCCTATTAATAATAGGAGTTTTTGAATTTTTGAGAAAAATTAAAATATGATGAAATCTTGGAAATAATTTTTTGAATGTTAGATTGTTACCGGAACTTTCTCAAAAAAATTGGTAATTTTTGGAGTTGGTTTGCTAATTTTAATAATTGAAACTTGCTTTAGAGATTAATTAAATTAGAAAACAATTTTGAAATTAAGAAACCTTTTTAGGCCAAAAGAGTAGTCTTGCCCAGCCCATATGTATATCCGAATATCCAACCCACCATTATCTAGATTATCCGAATCAGTATCCGTATCCGACGGATAATGAGCTACCGAATCCGTATCCATATCTGACAAAAAAATCTGTATCCGTATCCGATTCGATACAATCCAACAAATATCCGATTAGTTTTCATCCCTAGATGCAAGGATGTAAATCCTAGAAAGAAGAAGAAAATTATCCAAACTATAGAGGAGGAAAAACAATTTGTTACATCATACTTGTTTGAAGACAATGAGATGGAACTGCCAAGTGATTTTGAGGGCTCTATGTCAAATGATCTTAGTGATAATTAGAGCATCAGGAGTTATCAAATATATTTTTGTATTAATACTATGGAAATACCACATGCTTGTTGTGTAATAGCTGTTAATTAGACTTTGGGTTTTGTAATTTAGTGTTGTATGAATCAGTTTGTCGTGGTTGCATGGATAATGTGTTATTGTTTGTGCACTTATGGACTGTTATTAAATGATTAAAAAGTTTCTTGTAGCTATGGTGGTATTTTACAGAGGAGGAATTCATAATATACCGCTCTATTCATTAGCACTTCAGGAAATACCACTCGTTGTCTCAATGACACAAATAGAGTGATATAACATGAATTTTTCCTTTTACGCAATATGTAAAATTATGAAAACAACATTTTATATGTGACCGTGATGTAGGATAGCTTCCACAATAGCTCTATAGCTCGCGATGTTGCAATGTCGCGATAATCGTGATTTAAATCATTGATGTTGCTTAATGTAATATCACAAGAAAATCACTAAATTTAAATTTCATTCTTCACTAATTTATCAGCATCATTCATGTATTATGTTTATACTGTCGACCTATAAAAAAACAAGTATTGCCAAAATTAATAGAGAAACCTGTTTTCTTCAATCGATTGTTGTTATATGAGTTGTATTGCTTCTCATATTGCAGGTTTTCAAGTCTTTTGGTGATGGACTAACATCTTTAGAGGAATATGTCTTTCACCATGAAATACACTATTGGAATAGAAGCTTTTGTGAAGGTGGTTGGGATTAGTTTAGAATACTGTTTGACGGCAAAAACTTGAAGTAAGGTTTTCGGCTTCAGCACACCAGACGAACACCTGGTTCAAGCGTGCCAATCAATTTGACCCTGCAATCGATAAGGTAAAGTCATAAAATCTTTCAAAGCCGATATCAAACGATAATCGGAATAACTCTGATCAGCCAGAAGCCGATTAGAACATAGCGAGTTTAGCCGATCAAAGCTAATCAAAGGGTAAAGGCAGATTAGCTCTGAGAAGGTGATGCGCAACAAAACAGAGCAAACCAAACCTGGGTGAAATCGATGAAGACCAATAATTGGCGATGCACAACTTTATTGATGAAAATCGACTTACAGAGAAGAGTATTACAAGACTAAAAACTACAAAAAGGAAAAAACTAGCAGATATGATTTTTGCCGTGGGTGATGATCTTTGTAGTCGGCCTGGGCTCATCTTATATACCATCTGGCCGATCCGAGTCCTATTACAATATGGTAACAGAATCCGTGTCAGCTTGAGATTCCTAATCAAACTCCTGTTTCCAAATAGTTCCACCATGCGCCATCCAAATTCCTGTATATTTCGAACTGTCGATTATTCCGTACCTGCCAAATTTTGTCGCAAACATATGCCCCCATTTTTAGAAGATAACTTGTTGTCTTCCAAAAATCCTATCGGCTTCTCCATCATCGGCTTTTCTTCATCGGCTTAAAAGAAACTCTTCGATAACCGCTGCATTAATGGCACTGTAAAAATCTCGGTGCATTTTAACTGCGTGTCGCTTCGAAAACCCTTTCCCGCCGTTTCAACTTTTCACCGTGCTATAAATATGCGGGACCCCCACGGTCATTTTCACGCTTTCGAGCTCTCGAACCATCGTTAATCGGCTTTCCTTCTTTTGCGATTAAGCTCTCAAATCAAATTCTCAAGTCGACTGAATGGATTCTTCGAAGGTAGTCATTCCAATCCCTAAAAGCAATGATCAGTACTACCTAGGGCCGGTAGGAAATCTAAATGCCGATACTGTTATTAATGAGGAAATCCCTAGACTCCCCTTATCAGCTTCTGGTTACAATATTGAGGAGTGGGGTAAAAGCTTCAAGGCTTGGCCGACAGCACTCAAAGGGTGGAGATCGTGGTTTATTCGTGTGTCAGCCCAAAAAAGAGAGGAATGGGAAAGAATGGGAATAGCCGAGTGCCTTCCTTTGAGTCTAGCCAATCCGAAAGCCAATGAGCGCTTAGTGGCCACGGCATGTTATTTTTGGTCGGACACTTTTAACGCTTTCCTTTTTTGTACTGGCCCGATCAGCCCAACCCTTTTGGACGTAAACAAACTATGCTGCCTCAGACCAGACGGTGATCAATTGTCGGCTTTCAGTGGTAAACCCAAATATAAGCTGATCCAATCCAAAGGCGAAGAATAGTCCAAATACATAGAGCACAACAATAAGGTCAATGGACTGGTATCGGACGAAGAACACATTGCCTTTTTGAACCTTTGGCTGGAGAGATTCCTTTTTTGTGGTGCGTCCCTTGGGCCGACACAAGTATATCAGCTAGTGGCGGAGCAACTGGTAGAAAGCCGCGGACTTGCTTTGGGCAAAATGCTACTAGGAGCAACATACCGGATGATGTATATCATAAGAAGTCGGCTATTCTCTGGATTTAGCAAGTTTGTGGCGGGCAATGTGGGAGGTCCTTTGTGGTTTATCCAACTATGGCTCTACAACATTTTCAGCCGATCGCTCATCTCTGAGCCTCTAGAAGATTCGGCTTTTCCTCGTGAAGACTACCCGGAGAACATAGTTCCACAGTACAGGGCTAGCCGATCCCATGGAGAGAGGTTCATGATGTGCTCAAGTGGTGATACCAAGATTACCCCTATCGGCTTAAAGAAATACTTGTCATTCTTTTTGAATCTGGATAACGTAATCTTTGGCCAGCAAGATTTCTTTTCCTATAGCAACGTAGCCGATTTTCAATGGCCCTCCTTTCTCCATTTGGACGCCGACAGCTCCTTGATGCTTGAATCGACATTGGGCTTATTTCGGATTTTCATTTCACCTTGATCCTCCATGTCAGCTTGAATACCAGAAATAGGACTTTTCAACCTTCTTTTGAATTTTACCATCCTTCAGTTTATGCTCGCCAGTTGGGCTTTGGCCAAGTAATTCCCTGCCTACCACTCCTCGATTGGCTTCAGCCCAGAGCCAGAGTAAGGAACGTGACAGCGGCCGAGATAGTCCTTGAAATAGCCAACGAGCTCCAAGTCAAAGACCTGTCGCATTTCTTCTTGAACTCGCGTTAGGCTGGTCAGTTCTCCTCTTGGTGGTCGACCGTGGCAGAAGCCCTACTTTTGGACCGAACCCCATCGGCTATTATAGATACAGTTTTACCTGACTTCCATGAGCCGACAGTAGTTCCCAGCAGCGACTCGAGCGAGCAAGATAGCTCCTCTGGTTACACGAATTCGTCGATAGCCGTAGAGGTATCGATTTCTTGAAAATCCTTATTTTATCTCCTACTTTGATTTCTGATGACTAATCGACTGGCATTCCTTTTTGTAACATTCCAAAAATTTGAGTTTCTGAGTGTGCGAATTTCAAAATTAACCATTTGCATTTTCCTCGAATTAATTAAAGCTTAATTTGAATTTTTCAAAAAACAAAAGGATTTAATTTGACTACTATATCCATCAAACTAAATATTTCCAGTTTTTGTTGGGTTCCTTGTGCTCCAATGAATTTTTTGTATATTTGGAGATTTTTCTGAATTTATTTGATATTTATTTGAATTTAATTGCTCTTATTTGAATTTCTGGCATTTTCCAAAATTCAGAAATGAATTTAAAGTCTCTTTTCCTTCCTGGGCCGAATCCTTCCCCGTGGCCCGTTCCTGTTCATGCCAGCCCATCTCCTATTCCCGTTGGCCCGGCCCAATCGCCAAAACCCTACCGCTGCCACCGTTGGATTCCGATCCAACGGCCATCGCTCGACCGCGCAGCCACGTGCTATGCACCGTCCGATCGGCATCTCTCGGACGGCCGAGATGATGCCACGTCACGCCGCCAGCGAAGAACCCTAGCCGCCGCCGAGTCCTTGTGCCGCACACAGTCATCCTCGGATTCCACGATTTTCACGTCGTCCTAGGCTATTTAAGCCCCCGAGACGCCTCGTGCTGCGTTCCCCGTCGCGCACCGCCTTGGTTGCCCTAAGTATTGTCACCCAAGTCGCCGCCAGCGCCGCGCTCTCCCTCGCCGAAGTTCGCCGCCGTGCCGAGACCTTCTCCACCGTGTTTTCTCGCTCATCAGTGCGTCTCCGCCGTCACCGTTGGTCTCTTCGCATTGCCCACGTTGTCCTCTCCCGAACCCGCACCGAGTCGAGCCCGATCTATTGCCGCTCCGCCGATCGCCATGTCATCTTCCCTAAGTCCGGCGGAGTAGCGCCGCCGCCTCGCCGTCGCCCTCCTCCGCAAAACCCTGGCCGTCCGATCATTCCCCTGCGCCTCGGATGCGGCCACGTCTTCCCGCCTGTGATTGTGTCCCGTGGCCGTCCGATCTCGAGCCGCCATCAGATCTGTGCCGCGTGTCCGTCCCCGTCAGCCTCCCCGCGTGGCAGCTACGTCAGGGCCTCGCAGGCTGCCACCTCAGCCCTAGCCTTCCGCGTGGCGTCCACGTCAACGTGCCCCGCCACGTCGCCCGGAGTCCCCTCCATAGTCTCGGTTCACCGTGAGCCTAGCCTCTGTCCAGTGGGCCCCATGTGTCAGCCGCATTTATTTCCTCTTTTTCGGAATTTCCCGAAAATCCGAAAATCTCAGCCAATCAGAATCTGACACGTGTCACCCCTGTTAATTTTTCTGATTCTCTCCCGAGGAACTTCTTGGAGCCCGTTCTCCTCCGTCCGAGCTCCGATTCCAGTGATTCAAATTTCTAAATTCATCTAAATTCTTGATATATCTTCCAGTACCATTATTTTCAATTTTTGAATTTTATTTGAATTTGTTTTATTTATTTGCTCTCGTTTCACGTATAGACGACACACTCGAAAATCAGGCGAATCAACAGGCAGAAGGAGAACCAGCATGGGGCATTGAAGGCAAGTCTTCCTTGAATATGTTGATCCCAAATTTTATGAAAACCTTATGTTGTTTCAAATTATGCATGCTCATTATTTTGCGTAATGTACTTTAATTGTGGTTTAGGGTGTAGCTAAATTCCAAAACTTGTTATACCCCATTGATGTTGCTCATGCCAAACCTTTGACACCCTAGATAATACTAGCTAATTTATTTGGTGATAACCAGTAGTGTAGCATGGGACGGTAGATTTGCTTAGTCCAGCTTAATCGTTTCGGTATTATGCCATTATGGAAAACCTTTCAAACATTGTTTAAACTTATTTGTTAAGTTGTGGCAATTGGTGTTGCTGCTGTTATTTAATTGAATTAAAGTGGAAATGGCTTAGACCGGGGCAGATGGATGTTTGGTGGGTGCTGGATGCACGAGATCTTGTAAAGTGAATGTTCCGTCCTAGTCAATTAAGGACCGAAGCATGTGTTACCATGGACCGAGCACTACTGTAACACCACAAGTCTATATGGGTACGACCTAGCTAATTAATTTGTGCGTCTCGTTATTGGCTTCGCCATTGGGTTGAATATGGGTGTTGGATGGAGACACTCGCAAGGCGCAAGAGAGGGCTTCTGTACTGGGTGGCTAGAACCCTAACAACGGTGAAACCTTAGCAGGCGAAGTTAGTAGCGGGGTTGTGCATTGTAAAGGCCTTGTCATGATCTCTCTTCCGACACACCAAAGGAAGTGTGTTAATTGCATGGCAACAAGAGTCGATCATGTCTTGTGGGTAAAGTTGTACACACTCTGCAGAGTTAAAACTACTTAAGTAGTCGTGCCCACGGTCAAGGGCGGGCAAGGTACGCTAGCACATTGTAGATCTTTTGGTTTTGTTTTAAATGGAAATGATGGCTTGAGAATCTATGAGTGGTTGGAACTCACGTGTTTTGGTTTGGCGGTTGGAGCCAGTCAGGTGGTTGGAACCTGTGTAGTTGTTATATCAAAATTCAATTACTATTCAATTTCATTTCTGTTAAATGATGCTTTGTGAAATTACTATTGGTATTTAAAGTTAAATTCTACTTTATGCAAAAGGAACCATATTATGCCTTCAATTGTTCAGCCATGCATATAGTTATCATGCATTATGTTTCCAAGACTTGTGGAGTACATTTTGTACTCACCCTTGCAACTTCCCAACTTTCCACAGAGGAGTGTGCTGAAGCTGAAGGTGACTACGAGTTCTATGCTTGTGGTTATGATGAAGGCGATCCGGACTACTAGGACGCGCATTCGATCGATTACTGTTGGGCATATGGATTGGCTCATTCTATCGCTTTGCTATTTTATTTCACGCTTCTTATTGAACTCAGGCCATGAGGCTGATTTATTTGTAATAATTTGGCCATAAGGCTAATTCTTTCTGCTTAATAAATGTTATTTGGTTCATGATATGATTGTGTTATCATCATTGTTTCCACTGTGTGTGCTAGCTGTTCCTGGACTAGCATGGATATACACAGAGAGTTCGGATTTGGAAATCCGGTCCCGACACTTTTATAGGCAGCAGCTGGCAAAAAGGCCGCCGCAGGCCCATCGGGAAGTGGTCAAAAGGGCAAAAGACCACACCAATCAACGAGCCTCACTGGTTATACTTCTGGGAATTTAACGGGAATTTAAGAGTGCAGAGCCCGTCCCTATCAGATATCGAGAAGGAACGACTACCGAGTAAGTATCCCTTGTCCGATGATTATCTTTTACTTTCTCCTCATATTGCTCATCTTTGCTGGTTGATTTTCAGAGAAACCTAAGTCCACTAAGATCCCAACCAAGAAGGGCCAGAAGGGCAAGGAGTAGAGAGCTGAAAGCTCGCCCCGTGAATCGGCTTTCACAGAGGTAACTTCCTTTACTGGATTTCCTTTTGACTTGTAATTTTCAATTGTCTTATCTGTTTTTATTTTTCACAGCCGACCTCGTCAGTCCAGGTAGCCGATATCCTGGCCGACCTTCAAGGAACATCTTCTGCTGATCCTAAGCCGATGCTCCCTCCTCCAGCGACCAAGCCCCTGACCACATCACCACCACATCAGCAAATCCTTCCTGCATCTGAACCGGTGGAATCGACTGATCCAGCTAATCTGCTCGGCTTCACTCTGGATGAACTGGACGACCCTGAAGTGATGGCAACAGATGATTACCCCGCCGACATCCGCAACATTATTGATGCGTCTTTGGAGGCGTCGGCTACTGTTGTCAAATCTACGTCGATATGCAAGAGAGGTTAAATCGGCTCTTTTCTGATATATCGCAGCCAGAAGCTGCTATCCTAGCCAATACGCAGCCTATTCATGATGCAATGGCTGCTGTCGAAGCCGACCTTCCGCCTGAGGCAATGAGCGCACTGCTGAACGTATGCCACTTAGATGAGAAGAAGGCAGAGGTTGAGGTGGCCATGGCCAGAATAGCGCAACGGGAAGCCCAAGAAGCCGACCAGTGCCTCCTGGACAAGATGGTGGCGGAGGCCAAGGCCAAGAAGAAGTTTGATGAAGATACCTTGTCGCTTAGAGCCTCCAAAGCTACTGTCCAAAAGCTGGAATCGACCAAGAAGCTGCTTGAGGAGGAGCTGGCCAAGGTAAACAAACAGCTTGCTAACGGCATCATCACCATGGACGCAACGGCTACATCTTTGAAGAACCAAAAGAGCGAAATCAGCTTAGCTGTTGCGCAAGTTAAAGATCAATCGGCCAAGGTGGTCCCAGTGCCTGGCAGCGCCAAGCCAGACGAACGGATTGTGTATGGAATTACGGAGACGTTGTCCAAAGCAGCCGCGACACTATCTGCCTTGGGGGCGAGCCTTCCTGGATTTGGACTGTAATTGTTTGTAACACTTTTTGATGCTGGCCTGACACTTTTGTAACACTTGCTTAATCGGTTGTTTAACTGATTAATACTTAATGTTTTTGTTCATCTTTATCAAATTTCCTGATCTCTGAAATGTCATTATTGCAGTCGATTATGATCCTATCCATACGCTAGGGTAGTACCTTTTCAAATATTTTCTATTGATCGCCTTCAGTAGTATAGATCCTTCGAGCGTCTCAAGTATGTACGAATTCCCATCAATAAGCCAATTTATTTTATATGGCCCCTCCCACATTGGGGACCATTTTCCAAATCGATTGTCTTTAGACCCGATCGGTAATATAGTTTTCCAAACCATGTCGGCTTCGCTAAACGACTTAGGCACAACCTTTTTATTGTATGCTCTAGCAACCTTCTCCTTGTTCCTTTTGAGCCGATCCAACGTAACTAGTCTTAGTTCCGCCAAGTCGTCTAAATTATCCACCATTGAGTCTCTATATTCACTAGCCGACAAACCATTTTGTCTAGCCACTCGTACTGAATCGATGTTGATTTTCACAGGCAAAACGACTTCCTGACCATACACTAATTGATATGGCGATAACTTAGTCGACCCATGATAGGCTAGCTGATATGCCCATAATGACTCCGATAACGTTGAATGCCAGTTCCTTGGTTTCTCGTCAATCTTCCTTTTGATTAGCTTGATCAAAGTCTTATTAGATGACTCGGCTTGTCCATTAGCCTGAGCGTAATATGGCGACAAGTTGAGCAACCTGATACCCAAATTCTTTGCAAAATTTTGAAACTCATCGAACATGAACACAGTCCCTTGATCGGTCGTGATAGTTTGCAGAATGCCAAACTGATGAATGATGTGTTCATTGATAAAGTCGATCGCCTCCACGCTTGTAACTTTCTTAAGGGGTATGGCTTTGACCCATTTGGAGAAATAATCTGTGGCTACGAGAATAAACTTATGGCCTTTACTTGATGCTGGAAATATTTGGCCGATCACGTCTATCCCCCATCCTCTGAACAGCCATGGCTTGATGATTGGATGCAAAGTCGATGCTGGTGCAAGTTGCACATTCTCAAACTTTTGGCAAGTCTGACATCCTTTATAATATTTGAAAGTCTTCTAACATCATCGGCTAAAAATATCCTGTACGCCTCAATACCCACTTCATTTTATGAGCTGACTGATGAGATCCGCAAATCCCTTCATGAACTTCACCCATCGCCACCTTTGCTTCATCGGCTCCCAAGCACCTCAACAGTAATCCTTCCATTGTTTGATAGTATAACACTTCATCCAATACTACGTATTTTAATGCCTGCTGCCTGATTTTGCGCTCAATCAGCCTAGATGGATTCATTAAGTAATCCTTTATCTTTGTTCTCCAGTTGGTAGCATCGGCACACATTACTGTCTTGTTAACCAATTCGAGCATTTTGTATCAGCTATAGTCTTTATACCCCGACGCTTGTTGTGCCAATAAATTAGCACTATTGTTCATCTCCCTAGGAACATGCTTGATAGAGAATGAAGTAAATGAGCCAATAGAATCAAGGCATTGCTCCAAGTATTTTGATAGTATTTCATCATTGTACCGAAATTCCCCTTTAACCTGTTGCACGACCAATAAGAAATCTCCATAAGCCTCTACATCACTTATTCTGATGCTTTCCAACAATTGAAGTCCCCTGAGTAGCGCCTCATATTCTTCCTGATTATTGGAACATCGGCTATTAAGCCGATATGCGAATTCAAAGTTATGCCCCTTTGGTGAAATTAGCACTATATCGATACCATCACCTTCTCGACACACTGATCCGTCGAAATACAACTGCTAGGGAACTACAGTGACTAGCCCGGCCATGATATCACATCATGTGATAAAATTGGCCACTACTTGCCCTTTGACGGCTTTAGCCGATTCATAGATTAGATCGATCTAGGTTAGGGAATACGCCCATTTGCCGAGCCGTCCACGTAGAATCGGCGCAGACAGCATATATTTGATGATATCGGTCCTACACACTATTGTGCAAGTCGATGCCAAGATATAATGCCTTAACTTTGTGCAAGCAAAATACAGGGATAGACACAATTTCTCTATGAAAGGGTATATGACCTCAGCATTTAGAAGTCGTCGGCTTAAATAGAATATCACCCGTTCCTTGCCATCGACCTCTTGTGCCATAACTGCTCCAATAGTTTCTTCCTCGGCCGATACGTACAATTTGAATGGTATTCCTTCCCTTGGCGCGGCCAGAATTGGGGGCTTCATCACATATTCATTGATGTCATCGAAAGTCTTTTGCTGATCGGCTCCCCATACGAAATCTTGTTTGTCTTTCAATTTTAATAATGGGGTAAAAGCTCGAATTCAACCGGACATGTTTGAAATAAACCGTCGCAAATAATTGATCTTGCCGATTAGCTTCTGTAGTTCATTCTTGCACGTCGACAGTTTTGTATTGTCTATGGCTTTGACCATCTCTTGGTTAACCTCGATCCCTCTCTCATGTACCATGAACCCGAGGAATTGACCAGCCGATACACCGAACGCGCACTTGAGGGGATTCATCTTCAACCCATGTGCCCTTGTATTCTGAAAACCTTTTCCAAATTGGCCAAGTGCTGCCAATTGTCTTTGGATTTTACGACGACATCATCAATATAAATTTCAACAATATGTCCGATTAGATCATGGAAAATCAAATTTATAGCATGTTGATAAGTACCACCTGCGTTTTTCAAGCCGAATGTCATAACAGTCCATTCATACAGTCCCAAAGCACCAGGGCACCTGATGGCAGTTTTAGACACGTCGGCTTCCGCCATGAATATTTGGTTATACCTAGCGTTCCCATTGAGAAAACTAATGATCTTGTTACCCGATGCAACATCGATAAGCATATTGGCTATAGGCATCGGATACTCGTCTTTTGGCGTAGCTTTGTTCAGATCCCTAAAGTCTACACATACTCGGAGCTTGCCATTCTTTTTCATAACAGGAACGATATTGGAGACCCATTCAGCATATCGGCAAGGCCTGATAAACTTGGCCTCTAATAATCGTTCAATCTCTTCTTTAATGACTTTGTACAAAGTCGGATTAAAGCATTGTGGGTATTGTTTAAACGGCCGATACCCCAGCTTTATGGGTAGCCGATGCTCAACTAATTGTCGGCTTAAACTGGGCATCTCATAATACTACCAAGCGAAACAATCCCTATAATTCCTAAGTATTTCAACCAACTTGGCCTTATATTCTACATCTAACTTTGCACTTACAAAAGTTGGTCTTTTCCTGTTGCCTTCTCCTATATCGACTTCCTCAAGCAAATCGGTGAAGTGAAGCCTTAACTCAACTTTTCTTTTTGAAAATCTTCAATGGCTTCACAGTCTGTCGCCTGACGATAGCTTTGCACTTTGTCCTGCAGAGCCTGAACTATTTCTAGCCCCATCTCCTCAAGACTTCATTTGCCCGATCGAACGCACCTAGCTTGACACTGATCGGCATCAGACCTAATTTGCCAATGCAGATGAAATCGCAGTCATCCAAGGTTTTACCTAATATGCATTCGGCTTCCTCGTGCGGCCAATTCGCATCGGAACTAGCCATCACTATATGAGCCGATGTGTCGGCTGGCACCACTTCAACCTCATCTCCGTTCCATTGCACGAGCAGCTGATGCATGGTTGATGGTATACAACAGTTAGCATGTATCCAGTCTCACCCAAGGAGCTAAGGAGCTTACTCGGTGATGCCCTCGGTGATTCAAATATTAGCTTTGGACCTTCACATCATTCAAATAATATGTTGAGTGACAGTTCCTCTCAGGAGCAAGATGGCGATGATAGCTCGTCAAATGACCAGGAAGATCATGGACGAGTGACAGCTCATGTGCATTACATTGAAATGGTTTCAATTTATAATACATGTAAAGAATCCCATGTGGATTTCTTGAAAAGCATGGGGAGTACACCATGCTTAGTCTTTCCAGATAATAGAAATTATTTTGATGATCAGCATTTGGACATTTTATAATAGCAATGGTGAGCAAATAGACTTGACAAGCATGTCTGGCCTTGGAACAAAACTAGGAGGCATGTGGACTTATCCCTAGTGTCAAAGCATGTGAGATTTGCTAGATGTAGTAATGAACAAACCAGCCAATACAGCTTTTCTTTCTCAAATGATGATGGTTTAGAAAAATACAAGCCTCTATCCATTTCATTGAAGCAAACTATTGCTGATGTTGGTGGTATTTTCCAAGCTAGAACATTATCAAAGTTCTCCACAAAGAAGAAGCCATGTGAGCAGACAACAAATGTAGTTAAGTCTCCTACCAATGATGGATCACATAAGAAGAGGAACGTGTCGAATATAAATGAGGACAAGCTATTTGAGGGGAAGGTTGATGTCCTAGCCGAAGTTCATTCAAGGATCAACATGAATAGGATAAAGTTTGCCAGACAAGGGACTTAGGTCAGTAGTTTGATTGAGATCTGAATAGACTGGCGACACCACCAGGTGACGACACTAGTATGAGGATGTGCATGACTTCTTCACAAAATCATGGTTGCTTGCAGGTAGATGAAGATGGAGCTCCTTCCATTTCGAACAGCCAGAATATTGTTCCTAATGTTTTGCAGGCTGCGGGAAAACCTGATTTGACTTTCAAGATGAATCCTTAGGCATGGAACTAGGAACAGGCCTCCCATCGCAAGAGCTCTATAAGCCTTTTCTCTTGGGCTTCTTGGAATTGGAGGTGCAAAAGCGCAAAGGTAACCCGACAAGTTTGACAACAAGCAGGCGTCCTCAGCGGGCTCACAAAAATAAGGATTGAGTTTCTACATCTACACTAACGTGACAGAGAGAAATTTAGCTAATTAGAGGCTGAGTGCAACAATGAGCAGATCGTGTTGCATGACTCGGTATGTGTGTGAAGTGAAACAATGGCACCTTGTCGACATTGCAGGTGATGAATTTCATAATGAGAGGTCATTAGCATTAGCCATCTCAAACAACCCTCAATCCCTCTCTGGTGGAGGACCTTGCATCCTTACCATTTCTTAAATTTTATCATGTAGGTATTGGAGAAGATGGCTCTACAGATGCATGCCGGCCCTTTTTTTCCCTTTTTGGAAACTCATATGCATGCGAACTAATGCGCAAGAAAAGAAAATTCACCTTTTTTCTATTGAGTAAGAGTTGTATGTCTGGCAAGGTGTGCAAAACCCAACCTCTATGGAGAAAAAAAAGAGCTTTACATGATGTCTAGTTCATCATGTGCTCAACATTATTAATCTTCTATGCAGGGCAAACACCAAGTACTCTTTACAAGAACGCTTTCATATATTAACTTTTGGAGAGGTGCTTTCATACTGTTCTTTTTGACAGTTGTATAAATATTAAAGCATGAATAAATAGTAAATGATGATTACTTAGCTCTTCATTTGCTTTAAGATTTGTACAACTTTTATTGGGAGGGAAAACACTGAAGCATTGCTCTAATTTTTGGTTTATAGGAGCTTCATCTGAATGGCTCTATTTTAGTGCCTTGTCTGACCAACCTTAGTGCCTTCTTCATATATATATATATATATATATAATTGAAGTAGGGGAGCAAGCAATACAAAATTAAAAGAGCACGCCAAGGTTACACTCTAAACGTTAAAAACAACATGGTGGGAAGAAAAACAGAGAGGTAAAAAACATCTTTGCGACACCAAGATGAGGCAAGTGATTTGTCCCCAGTGTTTTCCTATCACTAGGCAAGTGAAACTTGCTATTGAAATGCCCTTTGTTGATTTCTCACATCCTGCGCGATGAGGTCGAACACTATTTGCACCATTTGATATCGATTGTTGAAAATACGACCATTTCTTTCTTTCCATAGGTTTCAAAATCTAGAGACTATAGTTCTGTCTACCTCCTTACGATGCTACTTCGGTATGCTGTCGCGAACGGACATCCACCATGAAGAAACAGTTTGCGTGACCTAATTATTCACGGCAACTGGATTTGCTTGGAACACCTTAAACCATATCTGCCTTGCGAAGGAGCATTGGAACATTAGATGTGTGGCTGATTCAGGGTTCGGTCCACACAATGGACACACGGTGCAGTGAGGCCAATTTCTCCTTGCTAATCTGTCAATCATTTCGATCCTATTTTGGACGAGTAGCCATGTGAAGAATCTGCACATGTTTTCAGTGTTTGCTTTCTAGATTATTTTATAGTTATGGTCAGGTACCGATCCATGGAATTGCACCCTGTATGTTGTCTTTGTTAAGAAATTTCCATCTATCGTCTAGCGCCAAGTGATGTCATCCTAGATGTGTGGTTGCAAGGCATTGCGACTAGGCTAGTAGAGTGGAAGGGAGCAATGCTATCAAAGGTGGCTAGACTAGTCTTAGTGGACTCGGTGCTTACATCCCTAGCCCTAAGATTTGGTACCGAAGCCGTCCTGCCTTCAGAGGTCGTACGCTGGGCACTGCTAGGGTCAGCTTGGTCGATCAGGTCGACTTCGAGCAAGAACGGTCTCTTGACCTTACCCTGGCAGAAGAAGTAAGATGCCATGCACTGCTACGATCAGTGCATTACCTGTAAACTCTTCGCAGACATGCGTCTCGATCGGTACTACCTAGGGAGCTCCTTGTTGGGGACCTAGCCCTAAGACGAATTCAGGGCTCGTCCAACACCAACAAGTTATCCTTGCAGTGGGAGGGCCCCTACAGAGTTGTTTCAACAGATCACACGGGGGCTTACCGGCTAGCGATGCCCGATGGCAGAGAGCTCTCAAACTCGTGGAACATTGATCAACTCTGTAAATTCTATGTGTAATGCTTTGTCTCAAATTTCAATGAAAAGTTATTATTCATTTGCTATATTGGTCTTTGTGTCTCTTCTTAACCTTATACTTCGTACTGGGTGTCGCGATCTCAGGATTTACCTCCAGGGGTCATGCCGGCAATAAGCCGATCCTTATCGCGTTGCGGCTTCCCCTGTGGCAGGGCTTGCATCAAGGATCCGGCCCGGGGATGTATAGCTTTAATTGAGCTAAAACTTTCCTGAATCTGACCTACGTATAAGTGCTCTCGATCCCGATCCGAATGTTGCGAGCTTGAAGTTCACCTCCAGGGGTCGTGCCACATGTTAGCTGATTCTATTCGCATCCCGACTCCCCTTGTGACAGGGCTTGAACCATAGCCCACATTCCGACCGTCGTGCAAGCATAAATCGTGATCGGAGTTCTAGGGTCTAATCCAAACAACTCTAAAGTCTTTGGGACTAAGCTCTTTCTCATGCAGAGGTTCACTTATCATGCTTAACGATTCTAACAGCCTTCTCTGTGGGATACATATCTTCTACCGACCTTGCAGGACATAGCATACTTAGAATATTTTTGTGGTTTTTCACTTGTGTCCAAGGCCGGCGTTGCTCGATCTCGACCACAACGGGGGCTGGACGAAGGCATATTGCCCCGAAAAAAAGCTACGTACACGACAAAAAAAACATAGAGACAAAAGTTCATTTCGTTCAAAAATGGGTTTGTTTCATTAACCTTTCTTGACAAGTACTAGGTACAAAGCTAAGAGCTAATCCTAGCTACAGGTCAGCCATGTCGCGAGCAAGCTTCTCCTACTCGAGCTCGGCAACCTTTGTCCTCAGAGTCGACAGTTCACCTTGAAGATGAAGTGTTTCGACTACAAAGTTGGCGGCACGGCTTCGCTCGTCTTGGAGTTGGGCCAGGGCGTTCTTCACCATCTTGGTCGCCCGCCCTAGTTTCTCCTCAAGCTCGGCGACCTTTGCCTTGAGCTCGACGGGGGCTTTCGTCTAGGCGGCCGCCTGGTCCACAACCTCCTTTTGCAGCTTCTCCACCTTCGCCCGCTCAACCTCGAGCGCCTTGGCCGACCGAGCACGTTCTTCCTCCACGGCCTTGAAGGTGTGTTCGCGCTCGGTGTTGATGGCTTGGCTGAGCTCAGACGCGTGGGTTGCCTTGAGCACCGTCAGTGTGCCTTGGAGGGCGGCAAGCTCGGCGGTGTGGGCCACGGTCCTTCGCTCGGCCTCCTCCTACTTGATCGCCAAAGTCTCCTCGAGCTGGAGCAGGCGAGTCTCCCGTTTCTCCACCTTGTCGAAGATGATCTTCAGAGCATCGGAATTCCTCTGAAGACCTTGAAGCCCCTGGCTGACGAGGCCAATGGCCTACCAGATTCAAAAGAAATTAAGTCACATCAAAGAAGGGCAAGTTGAGGGACAAGAGGAATGCAAAGAAGTTGTAACGTACCTGGCTAAGCCGGTCTTCGAAAGCCATGCGGTGGGGTCCGGTGGATCAGCTACTTGGCGCCCCGGGCACGGTATGGCCTTCCGCCGAGGTTGAGGCGCCGGGGTGGAGTTCTTCCGGCGTGTGGTCAATTTAACCGGTGGCGGCCTCAGCTCGGACCTCCTCGTCCGCCTGAAGGCCAGACTCGCCTTCGGGCTCGGTCCCTTCGACCAAGTTGGCCCCGACCTCCATGATTGGGGGGTCTTCCGCTTCTTCACTAGCGGTGGCCCTGGCCGGGTCGTCAGTTTGGTCCTCCTCGGTGGCCTCGACCGGCGAATTGCCGACCTTGGTGGTTGGGGTCACCCCGACCTTGATGGTCGGAGCGACCACAGCAGCAACGGCTTGAACGGCCTCGACCACGGTGGGGGAGTCGTCTTGAGCTTCACTCCCCACTGCGGTCTTGGCCGAGGAGACGTCGACTTCGGAGGCCGCAGTGTCATCGGCTTCCCCTCCGTCAACGGCGAGCGAGGCCGTGTCTTCGTTCAAATCGACCACGACCCAACTGTGGGGACCTCCGGCAGCGCGATTATGGCTCGCGGGGAAGCGATGCATCAGCTCATACGAGGCCTCCTCCTCGGACTCGGACTCGCCCTGGATGATAGCCATTGTCAGGAGGGGTTGGGGGTTAGTTCGAGCATTCAAGGTCTACGACAAGGAAAAATTACTAAGCTAAGGCGAAAAGGGATTCTGCGACCAAAAGAAAAGTGAGGTACCTGAGTCACGAGCCTCCGCCTCGTAGGGGCTATTGAGGGTCTCGGCGTCTCGAGGGTGAAGAAGCGGCCCTTCTCCAAGCACCTCGTGACGGGGACCTTGGAGTGCGCGGTGGCTCCGGGTTCCCTGTGGCGGCTGACCTAGGGCCCTGCGATCGAGCCCCTAGAGTCGCTGGGGGCTAGAGGTCCTGGTGGCGGCCGCCGCCCTTTGCTGCTACAAGAAAAAGAAAAAAGAAAAAATCAAAGGCTGTTGCAGCCCTTTACTGAGCAAAGACTCAAGCTCGGCCACAGGAGAACTTACCCCTGAGCGGTCGCCCCACTCGACGTGCTACTTCTGCGGGGCTTTGCCGCTCGGGGCGTTCGAAAGCGGCCTCTTACCCGCCTTCTTACCCTTACTTGCTCCGGGCAGCGGTAGCATGCGCTTCGCCGTCTGGAGCAGTTCTTGGTTCTCCTGCAAGCACACTTCAAGGTCAGGGCGAGCTCCAAATATTCCCGAGTTGGGACCTGACTCAAGACATCTTATCTCGGTGCTCCGTCTCAACACGTTCTTCGAGACGGGTTCATCCATGGAGTAGTTGAATGCCGCTTTCCCGAACATCTCCGTCATCCTGGCTGCTAGCCATAACTCCTTCGGTGCTGCTGGAAGAGCAAGGTCGTCAGAAAACACCAAATCTGAACTTAAGTGAATTTTAGCTCGAGAGAACTTACCGGATGGGTCCTCACGGGTAAGGTCGTCACGACCCTTGATCTCGTAGAACGGATGCAACCTCTTTCGCAGAGGGAACACCCGGTTCTGCAAGAAGTCGTTGGCGATGGCTTGTCCGGTGAGACCGCGCGTGGCGCAGATGTGGATGGCAGCGATGGCTTCTTGGTTGACCGCCAGGTCGTTCGCCTCAGGGGTCTGGTGCTTGCCGACGATGGGCGCTCCGTCATACGCGAGCGTGCCGTCTTCACCCCTCTTCAAGTAGAACCACCTCTCGGTCCATGGACAGAGGGAGTCCCGAGCGTGGAGTTGAGGGAAGGCCCAAGGAAGTCCCGTCTGCAGCCGAAAATAAAGGCACCCGACCATGGGGTCCTTCCCAGTGCGGAACAAGGAGAAGAAACGGAAAAAAAGAGATGGGGTGGGAAGGATCCCGAGGAACCCCTCACACAAATGGGAGAAAATAGAAAGGAGAAGAATGGAGGGAAGGATCCCGAGGAACCCCTCACACAAATGGGAGAAAATAGAAAGGAGAAGAATGGAGTTTGGCACCAGGTTGATGAGCTTGATCTCACATTGCGCGAGGACCGATGCCACGAAGTCGCTCTCCGGCGTCCACAAGGCGAAGAGTATGTAGTGCTCGGTACTGACAAGCTTGTCTTCTCAGGGCTGCGGTTCGGTCTCTCCGCCCGGCAACCGCCATGTCACCGGGTCCAGCAGCCTCAGGCCTTCGAGCTCCTTCGTCCTAGTTAGCGACAAAGAGCTCTTTCCGAACTTGGCCATGAGGGAAGCTTGGTGCTTGGTCGAGGGAGAAAGGGCAGGTTGGGCAGAAGGCCAGAAAGGGCGAGATCGAAGGAAGTTCAAGGGAGTTCGGGAATTTTTCAGGAGAGCCGATGGTTTGGACTTTATAGGCCCCGATCGTCACCAGTTAGAAGATATAGCATCTCAAAAGGTGCGCCGGTTACGATTCGACAGGCGCATTCAGAGATTTGGTGGCAGAATCGATGCGTCGCGGGCGATTTCGCTGCTCTTTCGTGTCCGTACTGAGATTTCGAAGACCAAGGGTCGCCAGGTGTAATTGCGCTAAGTCTCGTGGTTGGTCTTCGTCTGACCTCGACCTTGAGCTCGGGCAACTCTGAGCACGACCAGAAGACTGTCCCCTTTTCCAGATTGTGAGGTTTGAGGTCGTCCCAGGTGCTTGGGTACAACTTGAGCCTCGGGGGCTAGCTGTCGGGGACTGGGAAATCTCTGCCTGGTCAACGGATGGTCAACAAGCTCCTAGCTCGAGCTCGAGCCGCGAAGCCTTTGACCACGACGTAGACCGCGCAGCTTCCTTACGACCTTGAGCTAGGAGGTAAGGAATCAGATTCTTCTCGGAGGGGTCAAGCTCGGGATTCAAGTTGTGCATTCAACTGGCGGTTACCAAAATCCTTAAATGGTAGAGTTAAGCCAGACATGGGCGGTAAATCCGAGACAATTACGACCCACCTTCAGTGCGCACGAAGCCACTCTCCCAGGAATCTCTCCCGGACGTTTCTAGTAATGGTTGAGAGTGGCATAAAACCCCTATGGGACAAGCATACCCGGGGATATCTCAAGACGATACAGAACACACACACAGATATTCAAGCTACAGAAGCTCGAGCTAGAAAACACTTCCCTGTACTCAGACATAGTGAAATTCTCCGTCTCTAGGCAAGACTGGAGTAGAGCTATTACCTGTCACAGGGGCTCGAACCAGTATAATTCTTGGTGTCTCGTTCTTTGACTTTTTCCTCCGACTTTCAGAACAGCAAGACTAACCCTTCGGTGAGTGAAATCGATTCCGGGTCCCGTACACACGAACATTTGGTCCGGATTTCCATACCATGTCAACATATAGCGATACAACATTTGACTAAAGTTGGGCTTAGAGAAACCATAAACTTAAGATTTGGGTTGGTTACATGCCCATCGACAAAAAAGAAGCTACTAGATAGCTCATAAAGAGTGCAACAAAGAGGGAGAGCACCGAGAGGGAAAGACATCGGTAGCTGGTAGGAGTGGGCATTTTAAACTAAAACGAAATTACTGAACCGAACTAAACCAAATTAACCGATTATTTCGATTTTTATTTTAGTATAATACGGTTTTTGATATTTGGTTTGGTTTTTCGCTTTCAAAAACCGAAATAACTAAATAGCCTATGCACTGTACCACTTTTATAATGTTCTTTCTAAAGCCACTAAGCAATTTTCATGTTCTAACATATTTGTGTATATGTTTGGTATATCATATGTTCTATTATGCTTATATTGAATGATTTATGAATATTATATGGGTTTATTCCTATTCTGTGTTACGATGTGAAAATGACTAAATTTAATTTACCAGTGTTTATTCATATTTCGATTAACCGAAAAACCGATTCGGTTTGGTTTTTTATTTTAGCCCGAAAAATTCGATAGCAGTTTTTAAAAACCAAGTTATTTTAAAACTAAAAAATCGAACCGGCTAAACGAAATATCGAATGTCCAACCCTACCGATGGCAGCACTACACCAGAAGGAAGGAGGCAGCTGAACTTGCTTAGAATATATTACTGGTAACGGTACATGCACGCCATATTTGGCGTCAGATCAGATTGTGACTAATTCGAAATCCGTCGCTCCGACGTAAAACTCTCTAAATTTGTATCCACGTCCGCATCCGAGCTGCACGCAAACAAGGCAAACACCACCCGCACCTCTGTTTGATCCGTTTGCGGCACACTTCCACGTTAAAACACCACGCTTTTGAGAGCTCGGCGTCACGCGCACCACGACCTCCGTCCGTCTCCGAGGGCCATTGCAATGCCGGCCCGTGGTTTTGGTGGTCTACTCGACCCTGACCAGTGACCACACCACCAATCTCTCTCGCTGTCGCCCTTCTCTCTTGCTGGCTTCTCTTGTTTCGTCTTTAAAGCCCGAGTGCCCGACCCTCTCTCCTCTCCTCTCTCTTCTCTCCGCCTCCGCCTTCACTTCGAATTACCACCGACCGCGCCGAGAGGCGACCGCCTCACCGTGTCCTCCGCGCCCCCGCGGTGCGCTGCTCCGTGCTCTCCTGGCGCTCCCGGCTGCCGCAACCGCCCGCTGAATCTCGCCGCTTCTCTGGTCGGATATTCTCGTTTCCCGGCGTCTGTTTTCTCGTTCCCTTTGTGTCCCCTGCGGAAAGAGAATCGGACGCACCGCGTGCTCGGGTTTGGGAGGCCTCACGTCGGGAGAGGCGGCTCGCGTGCATGGAGGCTAAGGTTTCTCTCTTGGCTGCTCTGCTCCCTCCTCCAATCTTGCATTTGTTTCTTGCTTGCTTAGGATGCTGCTGTCGTTTGGTGGTGCGTCTCGCGTCCCTGTTGCGGTGGGTGGCTGCGGTGGGATTGTTCTCGGTCTGGTTCCTTCCGTGATCACGCCACCCCAACCGAGATTTCTAGATTTGTATCCCCGCGCGCGCGCGCGCGCCTTCTTGGAGCAGGCTCCACCGCGCGGGCATGGATTTGGTTGGCTGAGTGGCTCGGCTCGGTAGCTCCATGCCGGGGTTTCTCGTGGCTGGCTTGATGTCGGCGGCGTTTCAAGGGATGCGACGTCGTGACTTGGATTGGTTGGGCCGCGTCGGGGTGGTGCTGTAGCCTAGGAAATGGATCGATTTTGCTCGGTTTGGTGGTCCAGATTCGTGTGCTGTAGCCTCGCGTGGAGGCTGCGAGCGATTGAGGGTTGGTCAGCGTCCTAGCCACTAGGCTGATGATAGGTTCTTAGTCATGGAGTTCTGTGTAATGCCAATAAGAGCTAATATTGATATTGAGTGATTAAATCTGTTAGGTCGGTAGCATTGTTTCTTTTGTTAAGCATTTTACACTTTTGAGTTATGATAGTCATTCCTCCATTTGCTGCCTGTAAGTGATAGTGTTTTCTGTGCGCAATGCAGTACAGTACACAAACTAAGTTTCATTAGCTGTTGGAAGATATCAGTCCCATGGTCCTCGTTGCCATAGCGTTTGATCTCTATTATCATTTGCTTGCATGGCTGCAAATTGTGCCATTATCAAACCTTTTGCAAATTATTTGGTGTACCTGGGAAAAGTAACCCCGTTTCTTGAAGCTTTTTTTTCCTCAATGTTATATGATAAAGATTTCATGAAATGTGGGTTACTTCAGGGGCCTTAGGTAGAACTGTAGGGTACAATTCGGCGTAGTTGCATTATTCATGCCTTGTAGCCTAGGCTGTATTTCTACTTCAGTTGCGATGTGAAGGTAGTGAACTACTCCTGTGGGTTACTTTCCTGTTTCATATATTATATTTTAGATGCTACAAAGATGATACATCATATCATAGGATGAATGTAAGTATTCAAGAATCTGAAGAGACGATGCTCTAGCCTGAAAAGAAAGAAAATTTTCATGTGTTAAACTTCTTTTAAATAGCTGTCTTCACTCACAAAGTCCTGAAAGAGCTATGTTAACGATACGCCCTTCTGATTGATACTTCCAAAATACATTGCTAACTTAGTTATTTGTGTTGATGTACACGTTCCTGTGTCAATGTGATATCTCTTAACAAATTACATTTGTTTGTTCTAATGTTGATAGACGGATTCACTTGAAATTGGAGACAGTGGTAAACACCAAGTATCTTTAGAAGCTTCCCTTGCTTCAGATGTGATATATGATGACTCACCAGTATGTCCATGCATTGGAAGTGAGCACCAAGCAGAAATCCCCAATCTGGCCACAGAGGATGAGCGCCGTCAGCTCATGACCGGCTCACTTGATAGTTGCATGGTAGTTTGTTATGATTATCCTAGTGTGGTTGGGTTAGCTATACCAGTTATGTGGGCACCACCAAATGAAGTGAACAAGGATGAGGAGGAATTACGAAGGCAACATTATTTAGAAACTAAAGCAAGAGCCAGCAGCAGGGACGAGGTAAGTAAGGTGTCCTCGATTTGTCCAACCAGCAATAACACAGGTGAATGCAATTCAACATATCAGGATCCACATCCAGTGGTACCAGTAGATCAGATAGAATCTGACAGTAATCAAGCAGATGGTGAATTATTGGCTCAATGTTCTACTCGAGAAGGACTCATCTGCACTAATAAGCCAATGAAGCAGCAAGAAATCAAACAATTTACTACACTGCCTGATTTATCCACTTCCCTTTGGAGTGATCTTGAAGCAGAATGTTTTCTCCTCGGGCTCTATATTTTTGGCAAAAATCTCAGTCTGTTGAGCAGGTTTCTTGGTACTAAGACTGTTGGAGATGTGCTTTCCTACTACTATGGAAAGTTCTACAAAAGAAATGCGTATAAAAGATGGTCGGACTGCAGAAAAGCAAGAACTAGGAGATGCATTCTTGGGGAACGCATTTTTACAGGTTGGCGACAACAGGAGCTTATATCTCGCCTGAAATCTAAAATCCTCGAAGACGCTCATGATTCATTGGTTGAGGTGCGTTGCAGTTATGGCAAGAATTTTGATCTCTTTTGCCTTTTGATTGTAGTTTGCTGGATGCTGATTATTTAGATATTGAAATGGCTCAATATGAAATTATCCTCATGATCAGCTGACGCTCTATTAATCTTACTTGCAGTTTCAGCTCTAACTTTTTTATAGTATTTCTTGTTATATGACATCCTAGCCATTGCTATGGTTCATTACAGCAACCACTTATATTGTCCAAATTAACACTTTTGAGCTTGATTTTTGTCCATTTTATATTCCTCCAATGTTCAGTCAGCTGAGCTGATCTGTTTAGCTATTTAAATAATAAAATACATCATATGTCATAGAATGATCAAAGTTAGATTAATTTTGTCATTTGGAGGGTTATGCAAGCACCATTAAGTATGTTTTGGCTGGTCTTGTGTATCTGTATATCTAACTACTCTGATGCATTTAATATAGGTTTCCAGTTAAGAATATGTCCTTAAACCTGAAAACTGAGGCCATCGCAGGTGCATTGCATTTTGCTATTCTGATTTTCTGTGCTTTGATCTAGTTTTTTTTTTCTAAAGTACTTTGCATTGTTTAAGTTATTGATCCCGTGATCAGTACAGGAGAACATTTTGTGATGACCTCAGCACAATTATTTTGCCTAGTTTATTTTCACAGAAGAACATTAAATTTCATGCACCAAATATTTCTCAACATAATTCATGGATGCCAACTTCCTTTATGCACCAAGTGTTGTTAAAATTAACAAAGGATGTTCTTTTTTCTTCTACCATCCATTGCCATATGAATTATATTGTTTTCACATGTTGCAGGCTTTAAAATCTTTCAACGATGGCCAAACTTCTTTAGAGGATTTTGTCTTTGCTCTGAAATCCACTGTTGGAACAGAAGTTTTTCTGGAGGCTGTTGGGATTGGTAAAGGGAAGTATGATTTGACTGGATTTGTCTTGGACCCATCTAAACCAAACCATGTTCTTTCTGTTCACCCTGACATGCCTACAGGCAAAGATTGTTCCTCACTTGCTTCGGAAGATATAATCAAGTTCTTAACAGGTGATTTCAGAAGAAGCAAGACAAGATCAAATGATCTTTTTTGGGAAGCTGTCTGGCCCCGTTTGCTTGCAAGAGGGTGGCATTCAGAGCAGCCAAAGGATGTCAGCACAACTAAGAATTGCCTTGTGTTTCTTGTGCCAGGTATAAAAAAATTCTCGAGAAGTAAGCTCACTAAAGGCACTCATTATTTTGATTCTATCAGTGATGTCCTTAAAAGAGTGGCAGCTGATCCCATTCTTCTTGAGCTAGAGGTTGATGGAATGGATAATGGTGTTATTGCTGAGAAAAATGGCAGTGCCACAGACATGAAACTGGACCAAGATGGTCCTTTGGATGGTTATCAGGAGCTTCCAAAGTTTACAATAATTGATACTAGCTTGGTCCAAGGGGAGGAGCCCTTGAAAGTGAGGGAGCTGAGGAACTTACCTGCTGATGCAAATATTAGATTTGCCCATTCACATCGTTCACATAAAATGGTGAGTGCCAGTTCCTCAGAGGAACAAGATCCGGATGATAGATTATCAAATGACCAGGAAGATTGCAGACGAGTTACAGCTGATGCGAATGACATTGAAATGGTTTCCGCGTATAATACAGGCAAAGAAAGCCAAGTGGATTCGCTGCAAAACATGGTGACTGTGTCATGCACAGTTCTTCCAGTTAATGGTCATTCTTCTAATGACAATGGTGACAAAATTGATTTGACAAGCTTCTTTGGCCTCAAAACAAAAACTGAAAGGCGCAAATATTTATCCCCAGTGTCCAAGCGCAGAAGATTATCTAGCTGTAGTAATGACCAAACCAGCCGACGCAGCATTTCTTTCTCAAAAAGTGGTGGCTTAGATAAAGATAAAATTAAGCCGCTGTTGACTTCATCAAAACCAACTGCTGTTGATGTTGGTGGTATTTTTCAAACCAAAACAATTGCGAGCTGTTCCACAAAGGAAAAACCATGTGAGCAGACTATGGATGTATCAAACTCTCTTACCAATGACAGGTTAAATGAGAAGATGAACGCATCGAACTTTAATGAGGACAGGTCATTTGAGTGTAAGGGAGATGCGGTGGCTGAAGTTCATTCAAAGTTAACTGTTGATGGGACAAAGTTTGCCAAAGAAGGGGCTCAGGTTAGTAGTTTGGTTAATCAGATTAAACTCGAGACACAACCAGATGTTAAGACAAGCGCAGGTGTACGCACCACTTCATCGGACAAGCATGGTTGCGTGAAGGCTGAGGAAGCTCTGTCCATTTCAGATAGCGAGATGGTTCGTGATATTTCGAAGGCAACAGGAGGACCAGTTAGTCCACAACCTGATCCGGCTTCGCTGGTAAATTCTCGGAGGCATGGAACCAGAAACAGGCCTCCCACGGCAAAAGCTCTGGAAGCGGTTGCTTTTGGGCTTATTGGAGGTGGAAAGCACAAGGGTGACCTCAAAACCCTTGGGACAAGCAGGCCTCTGCAGCGAGCTCGCAAATCCACTAGAGACACGGTTCCTGTGTATATCAGTAGTGACACTGAGAAGTCCAGTATGGAGGCTGAAGCTCAACGATGAGTGGGGGGCGCAAACGACGTCTCCATTGTCGGCATTGCGGGTGATAAATATGAAGTGACAATATGAGGTCTTCAACGAAATTACGATAGTTCTCTGCTGCAGTCTTCCCTTCTGAGGCACCTTGCGGTTGCTTAATATTTACCATGCAGGCATCAGAGGCGATGGTTTTCCAGGTGCAATGGTAAGTTGGTGACCTATCATTCAAGAATCACCCTTGGTTTTTTCTGTTTAGATTATAGAGCTTTATGCCTGTGAAGGCTTGGAAAAGCAACTTGTACTGGAGAGGACAGAGGCATCATATTGGCCAATTCATCATGTGCTTAACAGGATGTTTTTGTGCACTGATCGATCTTCCAAGGGAGAATGGATCTGTTTGCATCTTCCATCCATGCTTGTGGTTTGTCATATAGGAGCAGCAAGCCATTGCATTTTTACCGTGCAAATCAAAACACTAATTCATGCCTCGTCTGGGAAAGCTCGATCGCTTCCTCTGTATATATTTCTTCTACGCCTGCTGCTATAGCATTTCATGTGAGTGGAAAGTTTGTACTGGCCTATCACTTAAGCGATCCGGCATGTGAGGGAACCTTAGGTTAGTTATCTTGTCTGCTTATTGATTGATAAGCCTCTAAACCATGCTTATGCAACGCAGCAGGATTGTAATCCCAAAAAGGAGGAGAGAGAAAAAAACAGCATGGTGCTTGCATCTTGTTGCTTTCTGGATGCATCGAGATGATCGGGGATGCTTCATGGCACGTGCAGCACGCTGGTTACCATGGGCTGCTCCTAACTGGGGATGAAAATGGGAGGAATAGTTTTCGACCGATCTAGATAATTTTTTTAATATAGATTATATCTACTTGCTATTTGTTGGATAAAAATAAATAAAGAATTTTCTGTTGGATACGAATACGAATTCGGTAGCTCATTATCTATCGAATATGGATTCGGATTATCTGAATATTTAGTGTTGGATTATCTAGATATTCAGGTGCGTGGATTGGCTGAGGTTACTCTTTTAGCCTAAAAAGGTTTCTAAATTTCAAAATTATTTTCTAATTTAATTAATTCAGAAATAAAGTTTCAATTATTAAAATTGGTAAACCGGTTTCAAAAATTATGAAGTTTTTTTTGAGATATTTGTGACACGGTCTATCATTTAACAATATTATTTCTAAGATTTTCTTGGCTTTTTAATTTTCTAGAAAATTCAAACACTACTGCCCTTAATAGGAAAATATTTTAAATACATAGCTAAAAATGCATAAAAACTCATAAATGCATAATTTATTATTTTAAACATAATTCAACAAAGAATATAAATCTTGGGTCATTAGATATTTTTCATGAATGTTTGGATCAAATAAACTAGTTATATTTTTTTTGTTCATTTTGTGCATATAATTTAAAGGGTTTTCGTATTCCGATAAATATTAGTAATTGTATTTGTTTTGATTCGTATTCGCCGTATTTAATATTATTTATATTTATATCTAGATTATCTATATTCATATATGTATTAAAAAATATAAAATAAATATAATAATTCAATGCTACCCAAACTGCTCTAAGCCTCTAACTGCCCGGGCATTTGACTGTAGAGATGGGCCCGGCTTGAAGTTGACTGGGCAGCTGCCGAGATGGACTGCTCGGTGCCCGGTTGACTTGACTACTTGAGGCGAGCTCGATGTGGTGTGATCTCGCTGGTTTGACTGATATCCCTCCAGAAAATATCTTACGTGCCACCCCCAGTTTTCAAAATGTTGAAACTATCGTCCGGGCTTGCATTGTATTTGCGAACGAAAATATATGGCAATAGCCGTGCTTTTGGTATGGCTTTATTTTTAGCTGTGAGCATATTAAAAGTGTTTAGATTGTAAAAGTGTTTAGATTGATCATCTTGTTTATATTTTAGACTAAAAATATAAACTTAATTCACTTTATTTTAATCTATAAGTTTCGGATCTTAGATGAAGCTGAGATCTAAAGTTCTACCAAACAGACCCTTAAGGCACTTAGAAAGAGTGGAAAAATGAAAACGAAAATACCCTTGTTCTGCACCTTTACTATCCAAAATTTGGCCCACTTGTTGTGTTGATTAGACTTTGTCAAAGTGCATTGAACAGGGTATCTTAGTCTAATTTCTACCATTGACCGTGTGGACTAGTCTGTATTTGGAGCTGGACAGTGAAAGTACCGTTGCAGAAAAATTGTGCCCACACGTTTATTTAGTGTCCTTTACAATCGGACACTATTCTAACGTAGACTTTAATACAACTCCGACTCACATAACACTTTCTCTTAAGATTGGCTAAAAATATTAATTATACCTTACATGTAATAGCACCTTCACTAGAATCTAACCTTTTAACCATCTGTTCACTAGACTTGATATACTTTAGCTTTGATATTTTATCATTCAGCTTCTTCTTGATAAAGAACATATCGATTCCAACATGCTTAGTATGGTCATGCTGTACAGTATTGTTAGCAATGTTGATCGCAGATTTATTGTCACAATGCAGTGCCAATGTACTACTTCTCAATACCCAAGTTCAAATAATAGATCGTTTATTTAGATCATCTCACTCAAGCTCAACGCTATTGCTCTATACTTTGTCTCTGCTATACATCGAGCCATAACTTTCTACTACTTACTTCTCCATGACATAAGGCTACCACCCATAATTGCACAGTATTTAGATGTAGACACCCTATCATCTACATTGCTTGTTCAATCAGCATCGCAATATCTTTCCACATTCAAATATTAATTCTTCCTACACCAAAGCACTTTCCTAGAGCTACTCATCAAATACCGTAAGATTTGATATATAGCTTCCATGTGCCCATTTTTAGGATCATACATATATCGATTTATCACACCTACTGCATATAAAATATCAGGTCTTGTGTGACACAAATAGATGAGTTGCTCAACCAACCTTTGATAAGCCTCCCTATCAACTGGGTCACCAGACACGACATAGAGTTTGTGATTTCTATCAATAGGCGAAGCAATAGGATGACACCTAAGTATGCCTATTTATGTCAATAGATCAAGGACATACTTCTTTTGAGGAAGAACTTCAAATACTATAGGATTTGATATATAGCTTCCATGTGCCCATTTTTAGGATCATGCATATATCGACTTATCACACCCACTGCATATAAAATATTAGGTCTTGTGTGACACAAATAGATGAGATGCTCAACCAACCTTTGATAAGCCTCCCTATCAACTAGATCACCAGACACGACAGAGTTTGTGATTTCTATCAATAGGCGAAGCAATAGGGCAACACCTAAGTATACCTATTTATGTCAATAGATCAAGAACGTACTTCTTTTGAGGAAGAACTATCCCTTTTAGAGATCAAACGATCTTAATTCTAAGAAAGTATCGAAGAGGTCCATGATCCTTTACATCAAATGATTTCCCAGTCTCAAAGTATCGAAGAGGTCCATGATCCTTTACATCAAATGATTTCCCAGTCTCTTCGTCAAGTATTTGATTTTTCACTATCATCTCATAATCACAATACCATCAACATAGACCGCTAGTATGGCGATATGTGATCCTCTATACTCATAAAACACCATCTAACCACTAATGCAGTGGAAGTAGCCCATACCACAAACTACATATCTGAATATACCAAACTATGCTTGTGAAGATTGTTCCAGTCCATATAAAGACTTCTTAAGCTTACACACATTTCTAGTGGTCTACTTATTCTCAAAGGTAGGAGGTATCTCTATATATACCTTATCTTGTAAATCTCTATGTACAAATACATTCTTCACATCCAATTGATGCAGAAAGCCACCCAAAATTAACAACACAAGAAATCAATATCCTTTCTATGCTCATCTTTGCTATCAATGCAATAGTCTTATCATAGTCTATCCTATATATCTGACTATAATATTTTGTAGCCAAGCTTGCCTTGTATCTATCCACCTTACCTCTAGGAGTTTGTTAGACCATAAAGACCCACTTACATCCCATTGCTTTCTTCCCTACTAGAAGTGGAACAAAATCTCATGTCTTGTTCTTCTAAAGTACGCTAAACTCCTCTTTTATGGCAACCCTTCTGTAAGTTCAACCTTCATTAGTTATGGTTTTGGTGTTAATGACAAATCTAATCTTGTGTTAATGACAAATCTAATATTAAGTTTATCCCCTAATGCGATATTGTTATTAATGACAAATCTTATATCGAGACTAACTTGTTTATTTAGAATATCTTTGATTAGTCTCATCGCATTGAAAAATGGAAAACCCAAGGTATGTATGCGTATTCTTTCTAGTATTAAATTTGCATACTTTGGATTCAAGTTAAAGTATGAATATTCCCATTATATTAACCACAAAATGTGCATTATGTTTCTCAATCCATATATTACATGGATGCACATATTTAGAGAGAGTTTGTAGTTTAACTTGAAAGTCTCTTTGTATTGATCGATTCGTTATTGACACATATAAGGATCAAGACAAAGAAACTAAATCCTTGAGTATATATTTGAATTGCCTAGTTATAAGTATACTCATGGTAATATAGGATATGCTCCAATACAATCAAATTGAATATGTGCATATTATATCCAAGTCAATCATACTTATGCACATATACATGTGGAGTTTATTCTATAGTTGATGACTTAGGATAATGATCATTTCCATACAATTTACATATAATGGATCATTACTTTTCATCAACATGAGTATATGAAAACTTGTGTAGTTAATATATACTCATATCAATTTAAATGATAATTTAAATTGAGTTCATTTGTCTTGTTAATCGTTAAAGAACACTTCATCATGAGTTGATGGTGTTTTGTGATTAATTGAGGACAATGAATAGTTCTTAAGTATAATAAAGCATGAGTTGCATTATTGTACTTAAGACACATAAATCATTTCTATTGATTTAGGGTTGTGCTCAATTGATCTAGAGGCATCCATTATGTGTTAATGGAGTGCAAGAGATAATTGAGACAACCATGCATCTTGGACTAACTATTTTATGAGTTGTGAATGAGTTAGATCCAAAGATGGATGAGATGATGAGAACGGGACAAGGACGGCATCATGAGTTGATGGGCATCATGAGTTGATGGGCGTAAAGAGTGGATCCCGAAGAGGAGTCGAGTGATGATCCCGGGGGAGTATCAAAGTGATGATCATAAAGACCCCAAAGGGGATTGCTTGCGCGCGGCGGCGAAGGTATAATTAGATAGGCTAAGGACTTTATAGTCTTTGAGTCTAAGGTTTTTATCGCCGTGCTATTAAGAGGGGTCGTTCCCTTTACTTGAGCTTCATCATGTCTTGGTGATCTCATTCCGCGTTCACTCGAGCTCAAACCATTTGGATTTGGTTTTTGCATATGGGTTAACCATTTGGCATGTGTTGCGAATGGGTTAAACTTATGCTTGGTTGCATTTGGTTTTCGCACAATGCTTTGATTTGCATGTGTTGCAAGAAGTGATAAGCTAGTGCGTTGGCTTTTGTGTGAAGTTCACTTTTGCATGTGTTGCATTAGTTGAAGCTTCATGTTTTGGTTTCGCAAAACAATCTTTCAAAAACCGTGTGGTTGCTTGGAGCTAAAGTTTTGCATGTGTTGCAAAAGGAGAGAGCTCAAGCACGATTTGGTGTTTGTGTGTTTGTATGGAGCTAGAGGCTTGCATGTGTTGCAAGTAGAGAGCTCATTCGTTTGATTTGGTTTTAGTGTGATCGATTTGGTTTAGTTGCATGGAACTAGAGAATTGCATGTGTTGCAATTAGAGAGTTCATGCACCTTGATTTGATGTTGCTTCGAGCTGGACTTTTGCATGTGTTGCAAAGAGTAGTGCTCAAGCATGAAATGTGTTTATTGCGTTATTTGCAAGTTCACAGCGAATAAACCGAGGTTTATGAGTCCGGAATTCCGAGAGCATGTGAGTGGGGCTTGCAACGGGTGTTGGAAAGTTGACCGGGTCCTGTGTTGACCTTCACATGGCTAGGGGAATTAATCTCATAAACTCGAGTTTGATTTGCTTAATATGATTTGCAAATAGTTCTTGAGTCGTTTGCGAAATGTGTTTTCGCAATTTGGGTTGAATTCTTTGAGCATGGTTTAAATTGGTGCAAATGTGTTTTGCACGGGTAATTGATCATGTGTTGATCACCTAGAGGCTCAAAGAATGTCGTTTGCTTCTTCGGAGAAAAAGATCGCGCAAAATCTGGATTGTTTCTCAGTGTGGCCGGTGCGACCGGATGGAGGCCGGTGTGACCGGACCTCCGATCGGACTGGTGGCGCATGTCTTGCTTTCCTCCAGTGCATGCTTGGCGAGGGCGGTGCGACCAGGCCTTGGCATGCGATCGGTCGGGTCCGGTCGGACCGGGCATGCGGTCGGACCGCCGGCCGTGCGGCTTGTTTTTTCCAGAGAAGTGGCGTTTTGGTGTTGTGCTGATTTTGTGCAGGCGGTCGGACCGGAGGTAGTGCGGTCGGACCGGCCGTGCGGTGCGATCGGGGCTCTTGCGGTGCGACCGGCCGTGTAACGGTCGGTTTTCCGACCGTTGGCATGTGAGGGCCGGTCGGACCGGCCGAGGCCCGGTCGGACCGGAAAATGCTGAGTTTTTCCCATTTCGCCCCCAAACGGCTAGTTTTCTTGTGGGGGGCTATAAATACCCCCTTGGGGGGTTGGGGCTGAGTGTTGTTGCTGTGTTTGAGGTTTTGGGTGAAGTGTTGCATGTGTTGCACACTCCCATTTGATTCTTGAACTTAAGAGTGAGACTAATTGCATGTGTTGCAATTAGGAAGTGATTTGAGAGCCTCTTGTGCATGTGTTGCACTTGAGTGAGGCCTTGTGCATGTGTTGCACTTGGTGATCACCGAGGAGCGCATTTGTTGTGCCCGGTGAGGTTCAAGCGAAGGAGCGGCTTGTTACTCTTGGAGGTTGCCGACTCCTAGACGGCGTAGGCGTCGTGCGCGGGAGCTCTCAAGGTGTGAGAAGCCCCGGCAAGTTTGTGAAGGTTCAGGTTGAGCCTACGCGCGAGCGTGAAAAACCACGACTAGTGAAAAGAGGCGGGTGCTCGAGCGGGAGCCGGTCCAAGTGTGGGCTAGCCTCAACGTGGACTAGGGGAGATCGGCAAGTCTCCGAACACCACGGAAAAACATCGGTTGTCCCTTGTCTCTTTACATTCAAGTATTTACCTTTTGCATATTATTGATTGCTTGAATGAGAATTGCTTAGTATTAATTGTTTGATCAATTTAGCAATTTATACATAGAGACATAATTTAGTTAGTGCACTAGTGAGCCTAGTTGATTTAGGCTTTAATTGTCAAAACCTATTTATCGCTTCCGCATATATCTTTGATTAGGTTTTGACTTAGGGGTGTATTAGAGCGAATTGTTTAGTGAGCGATCGAATTTCATAAAATGCCTATTCACCCCCCCTCTAGGCACATCCTCGACCCTACAAGTGGTATCAGAGCCACGGTCACTCTCATTTTAGGCTTAACCTTCTAGAGAGTAAAAAGGTTGGCGCCTAGCGGTTTAGTGCACTCCACCGATTCACAAATATTTGATGGCTCTAATTATTCTTCATGGAAATTATTTATGATTAATCATTTTAAATCCATGAGCCCACAAATATGGTGGATCGTAGATGTCGGCATTTCTTCTCCAATTAATGATATTGCTCCAACTAAAGGAGTGGAGAAATGTCTACATCTCGACGCTCAAGCAACTAACGTTTTATTTAGTGTTGTGAGCGTAGAAATATTTAATCTCATATGCAACCTCTCGAGCGCTCATGAAATGTGGACAAAGCTTCAAGATTTATATGACGTGTCCACATCCCAAATCGAGGATTGCATTGAGGAAGCTATGTCGGTTAATGATTCTTCATCGTCAACATCAAGTGAAGAACCGGCATCTCCATCAACCTCAACTTCTGCCTCAAGCGACGACGAATCTTCACTTCCATCAAAAATTCGTTGCTTCATGGCAAAAGGTAAAGTTGAGGTAAGTGACAATGAAGATGAGCCCTCCTATGATGAATTAATGAACATGCTAGAGGAGCTAAATGAATTTCTTGGAAAGGAGAAAAAGAAATATAAAATTTTGAAGTTAGAACATGAATCACTTCAAAATGAATATAATGTTCTAAAAGATAATCATGAGAAAATCCTTTTCAAGGAATTCACCAAGTCCAGTGTGGATATTGCCATTCAATGTAATTTAGAAGATGAATTGCCTCACTTAATTCCTATTATAAACAATTCATCTAATAAATGCATATCCACCTCTAGTGATGATTTAATTGATATGCCTTGTTGCTCTAATAAAATTGTTTCTAGTTCCTCTATGTCTTTAGATACTAATCTTGTAGAGGAAAACAATGAGCTCAAGGCTCAAGTCATTAAGTTGGAAAATGACTTGAAGAGGTGCGTTAAAGGAAAAGCCCTCCTCGACGAAATCTTGAGCAAGCTAAGGGCGCCTCAAGACAAGCGAGGACTTGGCTACAACTCCAAGAGGGAGAATAGCAAGACGAGGCACAACGCGCGTCACTCAAAGACAATCAAGTGCTTCGCTTGCAACAAGAAGGGCCATCTCGCCTCCGTGTGCCCTAATCAAGTGGATAACAAGGCCACAACACCAACAATGAGGCAAGCCGGCAATGAGCAAGTCAAATCGGTCAAGAGAGGACCAAATAGCGTGACATGCTTCAATTGCCGGGAAAAGGGGCATTTCGGTAAGGATTGTCCCAAAGGTATCACCCCTAAGCCCATTATTATTGATAATAATTATTCGCTTAGGAAGGACAAGAATGGCAATGTGTTTGCCAAGCTTGTCAAGTCCCCTATGCCCGCTAAAAATGATATACATTTGCATAGGAAGAGTATTTCTAGAAATGTTTTTGCTCAAAATGCTAGATTTCCTAATAATAAGAAAATTCATGATGATCATATGCTTAGGAAAAATAATTATAGCAAAACATTTGCTAGAAATGCTAGATCCTCTAAGCGTTCTTACTCTAATGATTATTATGTGCTTAGAAAGGATCAAACTAGGCATGGATTTGTTAAGAATGCCAAAACTCCTAAGCCTCCTCAATTCAATGCAAATAAATCGCTTAGGAGTAACAAAAATTGCAAATCCATTGCTAGTCATGTTAGTCAATTTAAAAATGCTAAAATTAGGACCATTTGGGTTCCTAAATCAATTGTGACTAACATTGTCGGACCCAACAAGGATTGGGTACCAAAAACCGCCTAAAAGATTTTTAGGCAATATTGAGATGGATTGGACGCTTGCTCACTCAAGAGGAGAAGGATTATATTCGTCTACAAGTGGTGTCAAGCAAGAAGATTATCAAGTCCATCATGAGCCAATGCCATCTCGGGTAACAAGTATTTAAATTGATTATTATTTAAACTTATAGCCTTGTGTAGGTTATAATGCAATATCAATGAATATCAATTTAGATTACTTGTTATGGCCACTTGCTCTCGCCTCTTATCTATTCTCTTATTGCAAATCTTGAGCAAGTTGAGAAGTGTCACATTAAGGGGGAGCGTTAATTCATATCCATGTGTACCACATCCCTACGTGTGCCCATATTAATATAAGTGCATATATATGTATTTTCAAAATCAACCATTTAGCCAAAAGTCAAAAGTTTGTATACTATTACTAATCTTGTGAAAAACTAGTTGAAAAATGTATACAAATGCTTTCAAAAGGTTTTCCAATGGTTTTGGCTTTACAAAAACTAATTTGAAAAGAAAATGAGTTTTTAACTCCAAAATCTAGTTACTAGTATCTTGATTTTGATTTAAACTTATAATTTTCATAGAAATAAAAGTAAAAAGATTTTGAAAGTATTTCCAAAACAAAAATCCTAGAGTTGGTCATTCTTAACAACTTTCGTATTCAAAAGATTTTCAAAAGACCAACCTAGCAAAAGTTATTTGATTTTGAAACTCACCGAAAAAATATACTTGACCCATAATGGTCGTATTATTGCACTTAGTGAGTTTCTCCATTTGGATCAATTCTTGTGAAGAATTGTGATTCAAAATGGTATTTTAGACTCATACACAAAATTCAAATCCATATATCTTACCCCATGCTTCATTTGAATCTTTGTGTTGTTGATTTTGACTTGATTTCTATTTGCTTCTTCAAAAAGGACTATTTAGGTCAAAAGTCAAAAATCATATTAAAAAGGCCCAAATTTATGAAAAGCTTTGTAAAAGTATCCTATTAAGTATTCCAAAGGGTTTACAAGTTTTCAAAATGAAAACTCTATGTTAAAATCGAATTTGGCTCAAAAAGGATTTGATTTGACCCAAAATGACCTATTTAGGCATATAGCTCAATTGTTGGCATTCAAGTTGGATTTCATTATAAATCTTGGCTAGAAACATTCTTGATACACCAATCTATGCCATGAAAATCAAAATTGCATGAAATCCAAGTTGAATTGCATTTTGAGGCTTTTCGTGAAAATCAATTTCCTTTTATGCCTCAAAGCGCAAATTGCCATATCTTTAAAAATAAAATTGCTTTTAAGAAAATTCTTTTTGCAAAACCTTCTAATTAGTCCAAAGTTCATCTCTGCAAAATTTCAAATCAATTGGACTTCGTTTGAATCGTTTTTGCTAAAATTTGCAAAAAATCTGGAGTTCTCGGGCTGTCAGGGCCGGTTGCACCGGGCTGAGGGCGGTTGCACCGGCCATTAGGGCGGTCTGACCGGACCCCAATCGGTTGGACCGGCCATGGCACGACTGACTCTGAAATTTCAGAATTTTTCGAGTCTGCTTTTGGGATATCTTTTGATTGGTACTTTCTTTTTCAAAAATTCTTTTTGGGAAAGTTTCTTATGATCCCAAAGTTTATTTGTGCAAAATTTCAAAAGTTTCACAAATTATTTGATCTCGTTTTCAAAGTGGTATCAATTATGAGCATTAAATGAACGTAAAGCGTGATTTTCACTTGATCTTTTGAAAAGGCAAAACTTGTGCAATTCAAATGCAAATAACTCCATGATTCATTTATTGAATATCTTGGGGAGTTTATCTATTGCAAGTTTTGGGCACTTATTGGCTTCCAAGTGATATCATGTCTTTGTTTTGCTCTGATACTAAATCTTTGTGATTTTATTGATTCTTCTTGAGCCTTGCTCTCTTTCGATACCCGTAAGTATATATTGCCTTAATTTTATTGCTCTGAGAATATTGCTCTGATACCCATCAATGTTATCGATATTTTCTTTCAAGTGGTATCAATCTTTGTGATTTGATCCTAAGTGGTATCAATTGAGCATTTATTCACTTCATATGCTTACAAGTGGTATCATTAAGTTATTCTTTTTTATAAGTGGTATCTTGGACTTTATTGCTCATTTTCTCTAAGTAATAAAGGAATTCAAATAATCAAATGGTATGTTCATTTCCTTCTTTTTAAGTGGTATCATTGAATTCAATTATTTCCTACAAGTGGTATTTCATTACCTCTTTGTAGCTTTATTGCGATACCCACATTCTTGATTGAGATTTTTCCTCGCAAGCTAAAATTGTAAGTTCAACCGCCTAAGATTTCTCTGTGTGAGAGTCATTATGTGTTGTAACTCATAAAAGAGGAAAATATCTAGTTGAGCATTTGTCTTAAATCAAAAATTTCTAAATGCTCATTTCTTTTGGTTCTTCAAGCAAGCCCTTGAGATTAATTTTACAAGTGGTATCTAACCTCTCAAGTGGTATTCTTTTTGGGTTCCTCGTTTACCCGGTTAGGCAATTTATTGGATTCTTTAAGAGAATCATGTTGAAAAATTGCAAAGCCTAATAAAATGAGGAGTGAGTTATTTGAATATGCTTCAAATAAACCGTGTGATACCCTTACTTCGTTTTTCATGCCTATCTTTACAAGTGGTATTTTTACAAGTGGTATCCACAAACCCAAATATGGTCTCTTTTCAAGTTTTCCTTATTTTTAGACCATATTTCAAATAAAATTTGGTTTTACTTCTTGAATAACCCTTCAAGTTTTTATTTGGCTTGAAATTTCAATTCTTTGCGAAAGTCATAAGTATTTATTTCAATTCTTGTATGACTTTCATTAAAAAGAGCTAATTTCATGAGGGGAGAATTAGGAGCTTAAAAAGAGATAATTAAAAAAAAGGGAAAAATGTATGCCAAAAGGGGGAGAATTAATTAAAATATTCTTTTAAGATGGTTTATCCATTTTTGGTGTTTAATGCCAAAAGGGGGAGAATTAGGAAGCTTAATATCATTTGGTTTAAAAAGTGAGCTTAATATGATTAAGGGGGAGAATTAATATGCATATGTATTCAAATGGTTTAAATTCTCTCAATATGTTAGTTTTAATCCAAATGTGCTCATTAAGCTTGGATTTATCATTAATCACCAAAAAGGGGGAGATTGTAAGTCAACCTTCATTAGTTATGGTTTTGGTGTTAATGACAAATCTAATCTTGTGTTAATGACAAATCTAATATTAAGTTTATCCCCTAATGCGATATTGTTATTAATGACAAATCTTATATCGAGACTAACTTGTTTATTTAGAATATCTTTGATTAGTCTCATCGCATTGAAAAATGGAAAACCCAAGGTATGTATGCGTATTCTTTCTAGTATTAAATTTGCATACTTTGGATTCAAGTTAAAGTATGAATGTTCCCATTATATTAACCACAAAATGTGCATTATGTTTCTCAATCCATATATTACATGGATGCACATATTTAGGGGGAGTTTGTAGTTTAACTTGAAAGTCTCTTTGTATTGATCGATTCGTTATTGACACATATAAGGATCAAGACAAAGAAACTAAATCCTTGAGTATATATTTGAATTGCCTAGTTATAAGTATACTCATGGTAATATAGGATATGCTCCAATACAATCAAATTGAATATGTGCATATTATATCCAAGTCAATCATACTTATGCACATATACATGTGGAGTTTATTCTATAGTTGATGACTTAGGATAATGATCATTTCCATACAATTTACATATAATGGATCATTACTTTTCATCAACATGAGTATATGAAAACTTGTGTAGTTAATATATACTCATATCAATTTAAATGATAATTTAAATTGAGTTCATTTGTCTTGTTAATCGTTAAAGAACACTTCATCATGAGTTGATGGTGTTTTGTGATTAATTGAGGACAAATGAATAGTTCTTAAGTATAATAAAGCATGAGTTGCATTATTGTACTTAAGACATACTTAAATCATTTCTATTGATTTAGGGTTGTGCTCAATTGATCTAGAGGCATCCATTATGTGTTAATGGAGTGCAAGAGATAATTGAGACAACCATGCATCTTGGACTAACTATTTTATGAGTTGTGATTGAGTTAGGTCCAAAGATGGATGAGATGATGAGAACGGGACAAGGACGGCATCATGAGTTGATGGGCGTCAAGAGTGGATCCCGAAGAGGAGTCGAGTGATGATCCCGGGGGAGTATCAAAGTGATGATCATAAAGACCCCAAAGGGGATTGCTTGCGCGCGGCGGTGAAGGTATAATTAGATAGGCTAAGGACTTTATAGTCTTTGAGTCTAAGGTTTTTATCGCCGTGCTATTAAGAGGGGTCGTTCCCTTTGCTTGAGCTTCATCATGTGTTGGTGATCTCATTCCGCGTTCACTCGAGCTCAAACCATTTGGATTTGGTTTTTGCATATGGGTTAACCATTTGGCATGTGTTGCGAATGGGTTAAACTAATGCTTGGTTGCATTTGGTTTTCGCACAATGCTTTGATTTGCATGTGTTGCAAGAAGTGATAAGCTAGTGCGTTGGCTTTTGTGTGAAGTTCACTTTTGCATGTGTTGCATTAGTTGAAGCTTCATGTTTTGGTTTCGCAAAACAATCTTTCAAAAACCGTGTGGTTGCTTGGAGCTAAAGTTTTGCATGTGTTGCAAAAGGAGAGAGCTCAAGCACGATTTGGTGTTTGTGTGTTTGTATGGAGCTAGAGGCTTGCATGTGTTGCAAGTAGAGAGCTCATTCGTTTGATTTGGTTTTAGTGTGATCGATTTGGTTTAGTTGCATGGAACTAGAGAATTGCATGTGTTGCAATTAGAGAGTTCATGCATCTTGATTTGATGTTGCTTCGAGCTGGACTTTTGCATGTGTTGCAAAGAGTAGTGCTCAAGCATGAAATGTGTTTATTGCGTTATTTGCAAGTTCGTTGTGCGAATAAACTGAGGTTTATGAGTCCGGAATTCCGAGAGCATGTGAGTGGGGCTTGCAACGGGTGTTGGAAAGTTGACCGGGTCCTGTGTTGACCTTCACATGGCTAGGGGAATTAATCTCATAAACTCGAGTTTGATTTGCTTAATATGATTTGCAAATAGTTCTTGAGTCGTTTGCGAAATGTGTTTTCGCAATTTGGGTTGAATTCTTTGAGCATGGTTTAAATTGGTGCAAATGTGTTTTGCACGGGTAATTGATCATGTGTTGATCACCTAGAGGCTCAAAGAATGTCGTTTGCTTCTTCGGAGAAAAAGATCGCGCAAAATCTGGATTGTTTCTCAGTGTGGCCGGTGCGACCGGATGGAGGCCGGTGTGACCGGACCTCCGTCGGACCGGGGTGGCGCCGGTGCGCTGTTTCCTCCAGTGCGTGCGGGCGTAGGGCGGTGCGACCGGGTCGGGTCCGGTCGGACCGGGCATGCGGTCGGACCGCCGGCCGTGCGGCTTGTTTTTTCCAGAGAAGTGGCGTTTTGGTGTTGTGCTGATTTTGTGCAGGCGGTCGGACCGGAGGTAGTGCGGTCGGACCGGCCGTGCGGTGCGATCGGGGCTCTTGCGGTGCGACCGGCCGTGTAACGGTCGGTTTTCCGACCGTTGGCATGTGAGGGCCGGTCGGACCGGCCGAGGCCCGGTCGGACCGGAAAATGCTAAGTTTTTCCCATTTCGCCCCCAAACGGCTAGTTTTCTTGTGGGGGGCTATAAATACCCCCTTGGGGGGTTGGGGCTGAGTGTTGTTGCTGTGTTTGAGGTTTTGGGTGAGGTGTTGCATGTGTTGCACACTCCCATTTGATTCTTGAGCTTAAGAGTGAGACTAATTGCATGTGTTGCAATTAGGAAGTGATTTGAGAGCCTCTTGTGCATGTGTTGCACTTGAGTGAGGCCTTGTGCATGTGTTGCACTTGGTGATCACCGAGGCGCATTTGTTGTGCCGGTGAGGTTCAAGCGAAGGAGCGGCTTGTTACTCTTGGAGGTTGCCGACTCCTAGGCAGCGTGGCGTCGTCTTGCGGGAGCTCTCAAGGTGTGAGAAGCCCCGGCAAGTTTGTTAAGGTTCGGGTTGAGCCTACGCGCGAGCGTGAAAAACCACGACTAGTGGAAAGAGGCGGGTGCTCGAGCGGGAGCCGGTCCAAGTTTGGGCTAGCCTCAACGTGGACTAGGGGAGATCGGCAAGTCTCCGAACACCACGGAAAAACATCGGTTGTCCCTTGTCTCTTTACATTCAAGTATTTACCTTTTGCATATTATTGATTGCTTGAATGAGAATTGCTTAGTATTAATTGTTTGATCAATTTAGCAATTTATACATAGAGACATAATTTAGTTAGTGCACTAGTGAGCCTAGTTGATTTAGGCTTTAATTGTCAAAACCTATTTATCGCTTCCGCATATATCTTTGATTAGGTTTTGACTTAGGGGTGTATTAGAGCGAATTGTTTAGTGAGCGATCGAATTTCATAAAACGCCTATTCACCCCCCCTCTAGGCGCATCCTCGACCCTACACCTTCCATTTAGGATCCTGCTTAACAACCCACCAATCCTTTAGAACATGCACTATCTAGAGATATGCAATTAATGCTGCGTATGTAGGAGAAATATGAAAATGTGAGATGAAATCTGTAATGTCATGCTCAAAACCATACTGAGGTGGAGGTTTTCCAGCATTACATCTAATTGTCGTATGTTGTGTAAGAGGTAACTCTAAATGAGAGGGGTCAAAGGGAACAATACCATTCACCCCAAAGGGGAGTAAGGAACTTGATGGAGAGAGAATTGACGAGAGATCTAGGACTAGATCAACTGGAAGGGCTAGTTGTTCAGGTTGTGATTATTCCTACTGTTTTTGCTCTTCTAGTAGTACTCACTTATCTAACAGTGCAGGTGATGTTGGGTGTTGTTTCTCCCCTTATCTCCTAAAGTGTCTTCTCTAATATGCCTTTAGTTCTTCTAGAGCTATCATATCTCTTGGACATTTCATAAGCTCAATCTCCGGGAGAGACATAGAATTGTCCCCACAACAACAATGTCTCCCTTTGGCTATCACTCTCCTTGTTCACACCCTCTCGATTGTTACCGTCAGTGCTCGGAGAGAACTCTAAGAATTGACAAAGATCATCGTTACTCATGTGGTATGGCTCGAACTCCCAAAAATTTAAATCCATATTCACAAACAATTTCCTCTTGACTGGGTCTAGCACCTATATCCCTTCTAACTTGATGAATATCCTACAAAAATACACTTCACAGCTTGAGGATTGAGCTTGCCAACTGTTGCCTAGTGATCTCACACAAAGCACACACAACCAAACACCTTAGTATGAACCTTGAACTCCAGTTGAGCCAAAAGAAGTTCAGCTAAAGACTTCGCTCTAAGCATTCAAGACAGCATACGATTGATAAGATATGCAACCATCATCACCGTCTCGCTCTAAAATCTCTTCTACATATTCATCTAAAACATGAGTGAATATGTTACCTCCAATAATGTTGATTATTCCTCTTAGCCACTCCATTCTGAGGCGGGGTTCCTGGACAAGTGGTTTGATGAAGTTTTCCATTCAGTATGAAGGTCCCTAAATTTTTGATCCAATCAGTATGAAGGTGTTTATATGTTGATGCAAGTCCTTGTGCCTAAGTACCTTCACCCATGTAGGCATAATTGGCAAAGTTACGAAAGGAGGTGGTAGTTGCTTTCGTGAAATCTTGAGAAGTCTCCAATACTTTGACTTTTTTACCACTGCTCACACTGCATAGCTTGGTCATATGTCAGAATAACATACATGCTTTCTTATGCTATAGCCTTATTAGCCCTAGGGCCACCCCTGCCCTTGCCTTGACCTCTACGATCTCTACATTGACCTCCACGACCTTGATATCCTCCTCATCCTCCACGGTCACCATGACCGTCATGATCTCCAATTCGGCCTTCACCATACCATAGGAGAGGATAAGCACGACTCAGGTGTCCTCTTACCCTACAGTTATAGTACTCCCTATCATCAGGTATGGTGTAGGCAAATCTAACTGAATTGTTGCTTTCCATCACTCGTAGTCAAACTCCCTCTTGCACCATAGCTAAAATAGCTTCCTCTATGGTAGGTAAGTTTGCTAAGTGAAACATGGTAGCTCTCCTACCCTCAAATTCTAGGTTTATCATATTTAAGAAGTGTGTGACTCATCTATGTTGAAGCGACAGTTTAACAACCTCAACATTACTATCATATATTAACTGCAGTGGATCATAGTGATCCAAGTCTCCCACAACTGCTGCAGCTTATTAGCATACTCCTAGATAGTCTTCACCTTATTTTAGGACCTCCATCATTATCATCACATTGTCTGCCCTAGAGTACATGTTGCTTAGTGTCTACCACATCTCCACTACATTTTGCATAGTATCCACCATCCGAGTGATAGACAGAGATATTGAAATCAGCAACCAAGCCAATTGAAGGGAACGCGTAGGCTACGCTAGCCAAAAACAAAAATTTCTACGCATTCAACCAGGATACATGCGAGTAGGAGATCATGGATCATTACCCTTGGAGCACGTTAGCAACGGAAGGAGAGTGGGTGAAGCGTCCCCACATACTCCAAAGTATAGTAGTAGATGCCGGAGTTGATCGTCTCCTTGTGATCGCGCACGCAACGCTGTAGAGAAAGTAGACGTTCTTGTCAATCAGCGCCAAGGCAGATGCAACGACGCCTCTACGGTATCCACACGTCCAGGGGTGGAAAGCCGTGCGTTGATGTGCTAGCACCACGCGCGCGATTGCTAGGGTTTTGGCAAGGAGAAGGGAGTCGGTGGCTAGGGTTTCGTGGTGAAAACACGTTCATACGCAACGCCATCCCACGCCCCCTTTATATAGAGTGCACGCTAATGGGCCTTCTATGATAGAAGCCCATTAGGAACCTCGTCCCCGCGATCCATATTCGCGAAACCCGCTAATGGATCCTAATCCATTTCGACATGTTCCAACCCGTTAAGTGTGCGACCTGTTAGATTCATGCGCAAATGACCATGGCCTTAGAAACCTCTTTTCCAGACCATTAGACAACAGCGGTTCCTAGCAGGACATGTTGTCCCCCGAATGCACAGAGTGATCGTATCGGCCGAACCTTGATATACTCATGTACTGATCCTTTTGCCACGCGATACCAGTCAAGCTCAAGGCAAGATGTGTGCCATCCTTGTGATAGCTCGACCCATTCACTCGTCAATGTAATGGATATGAAAATGTGATTAACTCTTTAATCACATTGGCATGGCCATACACTTTCCCAATCCATCCACATCGAGGGGTCCAGAGATATCTCTCCATTATCTAGGAGCGGCAAATCCCATCTTGATCTCTTACATCCCATGTCGTGTTTCATGGCATACCCATAAGCTACCTTTATAGCAACCCTTTTACGGAGTAGCGTTTGATAGCCCCAAAGTATACAACTACACACGCTGGGAATCAATAAGGATCTTAGGTCAAATGATCATATAGGTATATCACTCGAGACTACAGACTGATGGCATATTAAGGATAACAATCTAGCAGTGTCTCGGAGTAGGTCTATCCAACCCCATGTTCTCTAACATGTGCCCACATAATTGATTTGATATCTCCATATCTATGGTATGTGATACTTTACCATCAATCAATACATGTGCTGGTCAAAACATTATTGTTCCATATAATGATACGAGACCAGGGAACATTTAGAATAATATCAAATGTACATTGTATATCACAATCAAGTCGTACTTGATGAACAAAGTAATGACATTTATTCATGGAACTGATGACTACATGAACATAAACATGTGATACAATCATCTCTCATGATCGCCTCTAGGGCATATCACTAACACCAATACCACAGAGTTGGTGGTGTTCCATATCCTTCGATATATGCTTGCGCTGTTTACAGGCTAAACACAAGTCTCCTATATATAGGTAGTGCTCCACCCCTTTGTCCTTAGAATTAGTTGAGATCTTATAGACCAACTCAAATAATTCTTACTCCCTTTCAACTTCACAACATTCAACTCCAACTTCAACACAGATGACCCTGCACCAGCCCTTGGACCAATCATACCTATCACTAAGAGGTCCTGTAATATGCTTCTCATGTCACCCTGTGTGACCAGCGAGGAAGTCAACTCAACAGCTGCCCTCTTCTTCTCTTTGGCCACCTTCATCACTGCTTCCTCCTTCTTTCTCATAGCCTCGAGCTCCTTAGGAGTCATCTCTGTCGAACAACTGGAGCAAAGCCAATAACAAACCTATGCTGCGTGTATTTTTGCATACTACAATCCTTCAAGTATCAATGTCAACACAAATCACAGATGTAGTACCTTTAGTACACATACATGTGCAACTCTTTCTTTTTCTTTCTCCTCTCTCTATTTTCTTTTTCTTCTTCTCTTTTCTTTTTCTCTCTCCTCTCTCTCTTGTCTCTATCTCTTTTCTTTTTTCCCTCAGCCAACCTCTATTCTTTTCCTCTCATTTCCTCTCTACCGACCTCTCTTCTTTCTCTCTCTCATTTTCTTTTCTTCTCATGACCGAGCACCTCGGTGTAGCCCCGAGCGGTAGCGGTGATGGTCCTGAGCGACAGTGATGGCCCAATGCCCCTAAGTGACAGTGTTAGGTGACCCATGCGCTATAGCCCTGAGCCATGTGGTGCGGCCTCGAGTGCCAGCATCCTATCAACCTCGAGCAGGAGTGGCTTGAAGACTCTTGGTGATGACAGTGGCTAGTCAGCTATAAGTCCAAGCACTATTACATTGGTTTTGGTGATTAATTAATGACATGAGACTAACTCCTTTGTTGAGTATGATATTGATTAGTCTCATTTGATTGAAAGATGGAAATATCGAAGGTATGTATCCGATGTCATATTATTATATCTTGTTGCATTCTTTGAATTCAAAATACAGGGTGAGCTCCACAAAAGTTTCAACTTGAATATGTGCGTATTGTTTTCAATTCATATATATATATATATATATATATATATATATATATATATATATGTATGTATGTATGTATGTATGTATGTATGTATGTATGTACACATTTAGAGGTAATTCATTCTATATCTTGAGGCTTCACTAGTATTGATCACTTTCTTTTTCTACATACATCGAGGATCTTTACTTTAAAATACATCTTTTGAGTTTATGAAGTTTAATTGTGTTATACTTACGTTGATTTAAATTCAATTATTTGCAATTGGGTTGTTGTTAATCACCAAAGAGGGAGATTAAAGGATCTAGGCTCTCTATTATGTGTTAAGGGTGTGTTTTGGTGATTAGTGATAACCGGATGTATTAGACTAATTTTTTCATAAGTTGGTGATATAGGTTAAGGCCAATGATGATGAATACTCTGGATAATATCATGTGTTGATGGTCATCAAGTCAATATTTGGGATGAAGAATGCCATCATGTGTTGATGAACATCAAGGTAAGATCTCAAAGTGAAGGTTGTTCATCGTGTATTGATGAACAAAACAATGACCTAGACTTGGAGAGAAATGATCATCATCAAGCGAAAGCTCTAAGTAGATGCACAAGGCAAAATGTATTAACAAACATAGGCTAAGAATGTGTTGCTAGTCTTTTATCAATCTCAGTATATAGTTGAGAGACTGGATTACTAGTGTAGATTGTCGTACTGTTAAGAAGGATCTTATCTAGTAGTTTAAGTCTCATTATGTGTTAATACCTCAATCCCGCTTGTTCTAGCTCTCTATTGCATGATGCTATTATTTGTTAATGTGTTTTGCAAATAGTTGAACCTCATACACTAACTCTTTATAGCATGTGACTAAAGTTTGCAAATGTATTTTGTAAATTATTGAAGTTCATGCATTGATCATTTCTTGACTCTTGCTAACTTGTAGTCATGTTCTTGATCAAGTCTATGTCCTAATTTTTCCTCTACAACATCTGGATGCCATGTGGATTTGCGACCGTTGAGAATGTCTGATTTTACCAATTAGGAATGCTTGAATTGGTTAATTAGGAATATCCGAATTTGTATTTTTTTTTTAATGATTTTGTTCCAAACGGCTAGTTTCTTTGGAGGGCTATAAAAGAAACCGAATATAGAGGTTTTTGTAGCTCCTCCCGTACTCATTTGAAGCATACATTTGAGAGCAAAGTCTTGAGAGTTTATAGAGCAATTCTTGAGAGATTTGAGAGATATTTGAGTTAGAGTTTCTTGTGTGATATATTTTAGCATTCCATTTCATCCACTTGAGCTAATGTAAGCTTCTCTCAATGGTACATGTGTTGCACCTTGTGAGCAAGGAAAAATACCTCTAATTACATGTGTTGCTTCTAGAGGTTGACTATCTACTTGTGCATGTATTGTATTTAGTGAGGGTAAAACAAGAGACTTGGCTTGTTACTCTTAATGTTTGTCGACACTTAGATGGTACAGAGGTGTTGTGGTCCGATGATCTTCTCAACAAGCTTATGAGAAGAACCGGTATGTTGTGAAGGTTGGAGCTCACATACTCCGGTATGTTGTGAAGGTTGGAGCTCACATACTCAAAGGGGGAAAGAGCTGCTACTAGTGGATTCGAGATATTTAGTTTAATTTGTAGAGCCGATCTAATTCGTTTGGGTTTATCTTAATGTGGACTAAGGAAGACTAGCAAATCTCCGAACACCATAGTAAAAAGATCGTATATCATATTTTGGTTTGCTTCATTTGAGTCATTTACATTCTTACAATTTATATCTCTAGAATTCAATTGCTTGCTTATCACTATAAGATTGCAAACCTTGATATATACTTAGGTTATCGGTGCATATAGCGAGACTAGTTGATTTAGGTATTAATTGGACAAAACGGTTTTGATTTATGCTTTCGTGTATAAAATTGGTTTTGGCAAAAAAAAAAAAAAAATAGAATCGCCTATTCACCCCCCTCTAGTTGAACTCCTCAAACTTACATTAGCGGTGGATCATATTTGGATCTAGATCGGCGGTAGAATTGGGATTGACAGTGGCTCAAAGATATGAATTAGGGTTAGATTTTGATACCATATTATTACGAAAAAAAATTATATGTGTTGTCTCATAGGACCCCCTCACCTTTATTTATAGGGTCAACTACAACCTGGCTCTAATCCGACTCCAACTCACACCAACAAAAATTACATTTCGATCTCCCCTTGGACTAGAAAGCAACAACACACAACTTGGATAGCAAAACCTAACATTTCGCAAACTCAATAGTGGCGTATAAGATACTTCCATCATCTTTTCTCTATAGAATGAAAAATGCTCCAGAGGTTCAAAAGGAGTATGTTCTTCTATCTTCCACTTAATGGAAGTTTTGACTTATTGCACCTCAATCAGCGATGTACTTGTATCATGCAATTTACATTGAGAGTTTATAACGCAGACCCAACCGTAAACTCTTTCGAGTAGCCATTTCTAAGCAGGTTGCTCCCTACATTATTCCAATTTTTTTCCCTGGAATCTGGAAATCCCTGAACAGAATATGATTACAATGTAGCGTACACAGCCTGTCCTAGCCTACTGCCTCAGCAGTAAAATGCAGTTGATGTGTCTGTAAAATTAGCAAAACGATCATCCTAGCTGATCGAGCCAGCACAGAGTATGCGCCCCGATACTACTGCGCTTCTGCCTGTAGATAGTTAGATCCATTTTTGCTCGCTGCCAGCTGAAGTTCCTGAATTTGTTGGCCCAATCTGAGCTGTACGCTGACTTGGCTTATGCTGGCATCAGTCTTCAGTATCTCCTCTTCTGCTTGCTTTGCAATGTCCATTGCATCCCTTCCATGTTTAGTAATTGGACAGAGTTAAGACACATATAAACTGCAGCTTTGGGTTGGAGGGGAAGGATTAATTACCGAATCAAAATCTCTGGAGACATTGAAACCTGGACCTGAAGCAACACTCGACCTTGCAAGTAATGCAGCGTTAGGTGCTCAAGGGACATTTTCTGGATCAAATCATGGTCTTAGTCATACATATGATCCTCAATTGGAAAAAAAGAATACTTTCCTAAACAGACATGACGATCCTGTTGTGATAAATTGGCAGTCCCAGTGAACTGTAATCAGTGAAATAGAACTCCAGAACATTTACATATCTTTATCTCTTGTAGCTAGATTGGATCAACCAAATCTGCCGTCAAAATCTCATTCAAGTCACAGCGGTATATAGTTACACTAATCGTTTCACTAATTTATTGTGGCTTCTACATTCTATTAGCCTTCACATTGGAGCTAATAAGTGTCAAGATTATAAAAATGAAAATGATTTACCTTTGAAAAATGAGAGGAAATTATATCAGACACAATGACTTCTGCACTTTGTTGCCGTGGGATATCGTCTGAATTTCTTCTCTCTGAGTTCTCCAAAATCCTTTTTTGGTCCATGCTAGGGCCCACTGAATATGAGGGATCTGCAATTTATGAATTTCAGAAATTTTCCAGTTGCAGTTTTGCACAAATGTATAATTAACCACAAGGGATAGAATTGCAGGCTTGCAACATTAAACCCTACAGTGTCTAACAAACTTGAGAATGGTGGTAGCCTAGCAGCAATGAATGTCACAAGCTATAGATTGGATGGAAATGAGGACAATGCAAAAATCATAGCTGAGTACCATAACAAAATAATAGTTGACTGTCATAAGTTTTGAGAGAATTTAAAAAGGTAGACAATGCCAACTATCATGCATGCCAAAAAAAAAAAATTAAATAGAATAGTTCTGTGATTGGTCTGTTCCACATGAGAGGTGCAGTATAGAGACCATTCAGTTTTAATGGTTGCAGACTACCTATGTGTATGAAAACCTCAGCAACTTGATTATGCGCCTTTTGGATATGATGACGAACAGTTTCCCCGATATCATGTGCTGCACTGACACTCAAAAAAGGATATACCTATAATGTGACAAATGCCATGATTAGCTTAAAGAAGGCTACCAAAGTATATCTGCTTCTAGTAGTGTGCACTCATCCATTTGGTTAAGGGCAAAGGGTGGATGGGATGGGGCCATCCATCCTGGTAAAGATGAAACCATACAAATTCATATTTGGTTGGAGGGATGAGAGATGGATGGAATGAGCTAAATTTTTGTTTTGTTGGAGGAATGAGAATTGGATAGTGGATAGGATGAGAGTTCATATTTGGTTGGTGGGATAAGAATTGAATGGCCTCATCTGGTCAATTTCATTGGATATCTAGCATCTACAAGAAATATTCCCTTTTCTTGGCTGCCCTCATTCACCCATCCATCCAATCAAATAGCGGGATGATGCAAAAAGATATATGGGCCATCCCATCCACCCTTTGCCCTTTGATCAAACAGACCCAAAGTGCCCTGCAAAATCATTATGTTTCTAATTTTACACCAAAAATCTCACATCAACAAAATGAACCACACTGCTGTGTACCTCAATATGCACATCAAGATATAAGGATGTCCCAGCTTTCCTTCCCCTTAACCAATGACATCCCTAGCATTATGCCAAGAACTTCCATTGTATGGACTTAAGGATTAAAAATATACAAAAGCATATTAATGCAGAAGAAATTGAACTTCAGGGAGTAGCCAATATTCTACCTTTACACCATTAACCTTCAAAATTGTTTCCTTGATTGGTTCTAGAAGCGACGGATCTACAGCTGCATCAACTAATTCCAGTGTACTGCAAGTTAAACAAGCAGAATCATCATCATCAAGCATTAACATAAAAACTAAAAAGTTGGGCCTTCATGCATACTGAACTGTAAAAGAATATATTGTGTTTAATTTTGAAAACATTGTACTTATTTGATTTAATGCAATCAACTTCATATCAGGTTAAGTAGACAAGAAAGCAATGATACTAGTGCTAGTACCACAGACAAAATGAGCACATGACATTATTTCATTCATTTTTCCATGAGTAAATTTCGCAAAACTGCAACTTTACTAGCGAAATTATCATTTTGCTGCAACTGTTAGCGTGAATTTCACATAGCTGCAACGTTAAGACACAAAATTTTCAATGTACTGCAACTCCATCATGAATAGGCTCATATTGATAACACAGCCTCACCTGTCATTCTTACATGCGCTTCTGTTGCTGTTACGATTGCTGACTGGATGCGCCACACGAGTGCCAACATGGCTTGGACCCACATGTCAACCTCCCCTTCTCTACCTCCATGATTTGAGACACATTGTGGTTGCACCTAGGCTGCTCGAGTGCGACTAGTAGTAACATGTGGGGGAGGTGGCAGCAACACGGCGGCTTTTGGATGAGCTGGTGTGGGGCGAAGGTGAACAGGGAACGGGGAGAGCGTCAGGTATGCAACAAGGTGGAACGCAAAGAAGGGGGATGGCGGGTGATGCATCACCGCCATGTCCATGGGTGCCTGCATGCTGTCTGCTAACATGGCCGACCTGGTGAGCAGCGAGCTCATGCACATGCACATGCACATGCACTTCTTCTTTCAACACCATCATGGACCCCACGCACGCCACCTCAACTCATCTGCCTCGGAGAAGCTCAGTGGTGCTCCGATGACATGCAGTGGGTGACGAAGCACGGCTGCTTTTATGAGCCACAATTTGCACCTTACCTCCATCCTCTTCCTCTCCCAAAGGGACGCCAGGTGTGTCGTGTCCTCCTCTTCGGCAACGCTGCCGCTCTACCCGCACCTATCGTGCTTCCGCCTCACCTTGTCCTCAGTGTTCCTCTTCCCAAATCTCTTGCATGTTTCCAAGCCTCCTATCCATTTCCCCTAATTAATTTTGGCATTAATCATCAAGACTTGCTAATGCCTTAGTCTCCCTCGTGTATGTGACGTCCGGCTGAATCCGCAGCTGCCGCCCTACCCTCTCTAGCGAGAGCTAGTTTGATTATCTCCTCCATGAGCTCCCTGAGTCGCACTCACCGAAGACCTGTTGAACCACCATAGCGGGAAAAGACTATCACCCTTGCCACAGTTTGCTGTCGCCAGCTCCACACGAACCAAGGAGTGCATTGGAACCCTTTAGGGCTTTTGATGCTAACCTGCCATCAGATGGATTGGTGTGCTTCAACACATCAAGACAACCATGGTGATTCGGATCTTGATAGAGGAGGAGCCGAGAAGCCCTGATGATGGTGGCAATGCCCAACGATTGCCTACTTCAACGATGGTGAACCTATAGTGGAACTTTGGAGGATGACTTGGAATTCGAGCACGTGCAGGACGTAGGGAATCGATAGGCATGCTTGGTGTCAGACAGCCACAGGAGATCTGGCGCCAGCTGTCGAAGGTTAGTGATTGACAACACACATATATTCGGGTACCTTGGGGATATGCAAGATCAAACAAGCAATCGGGGGCACACGATGTAGACAGGTTTGGGCCTCTTGATCGAGTAACACCCTACTCCTGTGTGGATGTTGTATGGGATCGATGAACAGATTACAGATCAAAGAGACTAATCCCGGTTACAAGGAAAAAGTATGAATATGGGGGTGGCTAGGCTATGGCTAGTGGATGGTCTTGCTTGGAGATCTTCCTGTGCGTCTAACTCTGGATGGCTATAGCTTGAAGGCTTGTGCTCTGAATTGGCTTGTTCTTGACGACGTCTACCCTTGCCCTTATATAGTGGGTTGGAGTACCGGGTCGTAGTCGATGAGGAGTCTTGTTGCTGTTATGATCTTTGTATCACATCTAAGTTTCCATAACTGCCAGGCGTATTCGAGTGGGTTTCCTCGTATCGGGAATACGATCCAGTCCTGCCTTGTACGGGGATATCCCCTTCTCCATATATCTTATCCCGTTGAACTAGGCCCGAAATATCTGGAGTTGTCAAGTGCTGGTAGACATATATATGGTATGATCTTTCACTTTATGGCGTAAGCCTATATCCCATATTTGGATATTCGACACCATGCACAGTGAGGCAGTGACCATGGCGTGTAGCGATAGTGGAACTCAGGCAATGGATGGATGGCTCAGAAGAGAGCTAGTGATATTTGGGAGGATGAGGTAGTCGCCGTCGTGGTCTCCTAGTTGGAGACTCACTAAAGTAGAGATGCCCATGGTAATGTGACGCAAGGATGCAACCGCACGGTGGCGACAGCGAGCTCCCAACGGCGAGGATGGGGGGTGTCAAGGACATTGGGACCAGATCGGTGCCAGGAGAATGAGAACGGTGGGCAGAGGGGGCGTATGGGAGCAAGACATTGGGACCGGTGGCCGGAGGATGAGCACCGTGGGAGACAGAGAAGGGGAGGCTGGTAGGTGGGTTAGAGCCATATTGTCGATCGTGTGGTGCATCCAGTTGGCAACCTGTAAGGGCGACGAAATCCCATGGGAGCGGCATGTCGACCCAAGCTGTCAAGTAGCCTCTATTGTGAAAGAGCTGCAGTTCCTTGAAACTTGTCTTAGTGTTGCAACTACGTGAAATTCACTATAAAAAAAGTTGAAGCAAAGTGATAGTTTCACCACTAAAGTTGCAGTTTTGCGAAATTTACTCTTTTTGAGTCTTCCATGGGACTTTAGAAAGCTACCCCTTGATTATGATATTTCTGGAAGTACAGAAAATAAAGCACTAAATATGGAGCAACAGATGTAACATATCTGCAAACATGCCTGATTAAGAAGACAAGCAGAACTTTAATGATTAAGGAAATATTCCTTGCGAAGAAAATCATGCTTGGTAAGATACTAGTAGATAAATACAATCTCATTAAATTTCATTAAAACCAAGTTTGAAGATTCAGCTTGACACAACAAAATAGTTACCTCTCGTATCCCGTCTGAACACCAGCTTTAAGAATCATGCCTGAAACAACAAGTCCAGCTAGTGGATCAAGGAAAGGTACTCCAAGAATAGAGCCACCTGTAGAATTTTAACAGCAAAAGATAAATTGAGTACATAAAAAAAACATGTTTCTCCATAAAGAACTACTATAAGAGTTCATATCATCTTCAGGTGAATTTCATAAACCAAGAAATTGTTTCTTAATAACTACACGAAATACTACACCCATCTCACCATCACACCTAGAACTCTTAACTCAAATATACAAACAACTTTTTTCTAAGTTTACACTGTACATATGGAGACAGGAGCACTATTTCTTAAGGTTCATAATAGCAATGAGCCTATCATTCACGTTCGAAAAACATGACGTGAACTTGCCCTCCAGAGAAATGGAAGTTCAAGCATTCATTGTTGATCTTACCTACCCCTATTAGGGCAACGACAGAAGAAATGGCATCCGCACGATGGTGCCATGCACTAGCTTTCATCAGCCCACTCCCTTCCTTTTCCCCAGCTCTTTTTGTAATCCAATAGAGCCTACAATTCCAGTGAAGTTAAAACTTATATTAACACTTCAACAATCTTCTTATGAGATTTATCACATGAGAATTATTGTGCAAGTAATCAAGAAAATAAATTCATACTAAAGAAAAGAATTACAAGGAAATCCTGGTATGAATATAAAAATGGCTAGAAAATTATCATTAACAAAGAACGAAAAGAATATATCAGGATATCTGGTCTCTTTAAGCTGCACACATATTAACATAGATGAGAAAACTTCAAGCTACACATCTTCTATCAACGTTAACAAACAACACTTTTGGCTACAAACTAAAGCAATATGTTACACGAGACTGTCAAATCTAATAGAAAAAAAAACCTAAGCAATTGCCCTTGATACAAGCATCGTACACAAAACTCATCAAAAGAAAAAATTTAGTGAATGGCAGTTCTGTCTGCAAACCACAAGCAATAGTAATATACTACATGAGATTCTCAAACCTAATAGAAAACCAAAACCATTAGGCAATTTTCCATAACATTACCCACGTACCATTCTTTGATAGATATTGCTAAGGTTGTCATACTCAATGCAAGGACTGGATGCTCCAAATCTATTCCATGACTATGCCCACCGCTACCATGGTTGTGATGGATGTGAGATGTGCTGCCAATTATATCTGGAGCAGAAAACATAACTCCCTGAAACGAGCACTTCAACACATGAAATCCATGCATTTTCATGTTCTACCGGAATACCGGTCAACATGACCATCCACCAAGGGTGTGTTTGGTTGTCTGCACCATTCTAGTCTGTCCCGTATGAGCCATCTAGGCTAGCCTTGGCCTGCATAAGTGGATGCAAGTTGAGTTGTTTGGTTGCTTGTTTATATATCTCACGGGCATGTATTAGACAGAATCCAATTTCTATGTTTCCTCCATCCTGCATGAGTGGGTGCAATTGCATCCACCTAGCCTGGATGAACATGGAACCAAACACTTGTCTAATAGATACAGTTGCATCACTTATACGATTCAGGCACCATGCAAGCAACCAAACACACCCCAATTGTCCAAACAAGAACATGTACCAACCAAAAAATGATATAACTGAAATGCATAAATTTTGTATGATCAAGTTGATGAGAAGTAATAGACCTGAAGAACATCAAAAGCATGCCAGGCAATCCCACCTGCAGTAACCAACAGCATACTTGAAATCCCAAGAGCTCCTAAACTCTCGAACTTTCCATGACCTGGAATGGAAACAAAATGAGAGATAAAACCTTCAACGTTTTATGGAACTAGCAAAGAACGTGATAAATTAAAACGAGCTTGAGGTTGTTCTGTCTAGTCTCTATTACAGACAAATAGCATTCAAGTACAAGAATGCACTTTCCTAATTTTAATTTTCTAGCCTATGGTATACACACAGAACATATGAACATGCATGTATCAGCAATGATGCACATGCACAAACAGGAAGAGCTTCATGTTAAAAGGAACTTAACAACTGACAGATCGCGATTCTCTTCCGACCAGATCTTTTTCGTAAAATCAAGAGGTAAGTATAATAGTGTAATACTCAGATCATGACCATATTCTGAGCTTTGACTTTTCTTAATGGCTTAACACATCGAGCATGAAAGCCAGTAAACAGCCTATGCCAACAAAGGAAGTGAGGTTGTCATCTTGTCAGTGGCCAGGTAGTGTTCGGGCAACTGAGACTCCATCAGCAGGCAGACCAAATGCTTCTCATAACAATGCATCACATATCTACCTTATATCACCATAATAGCCAATTAACTACATATCGGTGAGGAATCGAGAGAGAGAGATTTGGGACTGACCATACGGATGATCCCTGTCTCTGGGAGCTTTGGCCGCCTTGTACGACAGCAGAGCGACCCCGCTCAGCACCTACGCAGCTCAAAATCCTGCACGATTAGCATCAATTAAGCAAAACGCCGCACAATTTTCTTTTTAGGTACGTACGATGTCGGAGAGGGAGTGGGCGGCGTCGGCGGCGATGGCCGTGCTGCCGGAGAGGTAGCCGGTGAAGGCCTTCCCGGCGGTTAGAACGATGTCAGAGGCGAGGCCCAGCCGGAAGTTCCTCTCCGACGCCTCGCCTCCGCCCCCCTCGCCGTGGTGGTGGGAATGGCCCACGTGGCCGCGGGCGGGGACGACCCAGTGCCCACCGCTTGGGCTTGGCTCGCCCGGCGAGGCGAGAGGGGCGAGCACGCCGCGTGCGGACGCTGGGTGTGTCCTCAGGCGGGAGGCGGCGGCGCGGGCGACGCCGGTGGCGAGGTGGGCGAAGCGGAAGCCCATGTGGGGAAGAGTGGTTCTCCGGATTCTTCGGGGGGTGGCGTGCGTGACACTACTCTATACGAGCCGAGGCACTCCCGAGTCTTGTATGTTCAAATTCATTTGAAATATATATCGTGGTGGATGGATTCAAACCTCTCCGCCGTAGAAGTAATAGGCCTAAGAAGTGGCCTGACTTAATTTGACACTTTGGCGGGTAGCCAGGCGAGCACGTCCTGCCCGCCGGGCGAGGAGACCACGTGGCCCCCTGGCGAGCAGCCTGGCAATCACGCCCTACTTGCCAGGCGAGCGGCTCGCGTGGTGCTGTGTGCAAGTGGGCGGCGAACGCCACTGCCGCCGGCGAGAAGTCCATGTGGCCCCTGACGAGCAGCCTGGCGAGCACGCCCTTCTCACCGAGTGAGCGGCCCGTGTGGCGCCCTGGTGAGCAGCCTGGTGATCATGCCCTGCTCGCCGGGCGGGTGGCCCGCGTGGCGGCCTAGCGAGTAGGCGGGCATTCGGGCCCCTCTTGTCAGGCCACGAAGGCAACCAAAGGAATAAGAGGGAGGCTTCACCTCGAAGTTTCCCTCCCCTGGCACCTCATGTCAGGGTCATTAATTAAAGGACTCTGCTACCCACACGACGACGGCTCATCCCTCTGACGCCTCTTACCAAACCCGTCGCAGGAGCGTCGTGTCCCGGGCGGACTAGGTGGGGCCGCTTACCGACATTAAATGAGGTTCGAAGGACAAGGCCACAGAGGCGTGCATAATGAATGAGTCATGGGTCGACGTGGAGATTGGAATTAGGGATGTAATTAATGAGTTATGGATAAGCATAGCGTCACCTTCTCCCTTGCCCAAGCTGTCTCGTCTATATAAGGACGCTTCGGTGCATAGAGAGGAGGAGGCAGCCAGCTAGAGTAGAAAGCATAGAGAAGCAGACATAGAAGAGAACCATTGTAAACACTCCCACCAGTAAAGAACCAGCAAGACGTAAGGCTATGTAAGGACCCGAATTCACCAATTCGAATCCACTGTGTTTTACCGCACTAGTCCCAGGATCAATCGCTAGTGCACACAGCTTAACGTCGGTAAGTATCACATCATACACAACGATAAGGATAATAATACTTCATTTATTTATTATGACTAGTGTATGATCTTATGATCACTTACATTTATTTGGCCACGCAGGCAAGGCTAAGATAAAATAAGGCGAATCAAATGGAAAGTAGTAGAAAGCGTAGTGACTCATCGATTACACCACAAAGCATCGACAAGGCTTGGCCTAGTGACTCGTATCCACCTGAAAATCCTCCTCCAACACGGGCGATGACTCCTTCACTGTTGTTGGTTGTTAAGTAAGGGTGAGTACACCAACACGTACTCAACAAGTTGTGCACAAAATGCAATTCTATCATAGCTATATGCAGGCTTATTCCAAAGGAATGGCTAAGGGGTTCATTTGCAGTAAAGCGGCATTTAAGAACACATACATAATGTAGATTGAAAAGACAGTAAAACAAATAATTACCAAATAAGTAGATTCAATGATTCTTAAATAAACCAAGTTTCCTTCCTAGGTCAAGTTCTATTTATCCACATGGCATCCTGCCATCCCGTAACAGTTGCTCATTTTAATTAACTACCCTTGATTTGTAATTCGAGCTTTGCTCAATACCATGAAACACGGCTATCCGAATAGATTGTACACTCTGCGGTGGTTATGCACTTTACCCACATGATACAACCATGCACCACACGGTGAACGATTATAACAAAGCCTTTACAATGCATCCTCTTAACCCGATGCTACCCGCTAAGGTTTCAACACGAAGGGTTACACCACCACAACAGGCCCCCTATTGCGCCATGTGAGCCACCCCAAGCATGGATGGTTACCACCACCGGGTCTCACGCCACCACGATAGCACTCAAGTTAAGCATTTGCAAATTAGTCACTAATTTGCCCATATATGAACATGTGGTTGCATGATTGACTCAGGTCAAAGGTTCGCAAGGTTAAGTCCTTAGGATTGATTAAAGAAAGACATACACATACCCTCAGCTCCTCTGAGCCCACCCTGGCACACTTGCCCCTTCCAATTGCTTCAATCAAAAATGATTACCACCCGGTTGATTACTAAGCATCACATGCTTTACACAATTCAACATCGTTGCGTGACCTTCTCGCCACAACAACTCAATCTTCTCGTGTTACCACACATGACACACATATCCATGATAATGTTCCATATTCCATTAGTCAAGATTAATAATCAATATTTCATGTACATGTGATGACGTGGCATGGCTAAGCACTCTAGTTTGTTCTAACCATCCATGTTGATTTCATTTTTAACCAACTATAGTAAACCAACCTAGGGTGACAAATGGATCATGGCATACAACTAGCAAGGTAGGGTGTAATTCAAAGATGCGATAGCTAATCCCAAACTTATGTTGAAATCATTTATACACATAAAATAACAAGTGATAAGGTAAATCAAAATAGCATGCAATCTAGTTTATGGGTGCAACATGATCAAAGCACAACTTGCCTTGGTTAAGCTCCTGGTCTTGGTCTAGAAATTGCTCTTGAGTTGCCTGCTCCTCCTCCGAAGCCTCGCACAATTCAACGTCTACGCAAATCGAGAAGAAATAGCAAATAAACACCAAAACTAAAGAACAAACAAACTCAAAAATTCAAACAAAACCACCATTAGAAATATCTCAATTTTACAAATTTTTAGGAATTTGAATCACCCAAATCGGAGTTCGTATGCAAAAGTTATAGCATTCTGAAGTTTGAATTTCCTGAAAAATACTTAAAACCAGAGAATTCAATTATTCCGAATTGTTTTTATAAAGAAAGGTCGTTTTCTTTTTATTGCGTTAGCTGGCACATGTCAAGACTCGTGCCGCTGACGACGGGCCCCACGTCGCTGACGTCAGCGATTGACGCCACACCCAAGCGGCGCCACGCCAACGCCACGTAGCGCCAACTCAGCGACACATCGCAAAATGCAACCACATGGCTGCCACGTGTCGACGGAATATTAGGCCATGTCAGACGGCGGCGTGCGCAGTTCTACGGTCATCGCCAATGGTCGGGGCTGTTACCTACGGATTCACCTCAGCGTTGTGAAGTCGATGACGCAATTGGATTCCTCCCTTCGTCGCCGGAGCGGTGGTGGCGCGGTCTTCTTCTCCAGCGGCGGTGGAACTCTTGGCGACTTCCCCTTCAGGTGGTGCTCCGGTGAGGCGAAGGTGCGCACCAGAGGCGTCTTGTCGCGATGATCACAATGCGCCAATCGGGGACTCGAGACGATGATCCGTGGCGACTAATCGACGCGGCAACACTTTCGGCGGCGCACCCAGAGAAGCTTCGATTGCGGCAGCTATACGGCGAATCTCCGGCTAGGGCTTGGCGCTTTTGGTTGCTTGGTCTCTGTCGCTTTGATGCTCCTTAAATAGTCTTGTGGCGGGAAATAAGGAATCGGTGGAGAGTTCGCGGCGTAAGCGATGGAAGCTCGGTGTCGGCTCGGTGCGGAAGGAAGGTGACGGCCGGATGGGTGACACTGTCGATCTAACGACCATGCTCACACATGCGATTCCTTCCAAAAACACGCGGCGGCGCCTCGGCTGGATTCGCGATGATTGGACCATCCCAAGGCGCATTTCAAGCGCGAGCCGATCAATGGTGGGATCCCACATGTGGCTCTAGGGTTTAATTTGGCGCTTGGATTGCAATCAACGGTATGTTGAGATCGAGGAACCGTGAAGCACAAGACCGATATATTGGGCCCGACCCGATCTTGCATTTTCAAATTTTCCAGGGTGTTTCCCAAATAAAATAATTAACGAAAATCGTATGATTTATTTAAGGCAACAAAAATAACACTAAAACTCCAAAAAGGACAATTCTCAAAAATACCTTGAGACGTCCTGAACTTAAATAAACTATTTCTGACAAAACTTTATTTTAACTTTATATACTTATAATTAATCTTTGACAGAAGGTACTATTCTTTAATTCACAAGAATTCAAATAAATCCCAGAAAATCCAAATAAATCCAGAAAATTCACAAAAATCATAAAATGCAATAAAATAATATTAAATAGATAAAAAGCCAAAAATTGGGATGTTACAAACCTCCCCCCTTAACGGAATCTCGTCCCCGAGATTTAGGGCTGACTAGAGAATAGGTTTGGGAATTCTGCCTTCAGATCTTCTTCGCGTTCCCAGGTTGCTTCGTTTTCTGAGTGATTACTCCATTGGACTCTGCAAAAGCGAGTAGACTTGTTTCTGGTCCTACGCTCCATTACATCCAAAATCTTAACCGGCTGCTCTTTGTAGGTCAAGTTCTCTTGCAATTCGATGGCTTCTAATGGCATTTGCTCTGTTGGCACTCTAAGATATTTCTTGAGCTGAGACACATGAAACACATTGTGGACTCCTGCTAATGATTGTGGCAACTCAAGCGTCATAACCTCTCCTCGGCTGCTCGAATTTTGAATGGTCCAACAAATCTAGGTGCGAGCTTTCCTTTAACGTTGAACCTTTTCACACCTTTCACGGGAGTGACTTTGAGATACACAAAATCGTTGGGTTCGAAACTCAACTCTCGCCGGCGATTGTCAGCATAACTCTTACGCCTTGGTGTCTTTGTTTCGATCTTTCTCTGATCATCGCAACTTGTTCTTCAGCCTCCTTGAGTAACTCAGGTCCAAACACTGAACGCTCCCCTGTCTCATTCCAATTTAACGGGGTATGACAAGCACGACCATATAAGGCTTCAAATGGCGACATTTGCAAGCTAGCCTGGTAACTATTATTATAACTGAACTCTGCATATGGCAAACATTTATCCCAAGATGTGCTATAAGATATCGCACATGCTCTCAACATATCTTCCAAAATCTGGTTTACTCTTTACATCGACCATACATGCATGGATGATAAGCGATCTTTGAAATTCAGACGGGTCCACCATTGCTTCATGCAATTTCTCCCAAAATCTTGAGGTAAATTGACTACCTCGCTCTGATACAATTTTCTTAGGCACGCCATGTAAGCATACAATTTTTGACATGTATAACTCGCTAATCGATCCCGGAATAGGTTGTCTTCCTTTGGGATAAAGTGAGCAACCTTGGTCAAGCGATCAATGATGACCCATATGGAATCATAACCCTTTGAGTCTTGGGCAACCCGTGATGAAATCCATACCAATTTCCTCCCATTTCCATTAGGAATCTTCAATGGCTCTGATGATCCTGCGGGCTTTTGGTGCATCGCTTTTACCCTCTGACATACATCACACAATGCAACATGCTCCGCCACTTCACGCTTCATACTTGGCCACCAGAATCTCTTCTTAAGATCCTGATACATCTTGGCACTTCCTGGATGTATAGAATACTTGGAATCGTGTGCTTCTTCTAGAATCAACTGCTTAAGATCTTTCTCGTCCGGCACACAAATTCGACCTTTAAACCACAGAGTTCCTTGCTCATCCACAGAGAAATCTTCGGCTAAGCCTTCTTCTTTCTTAGACTTAATCTTGTTGATCTTCTCATCTTTACTTTGCCTTTCTCTAATTCGATCCTCAAGGGTGGCTTTACTTCAAAGCGACTCTGAATCCTTGCGGCACAACCTCCAATCCCAACTTCGAAATTCTTCACACAACCGGTTGATCGCTGGCTTCTATTGCATTTACTTTGTGGCTCTTACGACTCAAAGCATCGGCTACCACATTAGCTTTTAGGGATGATAATGAATTAGGCGTTATAATCCTTGATCGGTTCAACCATCTTCTTTGCCTCATATTGAGTTCCGACTGAGTGAAGATATACTTCAAACTCTTATGATCCGTATATATCTCACATCTATTTCCAATGAGATAATGACGCCATATCTTTAAAGCATGCACTACAGCGGCTAACTCCAGATCATGCGTCGGATAATTTCCTTCGTGCGGCCTCAATTGCCTTGACGCGTAAGCTACAACCTTGCCATTCTGCATTAATACACACCCAAGTCCTTGCCTTGATGCATCACAATAAATGTCAAAGCCACACTGCACATCCGGCAATACTAACACCGGTGCAGATGTTAATCGCTTCTTTAACTCCTCAAAACTCCTTCCGCACTCTGGCGTCCATGCAAACTTCTTTTCTTTCTTCAACAATTGCGTAAGGGGTTTTGCAATCGTCAAAAATCCTTCTATAAACCGACGGTAATATCCCGCCATTCCTAGGAAACTACGGATTTGAGTAACCGTCTTTGGCTGCTCCCAATGCAACACAGCTTCCACTTTACTTGGATCCACCGTGACTCCTTTAGTGGTTATTACGTGGCTAAGGAATTCTACCTTCTCTTTCCAAAAATCACACTTGCTGAATTTGGCATATAATTGTTGTTCTCGCAACTTCTCTAATACCAATCTCAAATGTTCCGCATGCTCCTCTTCCGACTTGGAGTACACAAGAATATCGTCTATAAAGACAACCACAAATTTATCCGGATAGTCCATGAATACTTTATTCATCATATTCATGAAATATCAGGGCATTTGTCAGTCCAAAGGACATATTTGTAAACTCATAATGTCCATAACGGGTTGAGAATGCGGTCTTGGTATATCTTCCTCTCGAATCTTGGTGATGATACCCTGATCGGAGATCTATCTTAGAGAAAACTCCTGCTCCTCTCAATTGATCAAATAAATCATCAATCCTAGGCAAGGGGTACTTATTCTTGATCGTTACTTCATTAAGTGCACGATAATCAATGCACATCCTCATACTTCCATCTTTCTTTTTGACGAACAACACTGGCGCTCCTTATGGGGAAGAACTTGCTCGAACAAACCCTTTTTCAAGCAATTCCTCAATTTGCTTCTTCATTTCTACTAGCTCATCGGTCGGCATCCGATACGGCCTCTTTGCTATTGGTGTTGTTCCAGGTACTAACTCAATAACGAATTCGATGTCTTGATTCGGCGGCATGCCTGGTAAATCTTCAGGGAATACTTCGGAAAATTCTCTAGCTACTGGCACATCTTCCAGGTTAGCAACCTTCACACTATTGACCATTAACTGACCATCACGAACTGCGGTTGCATGCACTTCCACTTTCTTGCCGCTAGGGCTTTCTAGGGTCACCATTCTTTGGCCACAATCCAAAACGGCCTTATGCTTGGAAAGCCAATCCATTCCTAAGATAACATCCAAGGTTTGGGTATCTAATAGGATAAGATTTGCTAGGAACTCTATCCCATTCATAAGCAACTTAACTCCCAAACACCCAAGGCTAGATCGAAATTCAGATCACGGGGCTTGGACTAAAAGCACATATTTAAGATTCTTAACGACAAATCCATTCTTCATTGCAAAACTACGAGAAACAAAGCGAATCGAAGCTCAGAATCAAATAAAGCTGTGGCTGATCTTGAGTTAACCAAGAACTTACCCGATCTGACGTCTGTTACTCCTTGAGCTTCTTCGTAGTGATATGATTAATCCTTCCATGCATTGTTGTTTGGGCGGCGCTCGGTTGACTGGTACTCGATTTCCTCCTATTCTGGAGCTTTAGTGGAGTAGTGCCCAAGTTGAAGCGGACTAGGGTAATGTTTCCCTCTTGGACACTTGTTGGCGAAGTGCCTGCAGCTCGTTGCATGAATAACACCTTACGGCGTCGGTTGTTGACTTCTGGCTACATTGCTCCTTTGGTCTTTGGTGTTTGGAAATTCGATTAGCGGGGACGAGGTGGTGATTTGGCGTCTTGTTGGTCCCTTCTTGGTGGATTACGGCAAATTGCTGCGATGTCATTCTTAACTGGTGATTTGGCCTCCTGGCTTGAGTAGCCATCCTGCGCTTACGATCTTTGCCTAACTCTTTGCGTTTATCCTCAAGAATCAAGGCCTTATTGACTAACTCTTGGAAATAAGGGAAATTGTGGGTGATTAATCCCACCTACAATCCAGAGTTTAAGCCCTTCATAAAGCGGGATTGCCTAGCCTTGTCGTGACCACATCTTCGGTGCATAACGTGCCAAGCCGAGTAAACTTATTCAGATATTACGCCTTGGTGGCCTCCTTGCTTCAAAGCCCTGAACTCCTTCTTCTTGAGATCCATCATTCCTTCTGGTACATGGTATTGGCGGAAAGCAGCTGAAAACTCTTCCCAAGAAATCTCTGTGGGTCTTCATGTGCTTGTGATGAGTTCTCCCACCATTCTGCGGCGATCCCTTCCAAGCGGTGTGAAGCATACAACACCTTCTCATTGCCCTCACATTGCGTGATATGTAATTTCCTCTCAATGGTCCTCAACCAATCATCGGCTTCCAAAGGATTAGCATTGCGAGAATGTTGGAGGGCGGGTTCTCATAAGTCGATGACCTAGAATGAGAACGTTGCCCATTGTTGCCTTCTTTGCATGTTGTGTGTTCCTCTGACATGGTTGTTCATATTCTGCATTTCTTTGCATCATTGCTGCATAATTTGGGTTTTTTGGCTTTAAAAGCTTCCAAATTCTGCACATCTACTGGTGGTGCTGGTTGCGGTGGTGTTCCACCATTGTTGGGGTTATCATTCCGGCGAAGGCCACTTCCTGACGCTCCATTGTTGCCACGAGTGTTCACCATCTGCTTGATTGTTTCTTAGGTTAGGAAGGGTAGAAGTAGCATAGATGAGGTGTAAGAATCTCTAAAGCGGGGGAAACAGATTTAACCCAATTTACACAACTTTATTATTTTATTAATTAACTTGGTATGGTTGCTTACATAAGCGTAAAAGCTTTTGCAGCATACCGCTCACTCAAACAAACAATAAAACCAAACTAAACACTCAACCTTAACGTCTATTACGAATGGTAGGGCTACCTTATTGACGCGACTCAACATTTGAGTCTCAACTTAACCTAAGTCTCTCATCCCTCGAGATCTGACTCCGGGTCTGTCTCCGGGTCGGGGTCGTGTAGCTCCATCTCTAGCTCTGGCTCAGGTCCAAACAATGCATCCTCCAACTCATGGACCCTCCGGAGAGACTGATCTAAGACCTCCTGAAGCCGAGCTTCCGCATCCCTGGCCTCGTCACGAGTTCTCCGCAGCTCCAGAACCATATCGTCAAGGGCATCCTCCTGAGCAATGACATATCTCACCAGGTGGGTAATCGTGGCGTCCTCCTCTACTATCGGCGCTCGGTCAAGACGGTTGTCTCGGCGGGGATGATGTCGGAACACAGTGCCTTCCAACTCTCGGGGGTAGGTACGAGCAAGTTGTCTCATCGCCAAGCGTCTTTGCGCTGGATCCGACCTCGAGCATAGATCTCCTGAAGGTGATGCGGATGGAACGACTTCCTCTTGTCCTTGCTCGTGCGTAGATCGTAATCTGAACCCTCCAGCCAACGTCGAGTCCGGCACGTACTATGGTAGTCCCCCGGTAGATCGGCCTGTCGAAGCCTCCGAGCATCCTCATCATGCGCCATAGCTCTGCTGCGTAACCTCCCTCCTGCTCCCCGTACTCTTGGACCATCCTCATCTATTTAAAGGAGAAGTAGTTAAGTCCTCGTCCACTTTTAGAAAGGTAATGAATCCACTGTGTTATACCGCACTAGTCCCAGGATCAATCGCTAGTGCACACAGCTTAACGTCGGTAAGTATCACATCATACACAACGATAAGGATAATAATACTTCATTTATTTATTATGACTAGTGTATGATCTTATGATCACTTACATTTATTTGGCCACGCAGGGCAAGGCTAAGATAAAATAAGACGAATGCAGCGGAAAGTAGTAGAAAACGTAGTGACTCATCAGTACACCACAGGCGACTGACAAGGCTTGGCCTAGTGACTCGTATCCACCTTGAAATCCTCCTCCAACACGGGCGATGACTCCTCCACTGTTGTTGGTTGTTAAGCAAGGGTGAGTACACCAACACGTACTCAACAAGTTGTGCACAAAATGCAATTCTATCATAGCTATATGCGGGCTTATTCCAAAGGAATGGCTAAGGGTTCATTTGCGATGGCGGCATTTAAGAACACATACATAATGTAGATTGAAAAGACGATAAAACAAATAATTACCAAGTAAGTAGATTCAATGATTCTTAAATAAACCAAGTTTCCTTCCTAGGTCAAGTTCCATTTATCCACATGGCATCCTGCCATCCCGTAATGATTGCTCATTTTAATTAACTACCCTTATTTGTAATTCGAGCTTTGCTCAATACCGTGAACACGGCTATCCGAATAGATTGTACACTCTGCAGAGGTTATGCACTTTACCCACATGATACAACCATGCACCACACGGTGAGCGATTATAACAAAGCCTTTACAATGCATCCTCTTAACCCGATGCTACCCGCTAAGGTTTCAACAACGAAGGGTTACACCACCTATGAGGCCCCCTCTTGTGCCATGTGAGCCACCCCAAGCATGGACTAGTTACCACCACGGGTCTCACGCCACCACGATAGCACTAAAGTTAAGCATTTGCAAATTAGTCACTAAGTGCCCATATGAACATGTGGTTGCATGATTGACTCAGGTCAAAGGCTCGCAAGGTTAAGTCCTTAGGATTGATTAAAGCAAGACATACACATACCCTCAGCTCCTCTGAGCCCACCCGGGCACACTTGCCCCTTCCACTTGCTTTAATCAAAAATGATTACCACCCGGTTGATTACCAAGCATCACATGCTTTACACAATTCAACATCGTTGCGTGACCTTCTCGCCACAACAACTCAATCTTCTCGTGTGACCACACATGACACACATATCCATGATAATGTTTCATATTCCATTAGTCAAGATTAATAATCAATATTTCATGTACATGTGATGACGTGGCATGGCTAAGCACTCTAGTTTGTTCTAACCATCCATGTTGATTTCATTATTAACCAACTATAGTAAACCAACCTAGGGTGACAAATGGATCATGGCATACAACTAGCAAGGTAGGGTGTAATTCAAAGGGTATGGTAGCTAATCCCAAACTTATGTTGAAATCATTTATACACATAAAATAACAAGTGATAAGGTAAATCAAAATAGCATACAATCTAGTTTATGGGTGCAACATGATCAAAGCACAACTTGCCTTGGTTAAGCTCCTGGTCTTGGTCTAGAAATTGCTCTTGAGTTGCCTGCTCCTCCTCCGAAGCCTCGCACAATTCAACGTCTACGCGAATCGAGAAGAAATAGCAAATAAACACCAAAACCAAAGAACAAACAAACTCAAAAATTCAAACAAAAGCCACCATTAGAAAGATCTCAATTTTACAAATTTTTAGGAATTTGAATCACCCCAATCGAAGTTCGTATGCAAAAGTTATAGCATTCTGAAGTTTGAATTTCCTGAAAAATACTTAAAACCAGAGAATTCAATTATTCCGAATTGTTTTTTAAAGAAAGGTCGTTTTCTTTTTATTGCATCAGCTGACACATGTCAAGACTCGTGCCGCTGATGATGGGCCCCACGTCGCTGACGTCAGCGATTGACGCAGCACCCAAGTGGCGCCACGCCAACGCCACGCAGCGCCAACTCAGCGACACATCGCCAAATGCAACCACATGGCTACCACGTGTCGACGGAATATCAGGCCATGTCAGACGGCGGCGTGCGCAGTTCTACGGTCATCGCCGGCGGTCGGGGCTGTTACCTACGGATTCACCTCAGTGTTGCGAAGTCGATGACGCGATTGGATTCCTCCCTTGGTCGCCGGAGCGGTGGTGGCGTGGTCTTCTTCTCCAGCGGCGGTGGAACTCTCGGCGACTTCTTCCGGGTGGTGCCGGTGAGGCGAAGAGCGCGCTGAGGCGTCTTGTCGTGACGATCACGATGCGCCAATCGGGGACTCGAGACGATGATCCGTGGCAACTAATCGACGCGGCAACACTTTCGGCGACGCACCCAGAGAAGCTTCGATTGCGGCAGCTATACGGCGAATCTCCGGCTAGGGCTTGACACTTTTGGTTGCTTGGTCTCTGTCGCACCTGATGCTCCCCTTAAATAGTGCGTAGTGACTGGGAAATACGGAATCCGGTGGAGAGTTCGCAGCGTAAGCGATGGAAGCTCTTGGTGTCGGCTCGGTGTGGAAGGAAGGTGGCGGCCGGATGGGTGACACTGTCGATCTAATGACCATGCTCCACATGCGATTCCTTCCAAAAACACACGGCGGTGCCTCGGCCGGATTCACGATGATTGGACCATCCCAAGGCGCATTTCAAGCGCAGAGCCGATCAATGGTGGGATCCCACATGGCTCTAGGGTTTAATTCGGCGCTTGGATTGCAATCCAATGGTGCATGATGGAGATCGAGAACGTGGCGGCGCCCGCGATATATTGAGCTTGGCCTAATCTTGCATTTTCAAATTTTCCAGGGTGTTTCCCAAATAAAATAATTAACGAAAATCGTATGATTTATTTAAGGCAACAAAAACAACACTAAAACTCCAAAAAGGACAATTCTCAAAAATACCTTGAGACGTCCTGAACTTAAATAAACTATTTCTGACAAAACTTTATTTTAGCTTTATATACTTATAATTAATCTTTGACAGAAGGTACTATTCTTTAATTCACAAGAATTCAAATAAATCCCAGAAAATCCAAATAAATCCAGAAAATTCACAAAAATCATAAAATGCAATAAAATAATATTAAATAGATAAAAAGCCAAAAATTGGGATGTTACAGGCTATTACCCAAACCGGGGGCCTAAACCTGGGTATACCGTTGTGTCCATCAGTTTGTTGATTTTCGGGATTCATCGTCGAGAGACATTAGGGTTTCCAGCCACGATGATGCCCTCTACCAAACCATATCTTCCGTCTAAGGAGTAATCACTCCGTTAACGGGATCTTGTCAAGTGAAATACGCCGATAGATTCCATCAGGGAAAACAACACTTGAGTTTTTTCAAAGCTTCCTGTAGGTCACAAAGCCATTGGGCTAAAGTGGGTTTTCAAGGTAAAGAAACCTTCAGATGGCAGCATCATTAAGCACAAAGCACGTCTTATCGTGAAGGGTTATGCATAGCGACGAGGGTTAGACTTTGATGAAGTATTCACACCGGTGGCTCGTATGGAAACCGTGCGGTTGTTGATTGTGATGGCATCGCATGGTGGCTGGCAATTGCATCATATGGAAGTGAAATCAGCATTTTTGAACGGAGATCTTGCCGAAGAAGTATATGTTGAACAACCGTGGGCTTTGTCGATGAGAAGTGCAAGCACAAGGTGTTGAAGCTTCGCAAGGCTTTATATGGCTTAAGGCAGGCTCCGCGAGCATGGAATTCTAAGTTGGATGCTACTTTGATTGCACTCGGTTTTGAGCGAAGCCCTTTGGAGCACGCCATGTACGAAAAGGGTGAAGAATGGCTCAATTCTTTTAGTCGGTGTGTATGTCGATGACTTAATTGTTATAGGATCTAGCATTGATGATATCACCAATTTCAAGCTTCAAATGGAGAAGATGTTTAGCATGAGCGATTTTGGTCTTCTCAGCTATTTATCTTGGAATTGAAGTCAAGCAAACTGCCAGTAAGATTACCTTGTACCAAAGTAGCTATGCAAACAAGATTCTAGAGATTTCTGGAATGAGAGGGTGTAATCCGTGTTTAACGGCCATGGAGAATCGCCTGAAGCTCACTAAGAAGGGTGGTGGAGCTGCGGTAGATGCCACCAAATATCAAAGCATTGTTGGAAGCCTTCGTTATTTGGTAGATACATGGCCGAATATTGCTTATGCCGTGGGCATTGTTAGTTGATACATGGAAGCTCCAACGGCTCAACACATGGTAGCCGTAAAGCATATACTCAGGTATGTTAGTGGAATAATTAACTACGGTTGTTGTTACCGAAAGCATGGCATGGTGGAGCCAAAGTTGATTGGGTTTAGCAACAGCGACCTTGCCGATGACGTTGATGATCGCAAGAGTACGAAGGGCATTGTGTTTTTCCTTAGTGAAAACCTAATTAGTTGGGCTTCACAAAAGCAAAAAATAGTTGCTCTTTCATCGTGTGAGGCGGAGTATGTTGCAGCAGCCTCCGCGACCTATTAAGGCATGTGGTTGAGCCGCTTGATTGGAGATTTGCAAGGCCAAGAACCACAAAAGTTCAAGTTGTTTGTGGACAACAAATCAGCTATTGCGTTCGGCAAGAATTCGGTTTGTCATGATCGCAGCAAACATATTGACACATGTTATCATTTTATTCGAAAGTGTGTTGAAGATGGAGAAGTTTATCTGGAACATATTAGCACGGAAGAGTAGATTGCAGACATGTTAACAAAGTCTCTCGGCCGGACAAGATTCCTAGAATTGTGGGAATAGATGGGCATCATTAACGTCAAAGAAGTATTGGCTTGTTCTGGTTAGATGAGTTCTAGTCGGATGCACAAGATTAGGGGGTGATTTGTTGAGATTAATCTTGTGCATGAAGTCTTTCTTGGTTAAAGTTCAGAGTCCTAGTTGTAATCTACTAATCTGTATTGTAAAACGGTAGGGATAGATTGGGAGGGAAAACCAAACCATTGTAATCTACTAATCTGTATTGTAAAACGTAGTCGTTTACTTGATCAATACAATGTAGTCATTTACCTATGATCAATCACACAATTTGTCGACACAATCACAAGAGCAAGATCAATAAACACACAATATGGGAGGAAACTCTCTCGCTTTATTAGATTGAATTAAATACAATAGGGAACGTCCAATATATATAGAGAGGGGAGAGGAGTTCAGATTTGCCCACACAAATAAAATATAGAGTTCTAACCGAATATAGTTGGATTTCCTTATCTCATAACACTCCCCCTTGGGCGAATACCGTATAATGCACATGTCTCGTTAAAAACTCCACTCAAAAACCCAGTGGGAAAAAGGAGATGGAGAAAAGAGTACATCGCACTCGCACTTTATGTTGCACTAGTTGCCTCATTAAAAACCTTCATGTGAGAAAACTTCAGGAAAACTCACAAAGGGGAAAAGAGTGCAACTTATAATCTTCAGGATTTATATTAGGATCTTCAGGATCACAATAAGGGTTATGGTTTAAGGGTTTACTCCCCCTGAACTTTGCATCTCTCTAAGTCTTCTCATTCCAATGCCTTAAACGTACTTTTGAAATATGGATTTAGGCAAGGACTTAGTAAATAAATCTACAAGATTTTCACATTACTTAGTTTGCAAAATTTTTATCTCACTGCTCTTCTGGAGTTCGTGAGGATAGAATAACTTAGGAGCAATATACTTCATGATGTTGCTCTTCACATAACCCAATTGCATTTGTGCAACACAAGCAATATTATCTTCATAGATAATTGTGGGGGTATCGACGGTGTTAAGGCCACATGACTTTTGGATATGGTTAATCATATGTCGCAGCCAAACACATTCACGTGAGGCTTCATACAGAGCTATGATCTCTGAGTGGTTGTTAGAAGTTGCTACTAGGGTTTGCTTACAAGACCACCAAGAAACGGTTGTACCACCACAAAGAAACACAAAACCAGTCTGCGATTTGGCACTGTGGGGATCAAACAGATAGCTAGCATCCGTATATCTCGCCATGGTCAAGTCTCGGTTCTTCTAGAAAAACAATCTAAGATCTTGAGTACCTTAGCGGTATCTGAGTAAAGTCTTGACACCAGTCCAATGTCTTCTAGTTGGGGCTGCACTATGTCTTGTTAGTAAATTCAGTACGAATGCAATATCAGACCTTGTGCAATTCGTAAGATACATGAGTGCTCCAATGTCACTTAAATATGGGACTTCAGGTCCTAAGACTTCCTCATTTTTCTTACGACTATGGGGGTTTTCAAAGGATGCGATTTATCCAAATTAAACCTTTCCAATACCTTTCGGGTATAGGAAGACTGGTGTACAAGGATTCCTTTTGGGAAATGCTCTAGTTGCAGGCCTAATCAAAATTTAGTCTTACCCAAATTTTTCATCTCAAACTCCATCGTGAGGTAACCACTTGCTTCCTTTATCTCCTCTGTAGTTCCGATGATATTCAGATCATTGACTTATACTGAGATAATACAGAATCCATTCTGGAATTTTTTTATAAACACACAGGGACAATCATCATTATTTGAGTATCCCTTCTTTAGGAGGAATTCACTGAACCGGTTATACTACATTCTTCCCGATTGTTTTAACCCGTATAGCAATCTCTGCAGTTTGACGCTATACATATTGTGATTATTAGGATCTGGAACTTTGACTCCTTTAGGGACTCTCATATAAATATCCGAATCCAGTGACCCATATAAATATGTGATCGCTACATCAATCAACTTCATTTTTAAATTTAAACCAGTTGCCATTGATATTAAATATCAGAACGTTATTCCACTCATTATAGGAGAATAGGTTTCATCAAAATTGATGCCGAGTCTCTACGTGAACCTTTGTGCTATAAGCCTCGCTTTATATCTCACCACCTCGTTGTCTTCATTTCTCTTCTAGATGAAAACCCATTTTGATCCTATAGGGAACACTTTAGGAAGTGTTCGATCAACAGGACCAAATACTTTCCTTTTATTAAGTGAGTGCAATTCCGCCTCAATTGCTTTTTTCCATTTGACCCAATCTGAGCACTTCTGGCACTTTGCCATGGACTTTGGTTCTAGATCCAATTCAAAAGTTTTAGCAATTTTGGAAGCGAAATAAATGTCAACAATTGTAGTCTTTCTTTTATATAATTCTCCTGAATCTACATAATTGGTGGATATTTCTTCATTCATTTCTTCCAGCTCCTCGTGATTTCCCACAATGATTAAGTCTGGGTGTTCTGACTTCCCAGCATCAGATTGTGCACACAAATATTCGCTGGGATTCCCATCTTTAGGATGGCTCACGTCAGAGATTTTCTCAACAACAGGTTGAGCTTCTTCAACTGTCTCAGGTAGTGATCTCATTTGCTTGGTTCTCTATTTCTGCGGATGTCTCCGTAGAACTGAGTCCTGTGCACCTGGAGGCATCCCTCTCTTTTTGTCATGAGGGGCAAGAGTGGATTCAATAACCTTCTAGGGTATTTTCACTCTTTTAGATGCATTTACTGCAGGTATATGAGATTTTGTCATTTTTTTATGATCAGTGAAGGCATCTAGCAGATTATCGACTATTTTTTGCAGACTTATTATTCTTCGAACTTCAAGTTTGGCTTCTTTAGTGCGTGGGTCTAAGGACTGAATGCTAGTGGCATTCCAATCTATTTTTGTCATTCTTCAATGTGGTACTTATCTCCCCGTAATGTCAGAAAATTGTCCTCATCAAAAATACAATCAGCGTACCAAGCCATGTACAGATCCCCTATCATAGGCTCTAGGTATTTAATAATTGACGGAGATTCATAACCTACACAGATCCCTAACTTCCGGTGAGGTCCCATGGTGGTACGCTTTGGTGGAGAAATTGGCACGTATACAGCATAGCCAAATTTTCACAGATAGAAAATACTTGGTTCTTTACCACGCACTAGCTGTAAGGGGAAAATTTCATGGTATGAAGTTAGTCTAAGTTGAATTAATGATGAAACGTGCAGCACTGCATGGTCCCAACAGCTGGTGGGTAACTTACAATTCTGCAAAAGTGGCATAACAATAAGCTTTACTCTCTTAATTAATGATTTTATAAGGCCATTTTGAGTGTGGACATGAGGTACAGAATGCTTTACAATAATGCCAGAGCCATACAATAATCATTAAATACTTTTGAGGTAAACTCGCTAGTATTGTCCATACGAATGGACTTAATCCTTTCTTTTGGAAAGGAAGCTCTTAGTTTAATGATTTTGGCAATTAATTTAGCAAAAGTATAGTTCCTAGTAGATAAGAGACATACATGGGATTATCTAGTAGAAGCATCTATTAGTACCATAAAATATCTGAAGTGGCTTGAGAGGGGTTGAATTGGTCCACATATATCACCTTAAATTCTCTCCAGGAAATTCAGTGATTCTTCTCTAATTTTAAGATGAGAGGGGCGAATTATCAGCTATCCTTTAGCACAAGTAGGGCATATAAAAGCTTCAGGTTTGGGAAAAGCTGTAGTTTTTATATTATGGCCAGCAAAATTATTTATTATTCTTCTCATCATATTCAATCGAGGATGACCCAAATGTTCATACCAGATCTTAAATATTTTTGGGGTTTTAACTATAGTTTTCATCTCAACATAAACTTCAGGTTTTATATATGTGAAATATAGTCCAGAGGAGAAGGAAGGAAGTTTTTCGACCACACATTTATTATACCCATCAAATTTAGTCATGAGTAGGTATTCTGTACCATCCTCAATTTCAGTCTCTATATGAAAACCATTTAGATGGATGTCTTTAAAACTTAGGAGAGTGTGACTGGACTCAGGGTATAATAGGGCATTTTCTATAATTATACGAGTGCCTATAGGGAGAAATATGATGGCTCTTCCAGTGCCAACAATAAAAGCATCGCTTCCGGCGATGGTCATAATATTTCCAGTTTTCTTAATCAATATCTGAAAATATTTAGTTTCCCTAAGAATTATATTTGTGGTGCAACTATTTACAAGACAGATTTCCTCATTCACCATTGGATTATTCAAGAGTTCTATATTAAATATATAAAATCAATCAAACATTTGTTGCATCGGGAACAAATAATATAGAAAAAGTATAGTATGATTAAATAAATTTTCTAGGAAAATCACACTTTATTAAATTTGGGTGATAATCGCTAAATAGGAGCGTAGACCATTGTTCATCCAGGAACACAAAGATTAAATTGATAAATGAGACTCTTAAGGAGACTCTAAAGGATAATGCGACATCGACTCTAAAGAAAAACTTGGAGAGTACTACATGTCTCCATACAAATCATTTATACCGTCCTCCTCGGACTTATCTTTATTCTTCTGGAATTCTTTTAGCTCATCCCCAATAAGATCATCCTCCTCCATAAGAGTATCACCATAACTAAGGAGGCTCTTCTTGAATTCTTCTGTGGGGTCGGAGACTTGATCATTATCCAACTCCATTTTATTGTCAACAATAGGTTAAGAAGTGAAATGCGCCTCCGCCTTATTGCCTTGATTCTTCTGGAATCTCCTAGTAGATTTCATATACAGTTCTACCAAATGGTTTGGGGTGCGGCATGTAAGTGACCAATGACCAGTATATTCACACTTATAGCATGGTTGTTTAGGATCGATAGCATTCTTTGCTGGTCCTTTCTTCTAGAAGCGACCTGATCCATTTTCTTTTGTTTTCCATTAGGATTTACCTCTTCCTTTATGATTTTTGTCATTCTTCCATTTATCCCCTTTCTGTCTTTGGCCCTTTTTGTGACCTCGGCTATTGCTAGCCTGCTGAGCGTTTGCATGTGCTTCAGGCAATGCATAACTCCCACTAGGTAGGATTTGATGATTCTTCAGTTTCTAGCAGAATGCATATTAGCTCAGAGTACTTCTAGTACTTTGCATGACGATACTGTTGCTGCAGTATTCTCATGTTGGGGTGGAATGTGCACAAATTCTTGTCAATCTTTTCAGGTTCTATGATCTTTTGGTCACAAAATGCTAGTTTGACAACAATCTTGTGTATGACAAAGTTGTACGCTGCCACTGACTTGAAATCTTGGAAACGTAAGAGGGTCTATTCCCGTTGTGCTTCTGAAAATAAAATGAATTTTTGCTGGTTATATCGTTCCTTCAGGGAATTCCATAGGGCCAGCGGGTCCTCCTCCATCAAATATTCAATCTTCAGATCTGCATAAAGATGGTGACCTAGGAAGTGCAAAGTTGCACATTTAGCAGCTTTAGGGAGAGCAGGGATACCAGCTTCAGGCTAGGAAATTGCAGCTCCAAGAGATCGAGCTGTCAAGTTGATCTTGGCATCCATTGCCCAAGTGAGGTAGTTGCTGACATTCAGGGTTAGGTCAGCAAATTCTTTTTTGCGATGTTAGACATACCCTATATGCAAATAAAACAGGAATTTTATTTCAAGTAAAATATTATTTTGCATACTTATTATTGAATCAGTAAAGTCTGGTCTATATATATTCAGTAGATAATTATCACAGATTTTCCAGGATTTTCCTAGCATTTTTCATAATTTTCTGCTAATTATTAAGCAATTATAAGAATTACCAATTAATAGAAAAATAGAATTTAACATGAAATAAACATGGCATAATGCTAAGAAAATTAATCTAGAGACATTAAACCCAAACTATGTAATGTGAAATTTTCTAAAATTTTCTAGCATTTTTCACGTTTTCTATTAATTAGCAAGTAATTTTTAGAATTACTGAATAACAGGAAATAATATGCCCAGCACATATAAACTTAAAATAATATGCTGAGAAAATTAATCCAGCAACATGGCACAGAGCAATAGGTCACACATATTTTTTCATAATTTCCTATTATTTTCTATTAATTACTAAGCAATTTTCAGAATCATTTAAATAACAGAAAATAAATATTCAGAACATATTAAACATGGCATAATGGTAGAAAATAAACCCAGAGAATTGAACTTCCAGAATGTGCTAAATATCAATTTATCAAAATTTAAGGAGGTCCATTGCCTAGAAAAACTAATTTCTGGAATCAATTTTCAGAATTTAATACTTATTTTTCCTATATTTTTTTTCTTTTTCGACATGGATTATCGGCCCACCGCATGGCCCAAATAATGGCCAGCCCGCTCGGCCTGCTGGGCCAAATCGGCATAAATGCCGGCCCATATGAGGGACGTTAGGTTACAAACCCTAGCCGTCGGGCTCATTTTTTTTCTTTCTTCTGCGCAACGCGGCTACTTTCCGTTTCTGCGCGAGGTGACCGGTGCCGCGAGCCACCGCTGTCGCTGCTGCTTCGGGTGTCGCTTTCGGCCATCTCCTCCGCAAGTCGTGGGTGCTCCCGCTAGCGCCTCCATCGTAGCCGCTGGCACGGAAGTCGGAGCGTCCCCAGCCGCCAAGGAGCGGGAGCCGACGTGTCACCGGCCGTTGGGCGTAGGGGCCAAGGTGACTTGGTGGGAGGGGTGGCTGAGATGGCGTCCCGCGAGCGGCGCGGCGAACATGGTGACGTGGCCAACAGGGCGGCGTGGCTGCCGATTCAGGCCGTGGCCGTCGTGACCGGGGTCGCTTCTGGCGATGGCTTCCAACACCGATGTGCCATAGCCGCTACCACTGGGTGTAGGCTCAAAATCGCATCGGGCGTTTTCGCCACCTCCGGGGTGTGCACGAGGCCACGGTGCGACCGCTGTCATCACCGCGAGCGCGAGGACATCTTTGACGGGGCCGTTTGCCGCGCTTTGGGTGCACATTCGCGGGATGCGGCGCCGCCGTGCCTGTGTCTGTGTGTGGGGATGTAGCGCTTTTGGAGCTTCAGGTGCCCGTGCGTAGGGCCATGGCATTGTGGTCGCCGCAAGCACCGTGCACAGGCGCCACAACCGAGGAAGGTGCTGCCATGCCGATGCTGCCGACGGGTAGATCCAATTTTGCACATGCTCGGAAGTGTGAGGACCCCCATTTTTACACCGAATGCAAAAATGAAAATCTAATATCTTGCGATCTTAGTCCCGGATCGATGGCTAGCATGCACATTTCAACATTTGGAATCACAACCATACAACATATTAATTAAGCGGAAACGAATAATTACATAAATCTTATAACTCAGAGAATATAGCAGCGAAGAAGCAAAGCCTTGTAGTGTACTCAACCGAAACCCACAGGCAACTGACCAGGCATAAACTCCAGCTAGAACACGACAAATAACATCCCGCAACCTGCGATGGACAACTTCGAAGCTTCGCTTTCTAAACCACCTACAATATAATTAAACAAGGGTGAGTACTTTCATACTCCGCAAGACTTGAGCAAAACCTACAGTACATGCAGGCCATTTCAAAGGAAAAGCTGCTACAGTTAATTTGCATAAAGCGAATTTCATTTGTAAATCAAGTTATTTGCAAACGGAATTTATAAAAGTAAGATTGATTGATAACAAATAAGTAAAGCATAATTAACACTCACAGTCCTCCATGACGTGAGCGACGAACATTCCATAACCTGAAATTCATCAATGCCGGCCCTTCGACAAAAGCACAGTTTGCAAAACAAATGATACCAACCATTTTTGAAATAATAAAACATCTAGCATTGGAATGACTTCACCAAGTGCTCATGACCGCGAGCGCGGCTAATCGATTAGATTTAGACTCTGCAGAGTTGTACAGCTTTACCCACAAGGAATGAAACACCTTTTTGCTAGGCCATACGACACACTTCCTTAGGTGTGCCGGCAAGGCGATTATACATAGCCGTTACATTGTTCAGACATGACTTTGATCCAGCCCGGGACGTTAACCCCCGCCGTAGAACTAGAAACACACACCCAAGCCGTGGATCCACTTTCACACACCCAACACAACGTTTCTAAACACGGCAGGGCGTACACCGTTGCACGGGTGGAAACCCTCCCAGGCAGACCTGATCCGGAAAGCCTGTGCTATCTCCCGCCTACCAATGAACAAAGCCATGTCCAAACAACTTAATAGGCTAAGGCTACCCCATAAATAGCCCTCGTGGTTGCACGGAAATCTCGGATCAATAGCGTCCCATTGCTCGGTCCTTAAATGTGACACGGGCGACACTTCACCGTACACTACGTGCCATTCCATTCGCACATCCGGCTATTGCCAATAATCGCCCGCATCAAAGCATAGTTTCATTTTGGGTTTTTAAATCAAAGTACCCGCAACCAACAGTGCTATTTTCAAAGTTTTTAGGAAACAAATATTGATTTGATCATGTACATTGCTGAAGCTAAAGCATGGCTAAGCATGAATAATATGAACGTATATACCCATGATGACATTAAGTAATGCATATCCTCAATCTACGGTTATCAAGGTTCACATGTTCATAATCATCAAAGGAGATTCACGAGACAACAGGTATAACTACCAAATCCACAAGATAGCAATTTACATAAAGTAATCGCATGCATGAAACAATTTGATGCACAAAAAGGAATATAAAATACTGGGACCAATATGGTCAAAGGATGCTTGCCTTGCTTAATCTGTGCTTACGGTGAAGACAAGGATGGTGGCCGACGACGACGAGAAGGAAACAACAACGTCGGGTTCTACATGTCGCTCAACGGAAAATAAGGCAAATAAAAGACTTCAATAAGGCAAAAGAGAATAGATAGAAAGAACAAGTAAAATTCTTCACAAAAAACAGGGATTGTTCTTTATGAATTTATTAATCTTAGTTTACGAATTCAAGATTAGATTGATAGAATTAATCATTAGATGCAAGCTTTCATTGATTCACCATGAACAGAACGATTTCTGGTAACTCTGCCACATATGGGTTTTGCTCTACGAGGATTTAGATTCCAAGCAAGATGAAATAAGAATATTTTCTTAGATTGCTGTAGATTATATCTTGAAGATCATTTCTAAGCTGTTCTTCACATTATTCAGATTTAGATAAGCTGCTTTGTGAGTTAATGAAAAGGCTTAAACGATCATGTTGGATTATGACTAAATAGTTCTTTATCTTTAATTGATTTCGCTTAGAATTAGTTTTACGCGAGCTAAATCTGTTGATTCAGGCTATTGGACTAATTTACATGATATTTGAGAAGGTTCTGGTGATACAAATAACTTAACTACAGGTTTCCTTATTGAAACTACAATTCGTTATTCATATTACGGCCTAAAGAAATGTGATTATTTAGGGTCATTAAGCTATTAAGATTAATATGTAAACCTTAGCAAAATGAGATTATCTTTTCATGGCAGGGTAGTATATACCTTGGAGAGTGTTACAGGGTCAATTTCATATGCTTTTGGATTTAGACGCAACATTCTATTCATTGTTGAAAAGGCTTGAGTGGCATTATAAAGTTGACATTATTCGGAATCGGCAGGAAAGTGAAACAAAAGGTTATCACTTATGGGTTTTGAGCTAATAATATTAATATGAAAATCTTGATAGAATGATAATATCTTTTTATAACGGGGTGGCCTACACTTTAAAGAACACTACTAAACTAGTTACACAAGTTTTAAGATTTGGCTTAGATATTGTATTCACTGACGAAAAAGCTTAAGTGACAACTAAAGCTTACGATTCACCGAATCGGCCAAAAGGTAAAGTAGATGATTAACGATTAAGGGTTTTGGACCAGCTAGATTTAGATGAAAAGCATGTTGAAAATGAAATATTGTTCTAGAATCTGGTAGAGTAAACTTTGTAGAGCAATACTAAACAGGTTTAATAGATTTTAGTATTTGAATGAGTTATTTTATCTATCGCTGAGATAGCCTAAATGATCATATTTGCAACAATAAACCGGCCAATGTCATATTGAGTTCGCGACTACATTATACAAGATCTTTAATTCATTTTTCAGGTATTAGCAGAGTACCATCCTAGAAATGTTTTAAAGTTGATTTTGCATTATTTTAGCTTTAGTGGCAATAGATTATCTATTTACTTATTGTTATCATTAACATCTTCTTCCATTAAGGACATGCAAATTAAATCTTACTTTATATATTTTTACGTACATGGGTCCTTACTGTTTTTAGGGACTTATACCAATTACATTATCATTGCTTTGAGCCATTATGCTATTATTTTGTCAGTGGCCATAACATGGTAAATTGATGATTATGAAGCAAACAATTTAAATTGAGTTAAACATCAGATGATTTTACCTATTTGAGTTTATTATGATTCCAGAGACGCAGGAAGATTCATTAAATGATTTTAAGAATTATATTTTCTATGCAGGCAATAATACACATAATCGAGTGTATTCAAATCTTTAATTTTTATAATTGCTTTGTGACTCAAGGATTAAATGTTTTTGGATACTTGAATACATCCTGATCCTAAAATCTCATGAATATTAATTTCATCATTTCATTAATTATTATATACAAATTCTCATTAGAAACCATATTAGCACCATAATCAAAGTTTTATATAAATAATTATTCTGCAGATCAAAAATGAAATATTTTTACATATTTAGATTCTTTCTGATTTTAGATGATTATACAAATTTGTTCCACTGAATTTGGATTAACATTTCACGAGATATTAAGGATTGAAAGTAACTCGGTTTGGAAAATATGCTTGAAAAGGAAAATGCGCTTTACCCAGGAGAAAGCGCCTTCTGGCTCAGCTCTTCTTCAACCTCAAACACCTGACTCGTTGGCCCCACAGCCTTGATGACAGCGGAAGCTAGGGGTGGCCGTGAAGGTAACTCGGCGATTCTCCGTGACAGCGAGGCCCCGAGAGGACTAGCTCGAGAGGCGCGTAGGAGTGGTGTCGATTCGGTGGAGAGGGCCCGAGATGAACTGGCCCGAGCTCGGTGGTGGCGGAAGGGTGGCTCACTAGAGAAGACGAGTGGAGCTCTAGGGATTGAATCGGTAGCTTTTAAGCAACAATGGAGTCTAAGGGTTCCGTTTTTGGGGTTAGTTACGTGGGAGGCTGGGTTGAGCCGCCACCATGCGACCGGAGATGAGGAAGAAGGGCTGCGGCGGCTTGATTTCACACGAAGCTCTCCAAATTTTTGTGAGGGGTTTTGATCGTAAGTGTCGCAATAAGCTATAGCCGAAGCTAATTGAAGAATAGCTGAGTGGATTGGCTGCGATGGAGTTTGAGCCGAGCTCCAGAGCTTCGGTTCTTGGCGGAATTGGGAGGAAGTTTCTTGCGCTGGGTTGAAGAGGAGGGAGAAGGAGTGGAGGGGGAAGTGGAGCACTACCTCTGGTGGTTCCCAAGGTGCAACGCATTTGGCTGAGGGTTGGTTTGGATTGGTGCTTGAGAGAGTTCGGCTCTGCGCTCGATGGGAACGACCGGGGAGGAACGAACGGAGGTTGAAGGAAATGGTCAGCAGATGGGTCCGAGGACCCTTGTCGATGGCTGCAACTTCTCCATTGTGCCAACGGAATGGGACAGAACGGATGGCCCACACGTCGGTGATTGATCGAATTTCTCGTTTGAATCTTGATTTTTCTTTAAGATCAATTGAAGTCTACTATTTTTGAAATTTTGTTTTCAAAAGGATTTGAGCTAAGAATGCTTCCATAAATTTTTCAAGCCAAAATATGGTTCCATTATTTTATGTAAATTCTGACATTGCAATTTCCCTATTTTCAGAGTTTCTATTTTTAAATTTTTAAAAGTGTTATATCTCATGATCGGTTCCTAGAATTTCTACCAGAGGTAAATATCACTCTGAGGGTATTATGGTAATTTTCTTGGATTCAGATAATGTTTGGATGATCTCCATTCTTTAATTCTATTTGTTAGATTTTTATACAATACAAAAATTCAATAAAATTCAAATAAGAACCAACAATGCCAAGAAAACTCAAAAACATTTATTTTCGAATTGAAAATATTTATTTTCACTTTATTGAATTTTTAGGATGTTACAGGGAGGCACGGTGAGGACAAGCTATTCTCTTTGTTTGATTGTAAACACATTACTTAATTGCTAATATGTGCATCTGATTCTGTCTCCGAGCAATGCAATGGATCAAACGCGTAATACTATTCTCAACATATGATTAGGAGATGAACAGTAGCTTCCAATCACAAGATTAGATTAGAACTAACTAGCAAATTGTAGTTAAGAAAAGAAAAACAATCTACAGGATTTGACTGTTCATACGCAATCGACCAGTGTAGATCACTACAGGAAACAAGAACAGTGTCCTCGGCCGAAACATTTTTATCGTCGGTAAAAGGGCCGACGACACAAAGTTACCCTCTGTCGACGGCTCCAATGCAACCCGACGACATATATACACCAAGCAGGTCTGTGTCCTCGGCCGCACTTAACCCGCCGACATAGAGCTCGAGCTGTGTCCTCGGTCTCACTTAACCCGACGACACAGGCACTCCGCCCAAACAAGGAGTGTCGGCGCGTGATGAAATTTGAATTTCAGATCCCGCCAACACAAGCCGCGGTCGGCTACCATAAACCCGAAGCGACACGGGCACTCCGCCATGTGGGACCAACTGCGAGAATGCTCATGCACGAAGACTTTTTGTCGTCGGAGAGAAAGCAAATGACGATAAAAATGTCTATGTCGACGGCATAAGTCGGCGGCGACCACAGATAAAATTTTGTCCACGGCTTTATTTTGGTAGCGACAATAGTAATTCGAGACTAATTCAGAAAATCTATTTGAAAATGTTTTTGTTGTTTTTAAAATTAAGAAAAATTAAATAGAGCTTTTAGAATAGTTGTTAGGCAACACACATCTATATGACATGTAATTTTTTATTATTTAATTAATTGGTATGTGACGGTGCTGTTTGTATGTCTTCGTACGTTACGTCGAGTTTGAGTACGTAGAACCTTGTGACGATCCAACACTGGGCGATTGAAGAGCGAGGAATGACCTGGAATAGGCTGTGTATGTTGTAAAACCTTAAAGTGACCCTAGAAATGTCTCGTTCGACCCGTCGTAGGTAGAAAAGTATCGAAGAATGTACGGTGGTGGTGACTCTGTTACTCCCCTTGGGTTTTCAGTAGAACTTGTTGTGACAATGAAATGCCGGGCGAAAGAAGAGCGAGCAATCAGGTGGAATAGGTTGTGCATGTTCTAAAAACCTTAAACTGGTCCGAAAAATGTTCGAAAACCGTGCATGCTGTGTGCGTAGGGTTACTGTGAGTCTGTGACCCATATCTGTGTCCGCGGTTCCCTTTAGACCGACGATAAAAATTACTCAGTGTAGTCGGTTTCATATAGGCCGACGATACTGAGTCCGTGTCTCTGCTGGGGTGCATGGTCCGACTCAGTGTCGGCGGTACTGTGATGAGCCGACGACACAAGTATCGCAATTAACAAAACGCGGCCCGTGCGCTAAGTCCCAGCACATCTGCCTCCGTGCGCAACATCCGCCCCCGACTCCTTGCGCCCCTCCTGGCGTCCACAGGCTCCCGGGCCGTGGCCGCCTCCAGCCCTTCCGGCCTGGGCCTCCTCCCGGCCGCGCCCCGACGCCATGGCGCCTCCTCCCCCGCGCCCGGACCGCCCGTGCCTCGTGGCGTCGCCTCCCGGTGGCAACCAGCGCCAAAACCTCCTGCCGCGCCTCCGGCGTGTGACCGCCCGCGCCCATTGCTCACGCTCGTGGCGCCTCCTCTCTCTGCGCTACCTCCTCCTTGCGCCTCCCGGCCGTCCTGGGCTCCCGGCGGTCGCCACCTCCAGCCCTTCCGGCCACGGCGCCTCCTCCCGGCCGCGCCCCGGCCGCCCGTGCCTCCGGCCGTCAGCGCGCCGAGCCTCTGCCCGCCCTCCGGTTAGGACATCATTTACATAAAGCTATGAAAGCATATTAGACCTACCAATTGCAGTGACAATTACACTAAAGATGACTCTTCTTCGGTGTCTCCTCATAAGTTCTTTCCCTGCTGTGCTATTACCGATCTTCTTCCCCAAATGAACAATAGAGTGCGAAATTATGTTAATTTTCTGAGAAAAGACCAACTGAAAATGGCTACTGAACTAAGTTGAGAAAAGTTGTACTTGTTTGTTTTTTTCTTCTGCCAAACTGCAATCTGGCTCAGGGAAAGCTTCGGCTATTGTGGAAAATAGAAGTGCTCCAGCAAAAAACTGTAATCCCCAAGCTAAAAAGATAAGAAAAGGTTACAAATGCTTGACAAAACAGCTTGCTTACTCTCACCCAAAGGTTTCCTTTCAAAAAACCAAGTGCATTGACAGCATCATAAGCCAAGTCAAAGAAAGACATGCTCAACATGAGTCCAGTAGCAAAACCCTAAAATAAGAGTTGTCAAAACAATTTATTAAACTGTTGATTTATGCACAAATATACTTCTTTTATTCTTTGAATATGACCCTATGGTCAGCATCAAGTAAATAGTTATAGCATTTCACCTGTAATATCCCGAGCGTTTTGTTGTTTGGGGCACGATTTAGTATAGCCAGCAATGCACCTGATGAATGGTATACAAGTATTATTGGCAAAAGAAGGAGGCAAATGTTGGTATAACATCTTGCATTCAATGTCTGCCTCGTGTATCAACCCAACATTTTTCAAACAAATTACTGTACAACTCCCATTGGTAAACAATATTGCTTTTTGGCTGCAACGACTTACAATAATACCATGCACTAATAAGAAATACCTATAGAAATTTCAGCATATGGTGCCTACACTGTTTGGATTGGATTTTTTAATGGACTAGTTATAGGCTATTACTAGAAGAACGGTAGTATGGAGCGATGGATGGATAAAATTGTGGAAGGCAAATTAATGGCTATTGCTAAATTCGAGGCCTTTGTTGATTTTTGCCTGCATGTCTTGTTTAGGGAGAACAATAATTGTGGGAGGTCGTCCACACCCGAACCACGCCGCCCCGGCTTTCCCCGAGCTCGTCCACGCCGTCGGTCCCGCCCTCGACCTCCTAGTCGCCATCTCCGGTTAAGGTAATCTCCGGTGGAGCCATCTCTTTTCTATGATGAATGTAGCCCAATATATATGCAGAATGTAGTCTAAATTTGTGATGGAATGTATGTGCATAATGTTGTGATGCAATGAAATGTATATGCAAAATGTAGCCGAGCAATCCATGAGAAATGTATATGCTATATGTGGTTGTAATTATATTAAATACTGTCTTTTGTCTGCTGAGTGGATGTCCTAGGTTTAGAGGAGGTGCTGCCGAAATTTCTAATAATTTCGGTAAGTTACTTGATTGGTACAATTACATAGGATCGCACATGATATTTCATCAGGTATTACTTAGAACCGTAGCTAACTTGATACTCAACTAGACAACGGATCGTTCTTAAGCTCGTCCTTTACAAAATGCGAGTCAAGCAAGGAATATTTGGGGATTATTCTAGCTAGTGTGGCTAACAAATCATATATAACCTCGATGAGTGGTATGGTTGTTGTGCATTTTAATTCCTGTAGATTCAAATGGACATGATATGTAATTCTAGTGTTTTCGATTTCCTGGAATCCAAATAGGAACTAAGGCATTTGTGTGGGAAAAAATAAATGATTCAGTGTGTATATATAGTGTATATTGCTTGCAAATCACAACATATAAAAATTTTATTAGAATTGCGTTTGTAACGTCAATCGAGCGAGTTAAACCCGTTCGAGGCGCTGCATATTTTAAATAAGGAGCTCGGACGGTGATTCGTTGGGTTCTATTATGAAAAGTGTTGTGCTCTCGAGCTGTCACGTTTTGGACAGCCCACGGATGTCTTGGCTTGAGTGCGAGTGGTCGTGACACGAGGGTGTACGGGTTGGGATTCGGCGGTATTTCCTTGTCGTTCTCCTAGTGCATAACATAAGTGGTACGCCGCACCGTCGTTGCACTCGGAGAACAACGGGTTATCTTGCCGAATTCGACCGAGCACCCTCGTTCCACCCATTATATTTAAGCCCACATCGATGGGTGGGTAAACCCTCCTATTTAGCAAGGTTTAAACCGTCTAAATCTGAAATTTGGATGCATGCATTGGCGTTATGTAATGGCGATCTTTGGATGGAAGATCGGCGGTGGATGTACGATGGTTGGATGAAGTCTGGGAGACACACGGACGAGTGGATCGAGAAGGCTAGAGCATTCATGGATGATGCTTTCCGAAGATTCCCCGACCCTAATGCAGCGGTCGTGTGGTGTCCTTGCGCTGCGTGCTCGAACACCGAGAAGAGGACCAAGAAGGATATTAGCCATCACCTATGTAGGCATGGCTTCAAACCAAATTACTTTGTATGGGTAGCTCATGGCGAGAGGAAGCGTCCGACGCCGGTGTGTGGCCCTGTGGATTTTGAAGAGGGCTACGACGAAGTCGAAGTTGATAGATTAGACGAGCTCACGGATGATGTGGTTCGGGCTTACGATCTCTCCCCCGAGGAAGAGTCCGAGCCACTTGCCGAACAATTCGAGAAGCTCCTTGATTACGCCAAGTTGCATTGCATGAGCATACCGATGTGACTGTATCTCGGCAGTTGTCGCGTCTAATGGCAATGAAGACCAAGTACAACTTTGTCGACCAATTGCTTCAACGACCTTTGCAAAGCTATTTGGATAGCCTCCTTCCGAGTGGACACAAGATGACTCCGAATCTTTACGAGTCGAAGAAGCTTCTTCGCGTGTTAGGCATGCCGTGCGAGAGGATAGACTATTGCCCAAAGTTCTGCATGCTTTATTGGAAGACCGATTCTGGGCTGACTCATTGTAAGCATTGTAATGAGAGTCGGTATGAGGAAGTTAAATGTAAAGAACGTGGAATGAGACAGACGACGGTGGCCCGGAAAACATTCCGTTTCTTTCCGATCACTCAACGTCTGCAGCGTCTGTACATGTCCAAGGCCACGGCGAGACACATGAGGTGGCACAAAGAGGGCAAGCGTAGAAAGGAGGGCGTGATGATTCATCCGTCTGATGCAGAAGCTTGGAGGCACTTTGACCAACAACACCCTGAATTTGCGGCGGAGCCTAGGAATGTGCGTATAGGCCTCTCGACCGACGGGTTCACGCCATTCAATATGATGGCGCACCCGTACTCGTGCTGGCCGGTGTTCGCAATCCCGTACAACCTGCCGCCTCAACTCTGCTTGAAAGAAGAGTACATGTTTCTTTCTGTTATAATACCTGGGCCTAAGTCTCCTGGAAAAAACTTAGATCTATTCATGCAACCTCCGGTAGAAGAGTTGGTGACACGTGGACTAAAGGAGTCTTGACACATGATAGCTACAAGGGGAAGAACTTTAGGATCGTGCGCATACTGCATGGTCAATACACGATTTTCCGCGTATGGCATGTTCTCGGGTGGAGCACGCATGGAAAGTTGTCATGCCCTATATGCTGCGTAACAACGATGCTTTCACCTTTGAAAAATGGGGTAAGTCTGTTGGTTCGATTGCCACCGTTGTTTCTGGGCCAAAGCACCCATTTAGGAATCAAAAAGGCATTTCGCAAAGGCAAGGCGTGAAGAAGGGCCACCGAGCGTTTGAAGTCGCAGGATATCATCGGTGGCATGACGATCTAGCGGATATCGGGTATGTGAAAGACTATGGTGAGGAGCACCATTGGACTCATAAGTCAGATCTACAACCTTCCTTATGCAAAAGACACGAAGCTACCTCACAACATCGGCGTGATGCACCAAGAGAAAAATATGTGCGAGTCGATCGTGAACACAAAGCAGGACATCCACGAAGACTAAAGATAACAAGAAAGCACGTCGGACTACGCTCGATATGTGATCGGCCGGACATGAACCTCGATGAGAATGGGAGGAAACCTAGGGCAAAATTCGCGCTTACGTGGGCAAATAAAGCGATTCTTGATTGGATTAAGGAAAAGGTTAAATTCCCGGATGGTTATCGGCGAACCTTCGACATGCCGTTAGTATAGAGCAATGCAAGTTAAATGGGATGAATGCCCACGACTACAAAGTCTTCATAGGCGTCTGTTTCGGTATGTGTGGCGTGGATATGTTGGCGATGATATATGGATCACTTTGGCGAGCTTAGCTTCTTCTATCGAGAGCTCTGCGCAAAAGAGATATCTGCATCGAGGATGGAGGAATTGGAGAAGGACATTGTCGTGCTTGTGACAAAGCTCGAGAAGATTTATGTCCTGGGTTTTTCAATTGCATGCAACATCTCTTGGTTCATCGCCATATAAAGCAAAAGTTGGGGGGGCGGTTTAGGTGGATGTATCTTTGGGGCGCATGATGAAAAGTCTTAGAGCGAAGGTGAAGAACAAAGCACGAGTCGAAGGCGTATTGCGAAGCTTGGTGATTCAGAGATCGCCTACTTCACGGACAAATACTGCGACAAAAACAAGGTCCATGTGCCACAACCAAGGTATAAGAAGGCATGTCGCGAAGTACTTCTAACTTGAGGTGTTCCATGACCAAGTCGGATGCAATGTCGGCAAAAGCACCACACGTGACTTGGACGCAGCGGAAAAGGATTTGATTCGGTTGTATGTATGCGACAACATGGATGAAATGAAGGTGTACATCGAGTAAGTCAATAAATGTCTGAAATAAGTCATAAATACGTACTTATGAAATAAATGTCTGAAATAAATATTAAATCTTGTAGTCAATTTATTCAAGAAGAGTGGGAAGGATCAGGTGAACCTTCGAGCGAACAAATTGACAATCTGAAACGGCGAGGTCATGGACAAGGCCGTCCAAACTTTCTAACCTGGTTTCATTACCACGTAACCTTCTTCCTCTTATACAAGTTCACTTAATTTACAAATGTGTGGCATTTATTCCTTAATGAATTTTGCCTCGAATGCTTGTGCAGTGTCAAAGACATCGCAGCGTGCACAACGATCTCGACAAATGTCACGTGGATGCACCAGTAGAATTAAGGTCCATGGATGCTATGATTGCCATGGATATCGATTTCGATCCGGCGGTGAGTCATTTCGCCCCAATGCAACTACGGTGAGCAAGTGGTGTCGTGAGTTATGTCACCGATGACTCGGTGGTCCGGACATAGAGTACTATGGGATCATCGAGGATATTGTAGAAATTTCGTATGAAGGCAACAAAGATCTCTCGCTCGTGCTTTTTCGTTGCAGATGGTTCCATCCAACTAGTGGGGTGCGGCGATTCCAAAACTAGGACTAGTGGAGATCAATCATAAGAAGTCAGTATCAAAAGCTGGCGTGTTCATTCTCGCCCGAACAAGTCGGTGGTGTTCTATCGCCATACGCTCACCGAATTACAAAAGTTGGTGGATTGTACATAAATGTCTTGCACCGTAGATTGCCCGATCTCACGGATGGCGACTACGATTCTCACCGGACATGGAGATATTCCAAGAACAAGAGTTACGGAGAGCTGACGTCGATATTGGTGATGGGCTAGATAATATTTTGGGATTAGTATACCCATCTCATGTAGAAGGAGAAGAAGAGGAGGAAAGGTAGAGGAAGAGGAAGAGGAAGAGGAAGAGGGAAGAGGGAGAGGAAGAGGAAGAGGAAGAGGCAGAGGAAGAGGAATCAAGATTTGTAAGCTATTTAATTTTATAGGTTTAATTTTATATACTTTATATCATTTAATTTTATATACATTTATATTTTATACGTTTCAATTAATATCAATGTACTTTATGTCATTTAATTTAATTTGTGCAGGATGGCTGGAGGTGCAAAGAAGTTGGCTTCAAAATTGAAGAAGGTCTTCGGGAAGGGGGGCATGAGGAGTGCAGGCCAGGACAGCTCACCCCAGTACGACGCTTCCCAGGAGGAGGAGGAGGAGGTGGCTACCACTGACTCCCAGGAGGAGGAGGAGGAGGAGGAGGAGGATGACGATGAGCGTCGTTGGGGTTCTTGGCAACAGGCACTTGAGGAGGGGGATGAGGATGGGGACGAGGACTGGAGTCCATGGGAGTCTGTTAGTACCGAGTCAGGGGGTGCCTCCGCCTCGAGCTCTGCGGGATCCAAGAAGGGTCGGGGGCGGAATAAATTGCCAAAAGCCCCCACAGATCCAAATTGGGATCTTGGCGATTGTTTCTAGCGCGAAGGTATGTGCTACAAATTTTCAATGTCTTTTATTGCTAACCACAAACTTGCTAACTACTTGTTATGAATTCTTCATGTAGTGGCTTGGTTTGCCTCAACAAGGAAAGTAGGAGCGAGCCACTTGCTAGGGGTGATCTTGAAGCGGCTCTACCCAGGCGAGTGGGCGAGGTGGTGCTCGGCGCCGGTGACTAGATGGAGTGACTACGCTCGTGGAGGGCGACTAGGAGGTATCTTGTCGCGGATCATTGCATAGCGAGTTCGGGTAAGTTGTCATTTCTATTAATGTTTTCGTGTTTATAGCTTCACGTGTTTGTTTCGTTTGAGCAGGTATCGGCTTGGCCTCGCGCATCCCAGGGCGACTATCATGCTTGTCGCATACTGTGCTCGACACAATGGCGGCAAAAACGGTCGAGGGCGCCATCGAGTTATGGCGCCGGACGCGTAATGAAGCACTACAAGAGCACGGGATGAAGATCTCGAGGGCACATGCCTTGCAAGAGTACCTCGGCGAAGAATACTGCCTTGGCGTCCGGATTTGGATGGACAAGTGTCCACACGCTGGAGGATCTCTGCAAGATGTGGGCATCGAAGGAGTGGATCGAGAGGTCCAAGAGGAACAGGGGAATCGAGAAGCCAACCCGAGATCTGTGTGACCTACCTAGGTGGACGAGGCATGGGTCACGTCGCGCGATATCGTAAGTATACTAAGTACAACTCTAGCATTCTTGTCAATTCAGTTTTCATTTCACATTTGAAATTGAGCTGCAGGAGTCGGAGACGGACTTGACCCCAGCGAGTTCACCGTGTGGACGCAGCACACATGCCCGTGTCCGACCTGATGGTACGCAACCACCGATGCACCGGTTTGCCAGAGAAGATTGTAAGTGACTTTCTCTTTTCACGCTCTCTGACTATTGCAACCGTGTGGCGAGCTAATCCACTTCATATCTTATTTGTTTCGCAGATACATACAAAGGCAGCCATGAAGGAGAAGCACGGTGCGATCTGTGACCCCTTGACCATGCCGGTCGACCCTCCGGTCATCTACGACCCGATTCGGTGGGAGGAGTCACGCGAGCTCGGCTTCATGGACTTGGTGGTGGCGCCCGAATCGTCTGAGAGCCAAGTCAGACACGTCGACAAGAAGCCGCCTCTTCCGCGATGCACGCTAAAGCCCAGCGAAGATGATCGCAGAGTTGCAGCGGCAGATGCGGCGGATGAGCGGCGGAGGCAAAGGATGAGCGGAGGCAAGGCGGAGCGAGAGGAGGATAGGAGGCGATCTGAGGCCCTCAGAGTCGAACCTCTGGATGTACAACTATTTCGGTAATTAAGATTGTATACGTAGCTACACGTTGTACTTACACGTTTGAGATGCTAACATATCATATCCACGATCGTTGCGGCGGGACCCTCCGGACCCACCGAGATGCCACCTCGCCGCCGTTCTTCACGCAGACACCGACGTCGGGGTAATGCATTTTGTTCGATTTTGCTAACTATTCATACAAGTACACAAATGCACAAGAGTTTTGAAAATTGTGGTTTCCTCTATTCTTGTAGGTGTCCACCTCATTGCGCATACTCTGCGGCGAATGCTCCGCAGGAGGTGATTCGATGGCACTAGATCTATTGCAGATCAATTAAATCGTATTTGTGTTTGCTGATCCGCTTTGGTTCATAGACACATTGATTGTGAATGTGATGTACACTTTTGGTTTGTGAGCTGAATTTGTGAATTATTAATGCATTTTGCTATATGTGCTATATGTGCTTGGTTGGCTATCCTAATTTGCTTTATGTTGTTATCATATCAACTGTTGTCTTTTGTCTGCCGAGTGGATGTCCTAGTTTTAGGGAAGTCTTTGCGAAATTTTTACTCTTTAAGTGCATTACAATCTTTTAATAAATGGAAATTGCTTTAGGTTGAGTGAAATATGGTGTTGATCATAGTCTTGAACTTTGAGCAAAACACATTGGAAACAAACTAGTGAAGAAGTTGCATCCAAAATAAGAACAATTGCTCGATGGAGGAAAGTTTGGTTGTAAGTACTTACATACTTTTGTTTTCTTTCAATATGTATGCCTAGTTATTATTATGCTTTATTTTGTCGAGAAAAGGAGTTATTATTATACTTTATTGATGATTGAGAGAGTTTTAAGTTGTTTTATTTTGTTTCCTGCGGTACAAAATGTCGTGAATCGGGAGAAACTAAAATACCCCCATATCCACTAAGTAATTGTGGAGCTTGTAAACTTGCTTCTAGGTACATCGAGAATGAGTTTAGAGCACACTATGAAGGTATTAAAAATATATTTTTAGAGTTTTATTTTTCCTTAACAGCTTTTGCTAGCTAATTATGGCATAGCTCGGTGTCACGATGTTTTGTTTTTGGTTTCTTGTGATGTCCATACCGGTGGTCAAGAAGCTGTATCAAGCTGGATTCATTAATTATCCCGGACGTAAACCGATAATTTCTCTCCAAACACCGACCTACATGTCGGTTTTGAAATTTACTAGTGTGGCTTGTCCATGTTCTTATTTCTTGTCTCGATGATTCATAGTCTTCAGAACTTTGAGCAAAACACATTGGAAACAGCTAGTGAAATTATATTGTCATTGTTCTAGGCAATATATTTGTGAATGTGAATGTGTCATTGGAAACTTTGATCATTTGTGAATTGTATTGATGAATGTAAATGTGTGTGAAATTATATGTTGTCATTGTTACGGGCAATTGGGGATATAAAACCGCTGGGAATGGGGGTCTTTTTGCGAGTTAAAATTGGATTTTTTAAAATTCGATATTTTTATTTATTTTACAACTTTGTGTCCTCGGCCCTAGAGCGAAGCCGACGGCACAAACTTGCATTAGGCCTAATCGATCGGGTCTCGTGTCCTCGGCCCAGATAAAGCCGACGACACAGATGTGACATCTGTCGGTACATTCTAATGAAGCCGACGACAAAGGCGATTTCCGCCCCAAACCCAAAGAGGATCTGTGTCTTCGGCCCCCGATAAAGCCGACGACACAGATGTGATATCTGTATCGGCTGCCCTAATGAAGCCGACGACAACGACAGCTTCTGGCCCCAAACCCAGTTGGGATCTGTGTCCTCGGCCCTAGGTAAAGCCGACGACACAGCTTCGACATCTGTATCGGCAGCGATGAGGTTACCGACGATAAAAGTCTGGGTGTCGGGCCGGCCCCGGATGGCATCTGTGTCATCGGGTTTTGGTCTAGCCGACGACATAGATTGCTTGTGTCGTCGACTTTGTGTCGTGGGACTTGTGTCGTCGGCAGGCCGACGACACAACCCTGTGTCGGCGGTTTTGGCATCTGTGTCGTCGGTAAAAGCCGAGAACACTGACCAAGATCCCTGTAGTGGATTGGACTTACGTAGGGCTTGACGTAGGACGATCGCATGTAGCAGAATGTATTTCGATGCCGTGTAGATTGTCGCAGGCAGACGATCACTATCGATGGCCTTGCACTATCAGAAAACTGAGATTTCGTAACCGAGATTTCGTGAGGGTGCTATATTTTCGTGAGAGTTATAAACAAACCGCCACGAAACAAAAATATTTCGTGAAGGTGGTGCATAAACCCAAGTCACTATACCATGACACATTATTCGCGTCTAACTGTGCGTCGGCAAAGACCCTATATAGCGACAGACAGTCCGTCGGTAAAAAGTATTACCGACGGATTAGGAGTGTCGGCTAAAGTCCGTCGGCAAAAACCTTTACCGACGGATCTTCTATTATCGACAGACAAATTGGTCGGTAATAATGACTTTTGCCGATCGACATAATTTTACCGATTTAACTTTGCTTTGCCGTCCGATTTCAGCTTTTTGCCGACGACTTGTTTTTCCCGACTTACAATGTGTCGGTAATGTCTAGTATTGCCGACACACGATTCGTTGCTATAATCGATTGCTTCAAAAAAAATAACAAAGATAATTCATCCAAGCTGAAACATGACATGATATAATTCAAGCATCAATAAAACATGATAGGATAATTGAAGCATTCAAAGTATATTACAATTACATATCATCCAACTGATAGCATATCATCCAACTAACATTAACACCAAAAGTATATTACAATTACATATCATCCAACTGATAGCATATCATCCAACATTAACACCAAAAGTATATTACAATTACACCATTTAACATAGCTGATCCCCAAAAGATAATAGTTTGTACAAGTATATATAACACCAAAAAAGAGGTATGGAGTCTCCACGCATGAACTGGAGGTGTAAGAATGGTTGAGCTACACCCTTCCTTTTTTACCTGCAGAAAGAACAAGTTAACAAGATTGAGAGCCTGATAACTCCAAAAGGTACAAGTTAACAAGATATACCCAAAAGAAGTAAGGAAACAAAAAGTAAGGGAAGTGATGTATTTGAAATATTGAACAACCTTTGGATGAAGGAGCATTAATTGAATAACCTAAAAAACATTTATTGAGGCATAGGGAGTATGCATGTCCAATGTATAGGCGACAACTCTAGTTCTAAAAATAACAAAGTTTCTCAGAGAAAACAATTGAGGCATTTTGTGGAAATAAAATCCATTTACCAAGAGGCTTTCACCAACCGCCCAAATTTTCACTACAAGTCCCTTTCGAGCGAATACAAATAAATTCATAACTTGCAAGACACACTTACATATCATGTTCTTTATTAATGCATTCACACATGCATATACTAATCAAAGCTAGTAACAAAGATGGGTCAATATCACAATAATAGCTTATCACTCTCATCGCAACATAATGTACCATTACTCCCAAGCGGGCCTATAATTCTACAGAGATCCATCGAGCATGCTTTACTTTCCCTAGCCACCCAAATAAATCGGTTGATGACCCTAAAGCATCCATTGAGTTCACATTGGTTGGCTACATGAAAGAAAGTGTCACATGTTGTGTTTGAGTCAGCAAGAAAGTAAAAGTGATTTGTCTTTTCCTTAAACAAGGAAAAAATTTGGGGCAACTTGTCGATTCTAAAGCTAAAAGTGGCATTTGGGATTGTGTTACGCTTTGTCAAATTGGAGATCATTAGAAACTCGAATGAAGGAAAGCAGAGTATAATTTGATGGAATGTTTGGTACACGGACAATGGAGCTAGCAACCATTTAATATGTGTCCTGTAAGGCATTTGTTGAAGAAGTTTCCTTAAAGCAATCTTTATCTTTTTATGAGCATTAGACTAGTTATAAATATGTTCTAATCTCTGTTATTTTATTTTGGAAATCTTTTTTATTTACTTTCCAGCTTTAACACAAATATCAACATGTGACAAATCCAATCTACTGAACTCATGAGGCAGTTAAAAAGCTAGCTCTAAATGAACCTAAGCATCAATTCAAGCAGCCCTATAGCAGTAACTGAGAACCCATAATCACTACCAAGTACCAAGCTCTGAATGAAAAAACTAATAATATTTCACACTAAACCCTCCAAGCAATCTGCAAAACACCAGAAACAATTGTACGAACTCATTCCCTTGTTCGTTAATAAACCAGTTTTCCACCTTGTAGCAATAACTCAATAACTCCCAATGACTCCATAACTCCCAATGAACATATTTGTTCAAGCTATATTTCTCATTTTTTGACACTCTTTTCTTCTCTACTTAACATGTGCCTTGAGCAGAACACCCACATGTGCACTCATTCTCATTATGACAAACTAATTATTTAACCAATTCAAAAGTCCCAACAGAACACCCACATGTGCCAATCAAGTATGTTTAACCAACATGATCAAAAAGTGCAAGTTTAAATGTTACAAAACAAATAAATACCTTTCATAGAAAATGAAGGGCCACATTCACAAGACTAAGAAGTAATAAATAAGTTATAGTTGGAAAAGAAATGGTCACTGCCATCGATTTCTTGGTTTCTACCGAGAATGGGGAATGGTATGAGTCTTGCCACTCTCTCTTTTCTCGCCAAAAAAACTAAAAACTGAAGTACAAAAAATAGCATCAAGAGGAAGATCCTTTCACCTTTCAGAGAAACTTGAATTTGATTACGCAAGCATTAGAAGCGATTGGGCATAAGATGGAAGTATGACATATGTTGTCATCCATAGCGCTTGGGCATAAACTAATTCACAATAGCATTGAAGGAAAACAATCGATAATTATACTAACGTGACAAATGATTACTAGCTAGTGGGTACTCTTTGTATGAGAGCAAGATGGCTTCTTGGTAGGATTCATCTACATAAAATTTATAAGTTAGTAGCTTGTTATGTATTAAATATTAGCATAAACTTTGCATAGTCTTGATTATTACTTTATTGCATGGCGAGCAATACGCTTCTTGTGAGCATGTGCCATAGTAGTCAAATCACCATGTGGTCGTGGTAGATCAACATCTTTTTTGAAAACCGTATCCACACGAACTTCATAAAACTCTCTACCAAGACAAACACCTCCTACCTTGGTGTTTGGGTTAGTTGATAGAATAGTTGCCTTACCCACGGGAGTGTCTGATCTGACCATAGCATATAGTATTACCTCACTCTGAACCTACATCACATATTGCATTTTTAAAATGTGAAGAATATGAAAGATGAAATATAACTACTTATATGACAAGATGAGAAATTACAAGGTTATCATCTTCAGTAGGAAATGGTTCACGATGTATTGGAGGTACCCTTGTGTTCACAACTCGCCTACGAACAGGAGAGATGTCATCTTCTTCCACCTGCATCACATATTGCATTTTTAAAATATGAAGAATATGAAAGATGAAATAACTACTTATATGACAAGATGAGAAATTACGAGGTTATCATCTTCACTACAAAATGGTTCACGATGTATTGGAGGTACCCTTGTGTTCACAACTCGCCTACGAACAGGAGAGATGTCCTCTTCTTCCACCTGCATCACATATTGCATTTTTAAAATATGAAGAATATGAAAGATAAAATATAACTTCTTATATGACAAGATGAGAAATGACAAGGTTATCATCTTCACTAGGAAATGGTTCAAGATGTATTGGAGGTACCCTTGTGTTCATTAACTCGCCTATGAAGAGGAGACATGCCCTCTTCTTCCACATTTTGTCTCAGATGCAAACTCACCCATTCCATGATAATCATTTGGCTCCTTATCAATAGGTGATTCACGGGTCCTTGAGTTCTAAAGGAAAGAAAAAATGTTAGTAGAGTTAGTCAATGGAAAGAAAGTGTTTAATCTAATATCTTCCAATGAAGAGGTATGCAAATTTTTACCAAGTGTCCAGAATTAGAGCCATGTTGCGATGTCCTTTCCACATTTTGAATATTTTGAAAAACTTCCATGAATTTTTGGAATTGTTTGTTCATTTTGTCTTTCATTTCTTCTTTCATTTCACTCATTTCTTGTCTCAAAGCTATAATCTCTTCACCAGATTGTCGTTGAGCTTGCATTGCCAATTGAAGCTTGGTGGATATTTTTCTTTGTGTTCCGGGAGTACCCACTTCTGCTGAAGTTGGTCCTAAGCCTAAAACACGAACACGTCCTCTTGGCTCCTCTCCACAAACATGTGCATATAGATCACCATCTTGAATACTCTTTTCTTTCAATTCAGGTTGTTTCGGCTACTTCTTTAAGTTTGTTCTACAAAACAATGAGTACATAATTATCTTCATGCAACTAACAATGCATATGCAAATTTTGCAAAAAAACTCACAATTCTTGAATTTGCTCGGTAGAGGTTCTCTATTTTTAGTTCGATGTACATGTGTTTCAATAAAGATTTCATCTCTCCTAGTCGGGTATCCTGCTTCTCACCCTACAAGCAATGTAGTATGTTACATCATGTCGAATTTTCAGCAAGGAAATTTTAGTTTTGATTCGGTGAAATTACCGGTTCAGGCCCAACACGAGCGTAACTCTTGTTTGTCATAAAGATGTACCAAGGACACCTTGGGCGGCTCTCTTTAGCTCTCATGGTTCGAGCACGCAACATAAATAAAATGAGTACCTTTAAGTGTAGCAATCCATATGGAAGGAATTGAATGAAAATTATGCCTTACTTGATTAGGAGACCTCCAAGAGTCAATAAGCCACTTCCAATCACTTTCTTTTACTCTATCATCCCTTTTGCCATAAGTTCCTCATCACTCAATGTGTCATCAAGTACTTGCTCTTTAGGCCTGCTTTAAATTCCTTCCATTTCTTTGCTGCTGATGCTATGACATAATCAAAAGCAGCATCATCCACCTCAAAAAAGTCTGTATGAACATAAGAAGTCATAAGCAGTAAGTCATAAACAGTTCTTACGAGAAAAGGACATGGCATCTTCATTTTCAGCATCACAGAACATTGGAAAGTCAAAAAACATTTAAGGCAGCAAAAGATGTCTAGGAGAACCATTAAGGTCGCAGTGAGCATTGCAGTGAATATGGTTATTTATTGCCAGACATTTTCAGATAACATGAGTTAAGGTTTTTGCAGATAGAGTACAACATAATACCTTAGTTTTAGTCCAAACTTCAAACTTCTTGTTAGGATTTACTAGTCTCCAGTCATCATAGGCAATAGGAATAAGCTTTCTCACCATTGTTCCAATGAAATTGCCAAATTCTTTACTGTATGTACCAACAGGTTGCCCATATTCATTGAGGTCTATTTTCCTTTTCGGTCCACTGCGCTTGAATATATGTTACGCTTCAAGGTTATGCCCCTCCCTTTCCTTTTGTTCGGCTGCCCATCACCTGAGTATGACAAGAGACAACCTGTAACATGCCAAACAAAAGGCACATTTGGTTAATCGTCATCTTCACATACCTTCCGTGCCATTTGGTTGCTCATCACCTTCACATACAACGTCTTCGCTACCAGCATCCTCTTGATTATCATGAGTTTCTCTCCCCCTTGATCGCAAAATAGGACCTTCATATGCATCGTTTGTGCATGGAGTTGTCTACAAGAAAATGGCACATTGAGAAATTTGTTAAACCGCCAAAAAAAGGCACATAAAGATGATTAAGAAGACAACCTTTGCTGCCTTAGAACGATGCGATGTGTTTGCTTGGACCCTATAGCGACTTTCAATGAAGGAATATTAAGAGATCGCATGACCTCCATGTTTTTTGCAATGTTTGCATCTCTTTGAAGGTCATATCGTTGCCATGTCCTTCATTGGCCTTTCCTCTTCGTTTAACATTGTTCCTCTGAAGCATGTTAAAGAGTTACAAAAATTAGTACTAAACATTATGTAGTTCTATATAAATACATGTAGACAAGCCTTACTTTGTAGGTTTTTTGCATCTCTCTAACCATTATTCCATCTATATCAGCTCTAACACAATCAATACCACCCATGGAAACAATCACTTGTGCTTTTGTATGCAAGTCTGGCAAGTAATTGCTAACTTCTAAATCATGCATGTCATAGATGTCACGTCGTTTTGAATGAACAACAGCAAACCACTCGGTATCAATGGGATCTTTCACATAATAAACTTGAGTTGCTTGTGAAGCTAAAATAAAAGGCTCATCGATACATTTTTGCGGTATTGAACAAATGCTTGAAATTAACGGTGGTAACATCGAATTTATCGATTTTCACCCAATGGTTTTCTATGCGGTTGTCTACCCGGTCACATTTGAGCAATACTACACTTCCTTGATGTTGATAGTCTAGCTCAAGAATTTCTTTTATAACACCATAATATGTCTTGTCTCAGTATTACGGTATTATCCGCTTTCTTCCTTCAAAACTTGTTGTCTTTGCAATAAGAGCTACCCCACTACATTGAACCGCCTACCCTCATCATAGGCTTCTGTATGGAATTTTTTCCCATTTATAGCATAGCTATCATATGTCCGTGCAACTATGTTCGGCTCGTTAGCTAAAATTTTTATCTCTTCTGATACTTCCTCTCCAATTGTTTCCACCTATAAAAAATTTATATCTTTGTTAAAATAAATTCATATTCAATGTGTAATCAAAAGTTAGGCCAAGTCATATGACTACTTACGTTCGATGTGAACCACTCATGGAAGGTCTCATGGTGCAAAAGATTGATGTCTAGTTCATTATGACCAACCGATGAAAGATACTCAAGATGCTTGCTGCAAATAATGGTCGCATTAATACTAAATTATATTAAAATTATACAGTGTGAAAATAAATTACATAGCTTACCTTAGGTACGGTTCTATGTGGTCATAGTTGAACAAGACATATCTATGTGCTTGGACCCAAGATTTGCGGTATAATGTCACGATGCGCTTCCCAACCAATCCTCGACCAATATTGTTGTAGAAGAAAGTAGTGGTGCTCTTGATATCCATATGAACAACCTCATTTCAGTACTTGATGAGTAAATCTAGTCTCACCATGTAAATAGCGAGAACAAAATGTAAGTTTCTCATCAAACAAATAGCCTTCGCAATCGATCCTCTGGATGACATCTAGTGCGGACATAGCCCTTCAACCTCATCAAATACCTCTCCACAGGTACATATTTGAAAATGTATCGGACAAGCAACTCTTGCTTGGGGGGAAGATGAACCATCAAATGTACCATGAGGTCAAAAAAGATGGGAGAAATATAGTCTCCAAAAGGCTTAGGGTCTCTGCTATTTTCGATTCTAGTGTATGCATAGCACTTGGACAAATTATCGTGAATATATTTTCTTGAAAAATTGCTTACACAAATCAATATTGCACTAACTTTGTCTGGCAAGATCCTTCTCACACAAAGTGGAAGTAAATCTTGTATAAAAATATGGTTTCCATGGCTATTTAGCCCAATTATCTTTTTCTCATTAACATGCACATTATGGCGATATCGATGCATAACCATCGGGAACTTGACTCTGTGAGTACTTCACAAAATAACTTCTTCTCGGATGTGTTCATGGTGTAGGGCTACTGGAGGTAAGAAAAGTTCATCTCGTGAATTATCTATTGCTTCAACAGATGGAGATCTCTTCTAATGTTTAGAGACCAAGGTCCAAACGAGCATTCAAGTTATCCTTGGACTTCCCATCAATTCCCAAAAGTGTGTTAGTTACATTATCACATACATTCTTCTCTATATGCATTGGATCTAGATTATGCCGCAACAATAAGTCCTTCCAATATGGCGCTTAAAAAATAGACCTCCTTTTCCAAATGATCGAGGCTCACCCTTCTTGCGTTTCGCTTTTGGCTGTTTTCCCAAACTTTGTGCGATATTTTCTCGCTCATGCGACAAAATCTCGCCCCTTGAAAGTGACCTAGGCGCTGACCCAAGCTCAATTTTACCATCAAATAAATCAGCATCATACCTAAAATCATGGTCTATATCCAAGAACCTCCGATGTCCCATATAACATGTCTTTCTACCTTTTTTTAATCGAGAGAAGATGTATCCGAGTGGCATGCAATGCATGCTACTTCACCGGACGAGTGCATCCAAATGACATAGCCTAGACACAGGTAATCGAAATGGTCCATAATATGGCAGCACGCAGTTGGAAGTACTCACGCTTCGATGCATCATATGTTCTCACACCACTCACAAACATATCTACCATATCATCAATTAGTGGCTGAAGATAGACATCAAAATCACTACCGGAGCTTTTCGCCAGAATTAACAACGATAGAATGAAATTTGTTTGCTTCATACACACCCAAGGTGGAAAGTTATATGGAATCAAAATAATGGCCAAATGCTATAGCTGACATTCATGGACCTGAAGGGGTTAAAACCATCCGTAGCCAACCCAAGTCTAATGTTTCGGCTATCTGAAGCAAACTCAGGATGTTTAAGGTCAAAATCCTTCCAAAGAGGAGAATCAGCAGGATGCCTAAGTAAACCATCTTTTTTGCGCTCTTCATCGTGCCATCTCATGTCCTCGGCAGTTTTATAGGATGTAAAAAGCCTTTGAAACCTTCTTTTCACCGAAAAATAGCGAAGAACTTTGCACGGAACTTTATGTAAACGTTTCCCATCTACAGACGTCCTTTCTGACTTCCATCTTGACTTTCCACATGTTGGACATGACTCATCCTTAGCGTTATCCTTCCAAAAGAGAATGCAATCATTTTCACATGCATGAATTTTCACATACCCAAGTCCTAGGCATTTAACTATTCTCTTAGCTTCATTGAAATTTGTTGGCAATGACGACTCATCAGGCAAAGCTTCTTTAAGTAGATCTAATAACCGATCAAAACTTTTATCAGCCCATCCTCCAAGCAATTTAAGGTGAAGAAGTTTAACTAGGAAACACAACTTAGAGAAGTTCTTCTGACTGGTATAGCTCTATGCTGTTATCATCTACTAGTTTTTGAAGAGCTTCTAATTCTTCATTGGACTGCTCCAAACCTCCATCGACCTCAAAATCCCTACGTCATCTAAACCACCGCTAGGTCCTCGAGCAAATTAGAAATGTCATCTTCATCCAAACTATCCCTAGCCTCAAGATTTCAAAAGAGGAGCCCACCTCTCCATGATAAGTCCACCTTGTATAACCTTCTTGAAATCCCTCACATATTAAGTGCACATGCACTTCGCTTGGTTCTTTCCACAAAGAGTTGACACACTTTCTACAAGGGCACAATATTCTATTTCCATCTGCTGAATTAAGAATTGCATAGTCTATAAATTGGCGCACCCCATCTATATAGACCTTGTGTGCCTAAATATCAAACAAATACAACATGTTAGGTTAGCTCAAAAGTTACAACCAAAACCACCTAATAGAGTAAAAACATGTCATGTACCTAGGCTCATCCATCCACCTTTTATCCATCCAGGACCTTCACTATGAATGACGTAAAGCTATATGGATTAAGCATACAACATGCAATGTAATTAGTAATTGGTATATTTTGCAAACTACAAAAAAAGGGTGCTCAACATGCAATGTAATTAGTAATTGGTATATTTTGCAAACTACAAAAAAAGGGTTCTCAACCAGTCATTTTTACAGACTAAGGCCCTGCTTGGAAGACTTGAATTTTTTTACAAGTGTAAATGTCTTACACTTGTATATTTGTGGGCACAAAGAATACATCCGGATTTATTTTCCCTTGTAAAAACTTCCAATTGTTGTTTGGGTATTCCAATTGTTGTTTATGGAGAGATTGATTTGGCATGTCGAGAGACTAATTATGCGGGAAGTACTAGGCTTATGTTTTTCATATTAATTGAAGGTGCATAGTGATTACAAGTAAATTCTACAAAAATAGCTTTTCATTTGGGGCCGACTTATTTATGTCAAGGTTGGATATGGTACTTAAATACTTCCATAGATTTATGCCTTGCGTTGTCATTTGCCTATGTTACCTTCACATTGCATGAGCATGCAGCATGCTCATTGGCTTTTCCCTGCAGCTATCCCTGCCTCCCATCTCTCAACCCTCTCCCAGGCAAAATATGAAAACTAGTAAAGGTAATAGGGATGTGTCCCCTACACTAGGGAAAGATGCAACAGATAGTGACACTTCATGTAGAACCCACTTCACACACACATGCATGCAAGATTAATTAGCATGGAGTATATACTTAGGTCTCATGCTAACACATCTCTTGGTACATCACCCTACAAGAATCAAAGGGCTGCATCTTGGTTATTTATCTCACAAGAGCAGCTTATTAAACATGTGCCTTAAGATATTCTCGTGGTGTAGCTCATATATACACCTGTGCTAACTGTACATCTACTTTTATGAATGCTTGGAAAACCTTATTAATGACTAACAACATAAGATAAGATTCGACTTGTCATGCCAGAAAATGTATTGCAAAGAGAGAACCAAGTACACAGTAGTAATATAGAAGTCAACATAGTGACAGCATAAATTGAATCATAGCCACATATGTGAAAAATCCAATTAGAGTACTATTTTCATTTACTCCTGCAACTTTTGTATGGAACATATCTTACAGTGATGCTTGCAGAATCCTAACAACCAACAGTGAAACTAGTTACTACCACCAACCTACTACTACTCGCACTAAGTTTACATGTTTGAATTGACTGTGGAAGGAAAAAAGAAGGAAGTAGACGAGATCCCTTGTTTCGGGCAATCTTACTTCCATCCCAGAGTGCCATTTTTTGGTTTTTTCCCTTGTCTTCCGTAAACCTTACTTACAAAGACGGGGCCCTTAGCAGGAGGTTTCAGAAACATCAAAGTTGAAAAGGAGAGGGGAGAGAGAGAGGATGGTGACACATGAAAAACAAAAATGTTTGCAAGTATGTATGTGTCATCTGTATGTAGTGGGTCCAAGAACAAACTGTGAAGTTGATGTATCCTCTCCGCCTCCTGAACAAACAAAATAATATCCCCATGGGGATTTTGTTCTCTCCCCTCACCAAGATTCCCCTATTCTACTGTTCTTTTCTATTGTTCTCTGACTCCTCATGCAATCAGTTGGTTTAAAGCCATATGTGCAGGATTAGACCGATCACCCAACCAAGTGGAGGACATCACCTCGGGCATAAGCTAGGAGTTGTTTTAAGAAAGCTTGTAGTGCCCACTGGCCACTAACTAGTTTAATTAGTTAGCTAGATGGTACCAAGTAGGTAGTTAGCTAGATCATCTTGGTTAATTTTTACTAGTTCTTTGTCACCAATATCTTCACAATATATACAATTGGAATATTTCAGAAGATCTACAAGCTAGCTAGTACAACTTATTTTTTGCCCTTTATTTCGTAGTCTACATGGAGGTATTGTGTCGGGCGTCACATGGTTTTCGGTCTTTGGTAAATCAAAGATTTCAGATGACTAATCCGATCAGCTACATATATTCAAACTAATTGCCATAACCACCACTAAAATTATCAATTGATTAAGCAGTAATTCAATGAGGAACAGCATTTAGTTTCTGCACTAGTGCGAGCATGAACATTGTAGAGGACTGAGAACAAACATAGGTCATAGCAGAGGAAATAAAATACATTGTACAGCTTGGTTGTCACAACCAATATGCGACCTTATTGGAAAAGACAAGGAAGCAAAGAACTACAAAACCCACACTAGAGACATCATTGTTTTGTCGAGCTGGTATGCTGAGATCAGTCCATGGTATGCTGAGATCAGTCTATGGCGCTGATAGCAAAACAAAGGGAAATCTTGTCATCCGAGAGTTTAATTACTCCAATAAAAACATGTTAACAAATATTATTGTGCTAAAACTAACAAAGCTGCATCCTATAAACATGAAAACCGAACCACATATTATCATACCGATCAAATGGATTGCATTCCAAGATAGGTGTGTAGACTCTTTCACTTTCAGCCCATTCACCCTTTGCTTCAAACAATGATGCTTCTAGATGGCTCGTGATTTTAGAGCAAGCGGGTTGATTCAAATAATTATCACTTGAATAGTTCAGTATCTGCATTTGTGTAGAAAATGAGTTGCTCATTAACAAAATATACTTAAAACCATAGCTGATGCAATGTCTACCTGCATTTATACCTATTTTGCTAAGATTTTTATCTGATCTACTATCTGAATTCATATCCACTGCTGCATTATATGCATATGGATATGGTTGGTAACTTATATAGAATGCATTTTTCTGCTGATAAGTTTTTAATGCTGAAATGTTACATTCCAGTATCAACCAACATCAGTTCCTCCTCCTGTAGTTCAACCCTGGGGTGCAACTCGCGGTCAGACTCAGAGTGTACCTTTTGTGACACATTTGGTCCAAATTGGGCATCAGACACGGCGACTTCAAATTGCATTGCCTTTAGTAAGTATCTCGCAAGACCTCTGGTAATGTCGTTCACTTGTTTTTGTCTACTATATAAGATTTAAGACCTCTACCACATCATTCAGCTTTTGTCTACTATATAAAATGGATACGCTTGACCTTTCAAGAATTTAGTTTGCAAATGCCGGTCGGCTCCATCAACCTAGCTCTTGGATTGGCAAGAGCACACTTCAACCGATGGAAAAAAGTAAGTCATCTTTGTATTACTTTAGATCAACTTCCTTATATCATAATTTAATTATTGCATGCTTTGGTCTTTTTTGCCTATTTGCTATGTTTACTAATTTTCTTTATCTAGGTACTATTACAATAAGAAGACAAGGCAATCAAGTTGGGAGAAACCTCTTTGAGTTGATGACACCTTTGGAGGTTAGTTGTACTGTGTGTATATGCATCATTTGTTTTTTCTTTCTGTTGCTATTGTTGTCTTTTGTTCTCTTAAGTCTTAACCAGTAATTTCAATTTGCTATTTCAACATATTGATGTTCCTTTTACACATTTCCTAAAGCTGTAGTTGCAGAATAATCATGGGATTATCATATGATGTTTAGCTGGTACATTCACCTATGATATTGCTATGTTCAATAATGCTATGCTTGAGAATTAAGCTTTAGAACTTTGCTTATGTGAACGAGAATTTATCTCGCATTAGTAACATATTCAACTTTTGTATGTTGTCCTGGCTCCCTGCATTTATCTACTCATTTTTCACAGGACTTGTATCTAAAGATTAAAAATTGGTAAACATTATGGAACAATACTTATATGAATCGCTTTTTTTATCGCAAAGATTAGTAGTGTACCACCCGCTTCTTGCATGTGATAAGTGCAACACATTTCATTCCCATTTTATGTAGTTTTGGTTTTCATTCCTCATTGTTTGCTATCCATCCGTACTTCACATCAATCAGCTTAAAAAACATGCAGAAACAAGCCATTCCATTACCGATCGGAGCGGGAGGAGAGGGAGTTAGTCTTGCGTCTCTGTCCTCGCCGCTTGTTCTTCTTTGGTGAAGTCGTCGCTGGGATCTCGTCGCCGCCGTTGCTCCGTGATATCCTCGGCGTGGTGGTTATGCACTGATGGGGAAGGCACACGCGATGAGGAGGAGGTAGAGGCGAGAGGACGGGAGGAGGAGGCGGTGGAGAGGATGGGGAGGTGCGGGCAGGGGGAGGTGGATGCGGCAAGGAGAGGGCGGGAGGAGGGGGGACGGCGGAGAGGGCGGGAGGAGGGGGCGGGAGAGAGGGGGGGGAGGAGGGGGGGCGGAGGCGGGAGGAGGAGGCGGCGCGGAGAGGCCGGGAGGAGGAGGCGGCGGCGGAGACGGGGACGAGGAGGCGGCGCGGAGAGGCCGGGAGGAGGAGGCGGCGCGGAGGCGGGGACGAGGAGGCGGCGCGGAGAGGCCGGGAGGAGGAGGCAGCGGCGGAGAGGAAGGTGAGGACTGAGGCAGCCGATCGATCGATTGATTTTAGGGTTAAGAGATGAGTATACAGGCGGGGAGAGAGATGAGTATGTAGGCGGGATATGAGGGGATATTAGGGTTAAGTTGGCGCCTATTTTTTTCACCCCCGCGCGCGTTGCCAATAGTTTTACCGACCCTATTTTTTCCGACTGACGGTAGGTCAGAAAAACGTCATACACTTTTGCCGACGGACTATAAGACAGGAAAAATTCAGTTTTACGATGGACGGTCCGTCGCTAATAATAAGTGTTATTGCCGATCGACTAGCCGTAACAGATAGACAATTCCCGACTGCTCATCAGTTGCAAACTTTTGCCGACTTCTTTTCTGTTGGCATTTACCCACTATTGCCGTCGGACGTCCGACGCTAATAGTGTGCTGTGGTATAGTGAGTAAAAAATACATTTCGTGAAGGTGGTGCATAAACCCTCATGAATTGAAGTTATTTTCGTGAAGGTATTCATAAACTGTCATGAAAGTAGCTGTCCCGCCATGGAAATTACCTATTTTCATTGGGTTATAGTTTTCGTGAATAATAATTGAAAATTAGTGTTTGGATTCTTCACAGGGTTAAAAGGAGGAGGAGCACATTATATATCAGATGTTATCATACCACCACTAGAGTAATGGATCATATAAGAGTTCTGAAGTTAAGCGTGTTTGAAGGAGAGTAGTAATAGGATGGGAGACCTCCTGGGAAACCCTTATGAAAAAATTTCGTGGAGGCTTTGAACCCTCATGAAAAAAAAATTTCGTGGTGGTTAAGCACCATCACGAATTATTTTCCTGTGAGTCAACCCCTATCACGAAATTTCTTGTGCAATCTGGCCGGACCATTGTTTTCCTGAAGGTCGCACCGCCACGAAATATGTTCGTGATAGTTCACCGCTACACAAAATTGAATTTCCCTGGCGTCAGATTCGTGAGGGCTATTGCATGACGGTTACAAGTCACGAATTATTTTCATGACGGTTTTGGCCCTTTCGTGACGGTTTTTAATCCTCACGAAATTTCCGTTTTCTGGTAGTGTTGGTAGAACTCGTGCTGATAACGTGTTGTAAAACGTAGTTATTCACCCGCGATCAACCACACAATTCGTCGACGCAATCAAAAGAGCAAGATCAATGAACACACAATATGGGAGGAAACTCTCTTGCTTTATTAGATTGAATTGAATACAATGGGAAACACCCAATATATATAGAGAGCGAGGGAGGAGTTCGGATTTGCCCGCACAAATAAGAGATAGAATTCTAACCGAATACGGTTGGATTTCCTTATCTCATAGCAATCTGAACTTGATTGAGTAGAAAAAAAAAAACTTACTGGTAGCCTACACGAGAGCATTATCGTGCTAATAACGCATTGAATAAATGGTTACGTTGCTGGTGATTAAGCGCACAAAAAAGTAGAAGATAAGAGATGAAGTTCCAACATCCTCTCAACTTTATTGTTCTCGCACGTAGGCGCGCGATATATGCGTGTACACAATATGTAGCCACCTACGCACCTTTATATAGTGGTAGGAGCCAGGGGTGTTTTCTTGTGTCTCAAGTAGAGGGTCTAGTAATTATATAGGACCCTTCATTTAGATAAATATTCACATATTATAATATCATAATATTTTGATGAGTGTAACAGACATATTATCACAGGATGCTTTTGTGAACAAAGACGTGAATGCGGAACGGCGAGAGTGGCTCTCTCCGTCTCTCGCGCTCACAAGCGTCCCTACCCTATAGCTCCACCCCGGACGGCGCGGCCAAGCATCATTTTCCCGTCATTCCATGTATTTAGACCGGTCAAGGCGCAACTTGCATCGGGAGGGCATGCATACGGCTTGCAGCGAATTATTAGCGACCAACGTGCGCTAATTCGTTCGGAAATATATGCAAAGCGTGCGCACCCACGTAGCCTCCCAAAGCCTTGAATTAGTCCGACTGCAGGAGCATAAATGCATAATGTCTCAGCCTGTAATTAATTAAGAAGACGTAGCACTTTAAGTCGATCTCTCCTGTCATGTGAATGGATATATGTACCTAGCTTCCACGTTCAAACACATTCCTCATTATCTCCGTGCTACATTGGGTGGTGATAAAAGGTAACATAATTCAAGCATGCGACATAACCTTATTCCTGATCCTGTCGAGCATGCATGATCGAGCACTAGTAGTACTATTCTTGCTTAATCAAAAGGTATATTTTTTCCCCTATAAAGATCGTGTATATGCATGGTTTATATTTATATCACAAGTTTAATCCCCGAAAGACACACAAGTTTGAATTACGTAAGTAACTAAAATTTTCCATTATAGATCATAAGATATATAACAACTTGTTATCGCCGAGTCCTTGAGTGGATGCTTAATTTCTCCATCTCACATGGAATACTCCAAAACAACGTATACGGCATGATTGTCAATGACCATGCATGACAATGGAAACAAGTAGATTGCCAAGGATCACAATAGGCAATAACAGTTTTGATTGTCGAAAAAAATACGAGGATCGGAGATTTATTTATACTCGCGACTCTCCTGAATGGCAATCTTCGACGTAGATGATACGCCGGCCCACCATTGTCATCTAGGCCGAGTCATCGTAGCTAGACCCTAGCTTGTAGTTAATTAGCTACGTACTTGAAGAAACACAACATATAGCGTACGTACCTACGATACGAGCGAGCCAGCTTCTAGCGCATGTACAAAGTACGGAGTACGCACTATATGATCTGACGGCTGGGTCTCTGACGACAGCATGATACCAAGAAGATATCCAAGTTGATTCCGATCGATCAAAGAAGTTTCCAACTTGTTGTAGTCGCTCTCGCGCCTAGCTCCACCCCTTGGCCCGGGCCGGCCGAGCATCGATCGCTTTTCCGTTTATTCCGAGCGGCTCGCAGCGAATTAACAGCCATCGACGTGCGACGATCGGATATATATGCAAAGCGCGCGCGCGCACGTGACGCGTGGCTTTAGGTTTGTCTTGATATATTCTGATTGCTCTTATTTCATCTTAATCTATATATTTTACTATTGTTAGCACCTAAGTTTAGCAAAGCATGATCAATTTGTAAGGCTAAGGAGAAAAATGGATATTTCTGGCCCATATCGGTTAAAAGGGAAAGGTTAAGTTAAAAATAGGATTACGACCGATGTTAAACCAAAGATAAAATTTTATCTATATATGAAGTCCGATACGGATCACGGTTGGCAACGCATTGGAGAAGGATACGATTGGCCTATTGCACTATAAAAAGAAGATTGAGGGCAAGTAGAAATATACATAATTAATCAAACAACTCGTATCTACTTTTTTTTTTACTTTTTCCTATCAACTAGGAATAGCCTTGTAACTTAGATCCTTTTGTAATTCATCGTTGATCAATAAAATTACGCATCGCCGATTATTGATATTCTTCGATCACGCCAGATTTGGTTTTTCTCCGATCTTTTTGTGCACCGCATTTTTCGAAAAAATTTACCTTTATTCACTACTACAAAAAACCACATTACAGACGGTTCATTAAAAGACATCACAGACGGTTTTGTGAACCGCTCAGATCAAAGGGTCATGATAACAATAGATCATCACAGACGGTTCGAACCGTCAAGAATATTAACATCACAGACGAGTTTTATCTTAGAACTGCTCAGGATAAGGGCTCACACGAGTTCTAGGCTAGAACCGCTCAGGAGGAGCCTTTTATCACAGACGGTTCTAAGTTAGAACCGCTCTGTAATAAGTCATCGACATCGTTTCTACTTCCGTAATTTAAAAATACTAAATTAGGGAGATTTCACCCATCTTAATACTACTAATACTACCCAAATTCCTAATTACTAGGCGCCCTGGTCTTCCTGCACATTTTAACACCACATATGTGGTCTTCCGGAGGTCACCCATCCTATTACTACTCTCGCCTAAGCACGCTTAACTTCGTAGTTCTTATAAGATCCAAGATTTTAGTGGTGGTATGATAACATCCGATATATTATGCCTCCCTCATCCTTTTAACCCCGTGAAGCAACTTAACACCGATTTCCAATTATTTCAAATTAGCAAACTATGGAGGTAATTAGCAAAATTTAAAGCTTTCAAACTTATTTTCCATACTTTTGACTATTAATGATGCTTGCAATATATATGCTCTTACTATTCACGGAACTTGTAAAAACACCATAACTTTTGACTCAGACCTTCGATTTTGGTGTTCTTGAGCTTTTCGAATCATCACACGATGAGCTCTCTCGATTATATTCTTTTGGGCACCGATTCTAGTTTGCAAATAAGAAATCCAAGCACTTTTGTTAAAATGTTCATAACTTTGACTCAGAATCTGATCATGCTTCTTTTGCCTGCTTTGAAAGATAACGAAAAGTAGTAACCGAATTTCATAAGTGTGCCAAAATCAGATGGTCGGATCCTGCTGGTTTGTGCGAGTATATGGCGCTATTTTAATTCCAAAAAAGGTCGTTTAGATTCTCAAACGCCTCCAAGTTTTGAACTGCTTTACCGCTTTTTTAATTATTGCAAATGGAATATTAGTTCCAATTATTTCAAATATAATATTATTTAATTTTAATTTTTCAAATTAGAAGGCAAGAGAGGTAATTATCAATATTTAAAATTTTCTATTTTTATTATTTGTGACGGTTTCAAATTAAAACTGTCAGGATGTGGAACATCACGCATTTTGGCTAGAACCGCCGGTGTTCATTTCATTAGAGCATTTGTTTTATATTACAACCGCTCGTGATGTAAAAATATTACGACGGTTTCTAAATATAACCGCCTGTAATGACTATCGAGATATTACGCATTCGTTGTGTTATATAACCGTCAGGATTTCTGCTGCACGGTTTTACTTAGAAACCGCTCTGTAATGAGTATCGAGCTATCACGCACGGTCATATTTAGAAACCGCTCGTGATATTTTTGCATCACGACGGCCGCAATATAAAACCGTCAGGATATCTACACCGACGGTTTGAGTACATAACCGCTCAGCGGATAGCCTGATATCACGCATTTGTTTTGAAAACCGCTCGTGATCGTAAGGCCCCGATATAAGCTCATTGTAGTAGTGATTAACCATCTAATCAACCCTAATAGGCTAATTAGACTTATCATCACTTTTGATTTGATCGGTTTCTTATAGTTGTTAAATCCTTGCTGACACCACTACAAAACAGTACATCACTGCTGGCTCCAAAACGCTATCACTATCAGTTATGGGAGCCAGCAGTGATTGGTCGGCAGTGATACTCGGGATTATCACTACCGGTTCAGGAACCAACAGTGATAAGAGCTATCACTACCAATTCAGGAACCGACAGTGATAAGAGCTATCACTACCGGTTCATTGTACAACCGGTAGTGACATCAGACTATCACTACCGGCTCAAACCAAAATCCGGCAGTGATAGGTCCATATCACTACCGGTTGTTAGATGCCAGTTTGAACTAACAACCGGCAGTGATAGGTCCATATATAAAACTGCCAATTCTTGGACGAACCGGCAATGACAAGCCGTGCACCAAATATTTTTATTGCATTATATATTTTTATGCAATATTTTTCTACAATGTATTAATGTAAAGCATCGTTAAATCATAATTTGTTGTACCATATTAATATATTTGTGACGAGGGCTGGGCGTCCCTTGACCGGCCAGCGTGCGGTCAACGGACCCCCCAAGCTCGGGAGGCCTCGACCATGACCTGGGGGTATGCCGAGGCGTTCGACCTAGAGCGCGCTGGACCCGAGCACGGCTCCACACGACCTCGAGCTCGGGTAGGCTCTCGTTCGAAGCCGTAGTCCACCCTTGGATTTCGGATCGTACATTTGACCGGCGGTTGCCAAAGCGCGGGTCGTGGGGATGAAGCAGGTGCGTGCAACAAGTCCGGAGCAGTTTCTGCCAGCCCTCAACGTGCATGAAGGCCACTTCCCGGGAATCTCTCCCATCCGTTGCGTGCAGAGGAGGTATAAGACCAAGGATGCGCAGTCTCTCGGGACAAGACACAACACGCCATAGCTCGAGGTTAGACGTAGCCATTGTTGAACTTGAGCTGTATACACACCCCTGTACTCAGAAATAGCGAAGAATACTGCCGCAAGGCGACTGGAGTAGAGCTATTACCTCCGCAGGGGCTCGAACCAGTATAAATCTCGGCCTCACGCTCGTTGTCGTCTTGCTCCGACCAACGTCACATCTCCTCCGTTCCTTCGTTTGAGCAAAGCGCAGCTCGGGTCCCGTATCATTCTAACCCCCCATCTCACTTCTTGCGGTTGGCGATCCCGATCGCCGACGGTGGCGCCACCGTGGGGCAGATTGCTTCGCTCATTCGCGAGAACGACATCAAGATCCTGTGAGCATGGCACACTTCGCCCACGGACTTTCCTCGAAGGTGATTCGGGCGCGGACTCGACTCGCGCCCCTGTTTTCGCCACCGCCACGCCACTCGGCGGGCGTTGGTGACGGACGGTCATGGCTCGGAGGGAGATGCGGATGACCGTGATCCGCAGACCCCTGAAGACGCTCGCCGGATGGTGCAAGTCGCCATCAACCAAGCCATAACCGCCCTCCGGCGAGAGGACCAGGAGAAGGCCGACACGTCTTTTGGGCCACCTAGGCTCCCTCTCTCGGGGGAGCGCCTCCGCGCTATCGCCCGGGTCATGGCTGATCCCGATAGGGCAAAGTCGGAGCTCTTTGGCCGAGCCCTAGCCGAAGAGCTCGATCAGGCTACGACCGAGGTCGAGCCTCCGCAGCACCGAAGTCAGCACTCGGGGACCCGCTCCCAGAAAAGTGATGACAACTCGTCGCCATTGCCGTCCACGCGATTCGTCGGACGCCTCGCAGCAGAGGCGCTCACCAATGGCGGGCCGGACGAGGCTTTGACGCAGCCGCGCCGCCGTCCGGCGGGCACCGTACCAAGCAGGGTTAGGCCCGAGCTAGGCCGCACAAACTCCGAGTCGACCGGCAGCAGGTCTGCGGGCCTCTCCCCGGACGTTCCGTCCAGGCGCCGTAGGGTCCAGGACCGTCTGCGTTACCTACCAGGTGATTCTCGTGCCCGACATCATGGACACGCCCACCGAAGGTCGGGCCGCCGAGGCAGCCTCGACTCCGAATCCAGCAGCAGCAGAGACCTTGCCGGCGATGACCACACCCGGCGTGCACTTGTCCCGGCCTATGGCTGCGTGGCGTATTCCGACGGCCTTCATCGCGTGCGGTGGCCAGCTCGGTTCAAGCCCGCGCTGATCGAGCGATTCGATGGGACCAATAACCCTGACGAGTTCTTGTCCATCTACTCGACCGCTATCCTGGCGGCCGGGGGGGACGAGTTCGTGATGGCAAACTACCTCCGATCCGATCTTGTCTTGGGCCAGGCGGACTGGCTTTTCAACCGTAAACCCGGTTCCTTCAGTCATGGCGCCAAATCAGAACGCCTTCGCTCCAACTTCCGAGTTGTTACTGGCGGCGGGAGGGAGAAGGACTGGATCGTGTCATCCAGTAAGAGCGATCGCTCCGCGACTTTGTACGGCGATTCATCTGCATGAGGAACCTGATCCCGAACATCTCGACGAGGCCGCCATCAAAGCTTTCAAGTTCGAGTCCGCGATCGGCGCCTCACCAAGACACGAGATCACCTCGCGCTCGGCGTCAACAAGCTGTTCCAGATGGCGGAACTAAGACGCTGATGCGGATGACGATCATTGGAAACGCAACTACGATCAAGGTAGGCTTGGTCTAGGTCCCACAGAGGCCAGCCTGTCCAACCCCAGGGGCGCCGACCACGGCACCGCCAACAAGAAGCGGAAGCGCGATCGCATGGGCGGCAGAGGTCTGCCGTGGGTGATCGTTTCGGCTGATGGCCAGCGCGAGGTCCTTGAGATCCGAGATCAAGCTCGGGAGGGCTCCAAACCTCGCCAAGGTTGACCTCGACCTCGCCAGGCGCAGGACTAGCCCCGGCAGGAGGGCCGACGACCTGGGCCCCAGCGGGCCGATGCTCGGCCGCAGGGGGCCGAGGGGCGCCCGGGATATGACGAAGCAAAGTTCTGCCTGTTTCATAGGGCGGCCGGCCACGACCTGCGGGCCTGCAGGGCTTGGCAAAACAAGCTGGAGGCCTTCTATGATGGGCGAGGTGAGATGCCCGTGCTCCCGAAGGATGACGACCAACCAGACAGGGTGAACGCTGGCACGGAGCACGGCGACCTCGATTTGGAGTTCCAGCAGGGCGAGCGCCGGATCGATGTCATCTTCGGCGGCTCGTCGGCTTACCAGTCCAGGCGCGAGGTCAAGGCCGCCGCACGAACCATCTACTGTGTCGTTGGGAAGCCCATCGGCAAGATCGCAAGTGGGCTAGGGCCACCATCACCTTCTCTCCAGAGGACGCTCTCCAAGGTATGGCCCGAGATCTGAAGACCGCCTTGGTCGTGACCCCGACCATCAGCAATACCGCAGTCGGGCGCGTCATGGTCGACGACGGCAACTCTCTTAACTTGCTACAGGCAGGAGCGCTTGACCGGATGCAGATTCCCCGGTCGAAGGTCAAGAGCATCACCATCCCCTTCTTCGGGATCGTCCCCGGGAGCTCGACCATCCCCCTGGGGCAGGTGGTCTTGCCCGTTACCTTCGGCGGCTCGGACAACTTCCGCACCGAGCTGGTCACCTTCGAGGTGGTCGAGGGCGACCTCCCGTACAACGCCATCCTCGGGCGGCCTGCCTTGGTCAAGTTTATGGCGGCCAACCATTATGGCCATCGATGTATGAAGATGCCTGGCCCCAACGGCATCATCACCGTGCGAGGCGATCTGCAGGCGGCACATGGATGCGAGACCAAGGCCTTGGCTCTTGCAGCGTCTTTGCCCAGCGTGTCCGGCGCGTCGCGAAGAATGCCCACCGAAGGCGGCGATCCAGCCCAGTGGGGCGACGAAGGCCGTGCCGCTCGAGGAGGGCGACCCGACCAAGTGCATCCACGTCTCGGCCGAGCTGAGTTCCAAATAGGAACTCGAGCTCGTCACCTTCCTTCGTGCCAACAAGGGTATATTCGCTTGGGAGCCCGCGGACATGCCCGGCGTTCCGAGGGAGGTGATCGAGCACAAGTTGCAGGTGAGATCCGGCTCTCGACCTGTGCGCCAGAAGCTGCGTCGCTTCTCCCCGGAGAAGGTCGCGGTCATCAAGGAGAACCTTGACAAGCTCTTGAAGGCCGGTTTCATCCGTGAGATTGACTACTCCGAGTGGCTGGCCAACCCGGTCATCGTGCAGAAGAAAGGAGGAAAGTGGAGAATGTGCGTCGACCATACGGGGTTGAACTCGGCTTGCCCGAAGGACAACTTCCCGCTCACAAGATTGACCGGATCGTCGACTCCACCGCAAATGCCAAGATGTCGAGCTTCTTGGATGCTTACTCGATACCACCACGGATCAAAGGCGGCGGTCGAGCGAGAACAAGACATCCTTCATCATGCCGCTTGGCACCTATTGCTATCTGACCATGTCGTTTGGTCCGCGAATGCGGGGACCACGTTTCACGTCGATGACCAAGACATTCAACCTCGATCGGCGAAACCTTGAGGTCTACATGGACGACATCATCGCCAAGAGCCCCTCCGAGGGCGACCACGTTCGCGACCTTGAGGAAACCTTCGCCAACTTGAACAGGCACAAGATCAAGCTCAATCCCGAGAAGTGCGTGTTTGGCGCGGCGTCGGGGAAGGTGCTTGGCTACATGATCGGGGGCTCGGGGGTCGGCCCGAACCCGGAGAAGATCGAGGCGATCGAGAAGATGACGCCCCCGACCTCGATCAAGCAGGTGCAGAGTCTCACCGGCCGCATGGCCGCCCTCAGCAGATTCATTTCGAGGCTCAGCGAGCGTGGGCTTCCATTCTTCCAAACTTTGCGCAAGCACGGTGGCTTCGAGTGGACTCCAGAGGCGCAGCAGTCCTTCGATGACTTGAAGGTATACCTGTCGTCCCCACCCCTCCTTACAATGCCACAACCTAGCGAGAGGTTGCTGCTCTACCTCGCGACCACCACCCACGCCGTCAGTGCTGTCCTGGTGGCGGAACGGGGGTCTCAGCAGCACCCAATTTATTATGTCAGCGAGGTCTTGCATGGCCTGAAGGAGCGCTACCCGCAGGTATAGAAGCTGTTGTATGCTCTCCTCATGGCTTCGCGCAAGCTTCGGCACTATTTCCAGGCGCACTCCGTAGTCGTCCCGAGCAACTTCCCGCTCGGGGACATCCTGAGGAACCCGGAGGGTGGCGATTAATCACCAAATGGGCCATGGAGTGGCGGCGCTCGACGCCCGTGTCGTGGCTCGAACGGCCATAAAGTCGCAAGTGCTCGCCGACTTCGTGGTCGAGCAGACGTTGTAGCCCGCTCCCGAACTTCAGGTCGAGGAGGAAAAGCCCTGGGTCCTGTTCTTCGACGGCTCAAGGTCCTTAAGCGCTCGGGCTGGGATCCTTATCCTTACCCAGCGGCGACAGCTTGAGGTATGTGGTTCGTTTCGGGTTTCCAGCGACCAACAATGTGGCAGAGTATGAAGCCCTCCTGGCGGGCTTACGAGCTTGCAAGGCATTGGGCGCAAGGCCGACCGGTCGTGAAGGGCGACTCCCAGCTCGTCATCAACCAGTTCAACAAGGACTACCAGTGCTTGGGAGACTCGATGGCAAAGTACCTCGCCGGGGTGAGCAAGATGGAGAAGTGGTTCCAGAACTTGGAGCTCAAGCACATCCCGGGAGGGACAACTCCAAAGGCGGACTTCTTCTCCAAGCTCGGCTCCTCCGACGACGATATCCCCCGACGTCATCCCGAGACGCTGGCGGCCTGGTCGATCTCCGACCAAGAGGTCATGCTCGCCGTGGTCGGTTGTATCCCCCCCGGCCGAGCCCATTCACAATTTCCTTGCAAGGCGACACGCCACCCGACCTGCCGAGAGAAGCGAGATCAAGCGACAGGCGAGCTTGTACACACTCGTGGGCGGCATGCTATACAGCGGAATGTTTCGACGCCCCGACGATGCATCTCTGCGGAGGAGGGTAAGTATCGTTAAACGACATTCACTCAGCCTCGTGGAGCACACTCTTCATACAGGCGATGGTCGGCAAGGCCTTCCGCATGGGGTATTATGGCCAACGGCGCTCAGATGCTCGTAATATCGCTCGCGACTTGCCGAGCATGCCAATTCCACGCCCGAAGTCGCATCACCGCCTACGCGCTCCGCACCATCCCGCCGCTGGCCTTTCTCGACATGGGGCTAGACATCCTCGGCCCTTTTCCTCAAGCAAGCCGGGGAAAGAAGTTCTGTTAAATCACCGTCGATACCTTCACCAAGTGGATAGAAGCTGAACGGTCTCGACCATAACCGCCGAGCGGTCGCTCGTTTCTTCCGCTTGTTCGTGGTCACCGTGCACGGGTTCCATGCAAAATTATCGCGACAACGGTACTCGGTTTACGGTGAGTTGTTCCAGGGAGTTTTGCGAGGAACTCGGCATCAAAGTATGCTTCGCCGGTGGCTCACCCCGAGCAATGGAGCAAATGAACGCACCAACCGCAAATCGTCTAGGGCGCCAAGAAACGAGTTGTAGATGAGCTCAACGCCACGGCAAGACACGGTGGACGAACTTCCCACCGCCCTATGGTCTATTTGTACCACGACAAGCCGAGCCACGTGGTCCACACCCTTCCACCGTGTTGATGCATCGGCCGCCCCGCCACCCGAGGTTCTGTTGGGCTCGCCAGGTCACTTGGTCGACCAAGTCGACTTCGAGCATGAACGGTCTCTCGACCTTACCCTCGCAGAAGAAGTAAGATGCCGTGCACTGCTACGATCAATGCACTACCTGCAAGCTCTTCGCAGACATGCGTCTCGGTCGATACGACCTAGGAAGCTCCTTGTTGGGGACCTAGCCCCGAGGCGGATTCAGGGCTCGTCCAGCACCAACAAGTTATCTCCACGGTGGGAGGGCCCCTATAGAGTCGTTTCAACAGATCGCACGGGGGCTTACCGGCTAGCGATGCCCGATGGCAGAGAGCTCTCTAGCTCGTGGAACATAGATCAGCTTTGGAAGTTTTATGTGTAACCTCCATACCTTACATTTCAATAAAGCTGTTCTTCCATTCTCGCCTTTTATGTTTGCTTCCACTTGTGTTGCTTCTATTCTTTTTCCGGGACTCCTTTTCTTCGAGCACGACCTTCGTACGCAGCGCATTTGCTCTTGGTCTAAGTATCGCGAGTTTGACGTTCACCCCCAGTGGACGAGCTAAACATAAGCCGAACCTCTTCGCAATCTAGCTCTTCCCTGTGCTCGGGCCCGAGCCGAGAGCCTCGCCACTTTGACTGTTGAGCAATGCGCATGGTCGCGGTCGTAATTCGGGCGTTAATCTGGATGTGACCATCTACTTAACGGGCTCGCTTTGTGTCACTCTCCCCTTGCGGACCTTTTCTCAACTCGCAGTCGTGGCCGCCGTTCAGATTCACGTCTTGTGCCCAAGGCACGCGTCGCTCAACCTCGGGCCCAACGGGGGCTGGATAAGGCTATCCTATCGGCGCACGACCAAAAGAGCGTGAGCGTGGCTAACGAGCGAAGCCGGAGGGACTCCAAGTATCCTCAACTATGAATTAAAATCAGGAACGAGGTTTTCCAAAAGCGATCTGTTTCTATTAGAACATTTCTTGCTTTTTAACATTTTTTACAGATCGCCATCTCGGGTAAGCTTTTCTTGCTCAAGCTCGGTGACTTTGGCCCTCGGGGCCGACAGCGCCTCTCGTTCTCGAGGGCTACCGTGGAGGCATCCGCACTCTGCGCGCTGCTCGCCTTGGAGTTGGGCCATGGCGCTCGCCGCCGCCCTTTTTGCGCGCTCAAGCCTCCCTTCGAGCTCCGAGATCTTGGCCTCGACCTCGGGGGGCGCCTTCACCGAGGAAGACGTCTGGTTCGCGGCGGCCTTCTCCAGCACCTCGACCTTGGCCCGCTCGTCCTCGACCGCCTTGCTAGCGCGCCCAAGCTTCTCTTCGAGTTCCAAGACCTTGGCCTCGAGCTCAGGGGATGCCTTCGGCGGGGGAGACGTCCGCTCTGCAGCAGCCTTCTCCAGTGCTTCGACTTTGGCCCGCTCGGCCTCAAGCGCCTTGGCCGACCGTGCGCGTTCTTACTCCACGGCCTTAAAGCTGTGCTCACGCTCGGAGGTCCTGGCCTGCTCGAGCTCGGCAGCGTGGGCTACCTCCTGCGCCCTCATCATCTGGCGCAGATCCTCGAGCTCTTTGGTCTTCCCCTCGAGCTCCTCCTGCTCGACCTCGATGGTCCTGATGAGCCGGGAGCGCTCTGCCTCCCGCGCCTCAACCACGTTCAGAAGGCCCGTCAGCACGACGGCATGCTCTCGAAGGCCTTGCAGCCCTTGGGAGATGTTGTCAGCCGCCTTCACGACAGGGAGAGTGACCCGAGATGAGAAAAGAGACACGGTACTCAGGGTAACATGCTGAAAGGTGCGCAGAGGGGCCCTTACCTCGCGGAGACGGTTCTCAAGGCTTGCGCGGGTGAATTCTTTGTGGTCGTCGATGCGTTCACGGGAGATCTCCTCCTCCTCGTCGGCCGCCGTGCCAGAGGCGAGGATGACCCCGGCTACCGCTGGCTGGCTTGGGCCAGGACCCTAATTCTCCACCCCAGTGGCGGCCTGGTCATCCGCTGCCTCCTCCGGTGGGTTCAACCCACCGACGGGGGAGGGCGTGGCAGCAGTGTCAGTCCCGACCTCCACGGCCGGGGCCCCGCTCGTCTCGACAACAAGGGGATGGCGGCCGGATCCGCCATGGCATTATCGACCTCCGTGGCCTGGGATGCTGCGGCCTCAGCGCCCGACGCAGCCGCAGCTGGGCAGGATGGTGGAGTTCCTGCAACCTGGTCACCTTCGGTGGCCGGTGGCGTCGCGGCCTCGACGCCCGGAGCGACCGTGGTCGGAAGAGCTTGGGGTGTCGCCTCGGGCGCAACCACGGTGCTCTGAGTGTCCTCCCTTGAGGGGGCCTCGGGAGGGTCAACGACGGCAGCTACGACGTGGGCCTCGCCGGTGTCGTAGTCCTCGCTGGTCACGGGCTCGTTCTCCTCGGATGAGTCGTCGAGCCCTTGGTTGAACTCACCGACCAGGGTCTGGCTCGGGGGCCCAGAAGAGATGCGCGCCCGGCTCGAGGGGCGGCGCGGGACCAGCTCGAAGGAATTCTCCTCCTCAGACTCGGACTCGCCCTGGACAACAGCCATCGTCAAAATGGGCAAGTTTAGAGCTCGAGTGCTTAAAGTCTGCGATCAAAAACATACACTAAGCCAGAAAGATGCGGAGGGGACGGTGCAGTCCAAGAAGCCGAGGATTTACCTGGGTCACCAGCCTCTACCTTGCTGAGGGTCGGCGAAGGTCTTGTTGCCCCGAAGCCAACGGGGCACTTCGCTTGCGTGTCCTCGCGACCTGGGGCCTCGAGGTCTGAGCCGGCTCCGCATAGCCAGCCACGGCGGGGGTCCGAGCTCTAGGCTCCGGGGCCGGGAGAGGGCTCAAGGACCTAGCGGCGGTTGCTGCGCTCTGCTACTGCAAAGAGGAAAACTCATCAACCAGCAAGGCACACAAGCACGGGCTCGGGGGCTCGACCAGCGGGATCCTTACCATGGCACGGTCACCCCACTCGACATGAGGTTTCTTCGCCTCCTGGCGGTCCGCTTCGCCCGGGGAAGGCCTCTTCTTCCCTTTTTTGCTCTTGCCCCCCGGGCAGCGAGACATCTCGTCAGACGTGTCGAGCTCCTCGATAGTCCTGCGCGCATGAAAGGATCAAGGAGGGCCCCAGGGTCACTCAGGACGAGCCATTGGTCGGGATGGCTTACCTCGGCCTTTCGACGGAGCACATTATTCGGGACGGAGTCGTCCATGGAGTAGTTGTGCGCCAGTTTCCCGAACATCTCGCTCATCTTGGCGGCAACCCAAGACTCCTTCAGCGCTGCAAAGGGGAACGACCCTCAAAGAAGATCGAGGGGCAGACTCAGGCAAGACCACGAGGCAGGGAGGCTTACCAGACGTACCCTCGCGGGTCGAGTCAATGCGCCCTTGGATCTGGTAGAACGGGTGCGTCCGCCTCCGCGGGGGGACACCCGATTCCGCAGGAATTAAAGTCGACAGCGATCGCCTGCCCGGTGAGACCGCGCTCGGAGCAGAGATGTATGGCGGCGATGGCCTCTTCATCGGCCTCGGGGTCGTCCACCTCTGGGGTCTCCTTCTTCCCGCCGATGGGCCTTCCCTCATATGACAGCGTGCCGAGTTCCCCTTTCTTCAGGTAGAACCACCGCTCGGACCATGGCCCGAGGGAGTCCCGAGCTTGGATCTTGGGGAAGGACCACTTGAGCCCTGTCCGCAGCCGAAAGTAGAGGCATCCGACCATGGGGTCCTTCCCAGAGCTAAGAGGTCAAGTACTGGAAGAAGAAGCGAGGGGTTGGGAAGGATTCTAGGAACCCCTCGCATGTGGGAGAAGATGGCGAGAGTAAGAATGGAGTTCGGCACCAGGTTTATGAGTTCGATCTCGCAACTGGTGAGGACCACGGAGAGGAACTCGCTCTCCGGGGTCCGCAGGCCGAAGAGGACGTAGTGCTCGGTGCAAACGATCTCGTCGTCCCTGGGGCGTGGCTCGGTCTCGTTGCCCGGTAGCCGCCATGTGAATGGATCAAGCAGTCCCAGGGACTCGAGTTCCTTCATCCTTGCAGGCGACAACGTGCTCCTCCCTAGCTTGGCCATGGCGATCGCGGCGATTTTGGTCGAAGGTGGGGGAGGAGGTTTTTGCTTGGGCAAGGAGGCTTGGAAGGCGAAGGGCGCTGGTCGGGAGTTTTCTCAACAGTCGTTGCGGTTTTGGGTTTATAGGCTGCGCCGTCGCCGAACCCAGTCCACGACGCTTCGAAGGGTGCGCCGACCACGATTTGACAGGTGCAATTAAGGCCTGGGCTGCGGTTTCGTGGCATAGCAGGTGTCCATCAACCGTTTGCATCCGTACCGGAGTTCCGGAGATCAAGAGGCGCCAGGTGTCATTTTCATCACGGCCTGGCGTTGCGTCTTCCGCCCGACCTCGACCTCAAGCTCGAAGGTTCCAGAAATCAGTCCCGACTATAGAGGCTCAAGGTCGCCCCGTGTTCCAGCCCCGACCTTAAGCCTCGGGGGCTAGCTGACGAGGGCTGGGTGTCCCTTGACCGGCCAGCGTGCGGTCAACGGACCCCCCAAGCTCGGGAGGCCCCGACCACGACCTGGGGGTATGCCGAGGCGTTCGACCTAGAGCGCGCTGGACCCGAGCACGACTCCGCACGACCTCGAGCTCGGGTAGGCTCTTGTTTGAAGCCGTAGTCCACCCTTGGATTTCGGATCTTACATTTGACCGGCGGTTGCCAAAGCGCGGGTCGTGGGGATGAAGCAGTCGGCAACAAGTCCGGAAAGATTCATCGCCGACCCTCAACGCATGAAGGCCACTTCCCGGGAATATCTCCCATCCGTTGCGTGCAGAGGAGGTTAAGACCAAGGATGCGCAGTCTCTCGGGACAAGACACAACACGCCATAGCTCAAGCTTAGACGTAGCCATTGTTGAACGTGAGCTGTATACACACCCCTGTACTCAGAAATAGCGAAGAATACTGCCGCAAGGCGATTGGAGTAGAGCTATTACCTCCGCAGGGGCTCGAACCAGTATAAATCTCGGCCTCACGCTCATTGTCGTCTTGCTCCGACCAACGTCGCATCTCCTCCGTTCCTTCGTTTGAGCAAAGCGCAGCTCGGGTCCCGTATCATTCTAACCCCCCATCTCACTTCTTGCGGTTGGCGATCCCGATCGTCGACAATTTGAATTACATATTAATATAAAGTATCGTTATATTAATATGGTATAACAATATAGTATATAAAGTATCATTAAATTATAATTCAAATATATTAAAGCATCACAATATTTGGTTTTTACAATAGTCTGTTTACAAATATAGTGTGACTACAACTCATTTACTTTGGTTTTTGCACCAACTCTAGTAGAAAGTTGCTTGTGGAACTCGCCGTTTGGATTGATGACCTCATCATGAACAAATCTGGTGATCTGCTCTTAAATTGCTAAAATTTTTGTTAGTAGTAACTTATTGGTTCTCATCTTGGGGCACTATTATTGAAGAAATAAGAAAGTTAATTAATGATGATATATGTTAAATGAAAGAAAAGTAGGCATCAATGTGTAATTATATACCATGGCTTCGTTGTAGCCGACACTCTCCATGACAATTGAATGTATATTTGTACATGCATAATATGCACATAAATGGTTTCTTGGGTCTTTCTTCATGCATGGAAAGTTGGTTAGTATTTGAAAATCGAATGGAATATTACTAGAGCAATAACGCAACGATCGAGTTTACCTGTTCAATATGTCCCAAAAGTCTTGATACAGATTAGTTGGTTTTCTCCTCAAGTCCAAGACAAAAATCTTGCTAGCATCTAACTCGATGACGAGGAGGACCCAATGAAACCTACACATATATGTCAACATAGCCCATTTGTTCCACATCGTGTTACACAAAAATAGTTAAACGATATTAGAAGTAGGGAAATACATACTTAAAGTTATAGGGTAAAAGTATGGAGGTTTTGTATTGCAGCTTCAAGAAAGTATTAAATAAATAGTCTTCAAGATACTGTGGAGACTGCTTCACAATTTTCTCGTTGGCAAGCCCCAGATCGAGAAAGGATAACTTGTCATTGCCATTTCTTCTACATGTTTATATCTCCATTCTACATAAGAAAGAAGTTAGACATGCAATTAAACGGTACAAGAATGTACAATAATATACATAGAGACTTACAAAGTCCACAGTCTGAGTATATTCATGTCCAGGGCATCTTGCTGGTACAACATATACAACTCCTCGAAACCCACCCAGAAGATGTTATCCTTATTGTGAAAATCAGACTCGGTGTATCTGACTGGGAATGCCTTCATACCATCATTGGACCACTGCATATACCATTGATAGATGTGCCGTAGTTGTATTGTTAGATGGTCTAAATGAACTGGTTCATCCAGCGGTTACCCCATAAAGAACTTTCACCTTAGACCTTACTCGTGAGCACGATTTTGTTGAGCAGCATCTCCTTGAGCTTCCAACCTCAATGCGTTGGCACTAGCCGCCTTCAAGTATTGTTTTCTAGAGATGCACTCATAGTTTGACATTTCGCAAGGTTTAGAAGCCTGTCCCATCTTTTTCACTTTTCCCATGCTCAAGAAAAACTTCGCGTATTAGCATCAACTTTAGTCTTCTCATGTGATGGCACATTTTTGAAGTGAGATGTTACGCTGGCGCTTATTTGCTTTTTTCGTTCTTGTTTAGTCATCTCAGCTGGTAATTTCTTCTGAGGCTGTGTTGACTTCACAGATGACTAAGATTTGCTAGACAATGGTGCCGACTTTCGAGATGGTGCTGGTGTTCGATTCTTTTTAGGTACCCGTAGAGGAGTTGGACTTTTCCTGGGTGGTGCCGGCAAAAGAGTTGGACTTTTCCTAGGTGGTGCCAGCGGAGGTGTTGGACTTTTTCTGTGTGGTGGCGACAAGGGCGGGAGGTCTCTGTGTGGAGAGTGCGGCTGATCATCATCATCATCATCTTTGTTATCCTCATCATCCGGGCCAAACTTAGGGCCTATTTGGTAGAGCTCCAGATTCCAGCTTCTCCTGAAATCTGAAACTTGTAGGCTAAAATAAAGTGAATTAAGTTTATATTTTTGGTCTAAAATGTAAACAAGATGATCTATCTAAACACTCTTAATGTACTCACAGCTTCAGCTTCATGAATCTGGTGAAGCTAAAATTTTCAGCTTCACTAGATTCTCAGAATCTGGAGAAGCTGAATCTCTGCAAAACAGGCCCTTAATCAAGCTCTTGCGCCACATGAGGAAGCCATGCACGTTTTCTCCAAGTTTGTTTTTGCCGTCCTCACCAGGGATCTCTACCTTCATTTTATGGTATTGATGGACTATACTATCCACTTCGACCCTAGTGAATCTCGATGGTATCAGGCGGTAGTGCAGAACCTGCGAAGAGCCTCATGGCCAAGCCCTGCCATCAGCCACTTTGATGGTAATGCTATGTGCGGACAAATGCAGCTTGCACGGTGTCGGTTCTATGATGTCATCCAGTTGAAAATGAAGTCCATTCTCTTTGGGAATCCCTATGGACGCGCAGCTGCTCTTACGAGCATCGCGACTGAAGATCCGAGGGCTGTCATAGGGTGGCAGTCGTGAGCTAAGAGCTTTCTGTACTGCTTGCTCCACAACCTTATCTAGCTCTGCTCTCTGTTCCGCTAATGCTCTCGCCATAGCATCTTTTATTTGACAGTCCAGTTGATCTTCTCTTATTCTCTTCGGACGCCTATACAATGATGCGTCAGTTGGGAAGCCTTCTTTCCATGACACTAACCCAACTCCTTGGGTGCGACCAGGGTGCTCCTTGTTACCCAGGACTACGGTTAGCTTGCATTCTCCCTTTGTGTGAACTTTCCTCTGCAAACGTCATTAGCCTCCAATTAAATCATGGCAGATCATCTTTCTAGACCATGGATGATAGCCATGTACATATACCTTCTAGATCTGACATTGGGTTTGTAGGTGTAGATACAGACCTTGGGTTTGTAGGCTGTGGAGGAGGAGGGTCTACTTGGAGCCGGCATCTAGGAGGTGAGCAAATCCTAGATCTACGGGCGAGTCACCGAGTCCCAGATCTGTGGTGCAGGCGAGAGTCCTTGTCTGGCTGTCCCTGATGAGTTACGACTATGTTGGCCCCGGTGGCTAGCGACGGGCGTTGGGAGCGGCCGGCACGGCTGCACGTTGGGAGCGGCTAGATGCCGAAGTGGCTGCATGCTAGGAAGTGCCGAAGTGGGAAGAGTGATGACAGTGTTGGTCCCTGGCGGGTGGCGATGGGCGTTGGGAGTGGCCGGCGTAGCTACACGCTGGGAAGTGCGAATGGTATGGGACGAGAGGAGTGGAGACTGGAAGAAGTGCAGCCGCCAGACGGCCCGGGAGGAGTTAGGAGTGGGATGGGGAACACTTCGTGGATACTGGAGATTGGGAGAAGAGAAATTTTGGATCTAGGGTTTTCTAAGCATGGGTTGACCTGTTAGAGCTAATCAGGGACGAGGGCGGGGAACGGGGACGGGGAACAATAGAATGTCCCCGCCCCACCATCCCCGATAGTGCAACAATTTCCCCGATATGCCCCTGGAGGGAGGAGATTTCCCCATCCCCGTCCCCCTAATAAGGGAATTCCCCTTAGGGAAATGGGGATCGGGGCCTCATTGCCATCTCTAGCTATGAGTATCGATTTATACACAAAGTTAAAGAGAAGTTAAATTGTAAGCCGATGGATGTATGCATTCTTGGTTGTTGCTTTTTGTAGTCCAAGATAGAAGGGACATGAACACCAAGAGAGCCTAATGAGTAGCCCACCAGGGCTATCACGATAGGGCATGGCCGCTTGCTGGATTAGCCGACACTCGATGAGTCATGAAAGGCCATGTGGAGTTCTACTTATGTTAGTGATGAGTATTTGACTAAATTTGAGCTTGTTAAGCTCTAGTTTGAGTTTTATTTAAATTGAATTTCCAATTTGAAGCAATTTGAGTTGAGACTATCAAGTTCTGGCTTGGTCGATTACTGTTAAGTTCTAGCTTGGTCGAGTAATGCCCCGCCAGCTTGTGATCGAATGATTCGAGTAGATTTATAATCACTAAGTATCGAGTAGGAATATCACTGAGTTGAGCGGAGGGTTCATTCAAGTGCTTGGTCATTATCGCCAAGTTCTGGCTTGGTCGAGTAATGCCCTGCCAGCTTATGGTCAAATGTTTCAAGTCAACTGGGAATTGCTAATTATCGAGTAGGGATATTGCCGGGTCGAGCACCCTGCCATTAGCCCATCTCGAGTCCTTGGGTTAGCCACAAGTTACTTGATATCGACTCATCAATTTGACTCTGAGTAGAGTTACTTGATGCTCTTGGGATATGCATTTTGAATTTGTGTGATATTTATTGCATATCATATTGGGCAATGCTATGTGGTGTGTTTTCCTAACTTTTGATGGTTGTAGGACGACGGTGCTAGATCATGGTGATGAGGAGGATGATCGGGACTAGGCGAGGTAGTCGGAGGTTTAGACGGTCGAGGATTGCCGAAGATGATCGGAGACGAAGTCAGTACAAACCTAGAAGATAAGGAATGGATGAGATGCTAGCTAGGGGCTGATTGAATCAAGGAGGGTTGTTGGATCACGGTCTAGATGATAGAGTAGTGGGTCTAGTTAGTATGCCTTGAAAAGTGTGCAAAAACCCGTTATGTGTGTGGGTTCAGGTTAGTCCATGTATGAGTGAATGAGCAATCCTAACCCTTGATGGTGGTCCTTAGGGTAGAAGGAACTTATCCAAGGGTGGAGGGTAACTCAAGAGTAGTATAAATAGAGGGGTAGGGGTAGCCTTTACCTCCTTGAAGGTTTTTGAGGTTTTTGGTGCTCCTTTGACCTTTGCCCACCTTGTAGTGAGGCTTTGTAAATATTCCTTCCAAGAAATCCAAAATATATTTCCCTTATACTTGAATTTACTTTCCGCTTTTACATTACGCATTAAATTCAACAATTTACTTTCAAGCATTTAAATTCTGCACTTACATTCTTGCAATTTACTTATACGCAATCTGGATCTGCCTCCCCTCCTTCTACATACTATTGCTTCTTATTTCAAAGAATCGTTGCATTTTTGTTGCAAGAGACTGATCTTGTGTTCTTGAGTGATTCATTATTGTAGATTGTGTTTACGGAGATTTTAACTTGAGTTCTTACTTGCTGTGACAAGTGGGAGGTTATCCAAGATCATCTTGATCATCAAAACCCCATGATCAAATCCAAGATCAAGTTCTTGTGTTTTGCTTGAATGTGGTGTGTTTTCTCTTCTCGGTCAAAAAGGTCGGAACTTTGACATTGATCCTTGCGATTGAAGGTTGGAATAAGTTTCTAACATTCTTAAGATTACATCTACCAAGTTTCGTGAGTTTTTGTTCAGCCGATCAAAAGATTCCTTAAATTTGCTTTTGAGTCATGCCGTCAAAGTCTGTTCTTGGGCTTGGTGCTACCTCTCCTTCTCATTTATTCCCTTTTGAGTATTTTCTTTGAGGGCTTGGGTAAACAATTTTGAGTGAGAAAATTTTATTTAGGATCATTTACCCCCTTCTGATTGCCATCTTGTTCCTTCATATCAACTAGTTTCGTTCCTGCTGCGTTAGTCTGCAAAATTGAGAAAAGCCAATCAGTAAAGTTCAAAAATATTTAAGAGGATTATTGATGGGTAAAATCTAAACTACCCGATACCTCGCTAGTAATATTAACTATACTTATGTTAGTATAGTCTGATGAGCTAGTGTTGCTGCTAGAACTCGAGCCACTACAAGCAGTGTTAATTGGTGTCGACTTAACAGTTTGCAGATCCAGGAAAAATTCGGTGACCACCGCTGACACAATGTGCTCCATAGGGAATAATACTACACAAATAGCCAACCACCAATTGGTGTAGTTGCCTACCCTCCTAGTTTGCAAGATGATGTTGACGCTAGACAAATGGCGAAGTCAATCCCTTGGCCTGATCCGATAAAGAAGTTGGAAGCTCAGAGATAATTAGCTAAATCATAGTTGTCTGGCATACATAGATGGGTGATACAACTCATAAGAGGGCTAGTAAGTCCGATTTCTTGTGCGTAAGCCGACAAATAGTGCCCTTGGCGACAAAAAATCTTGTACATATCCAATGTCCTTCGGGCATTTCATTGTTGTCGGCTACTAGGTGAAACTATGGTCAGGGAAAGCTGCCAGCTTCGTTGTAACTAAAAAGGTCATTTTGGTAGAAGTCCATTTGAGTGAGCTGAAAGAAGAAAGCTAGAAATTTCCTTGCTCCGATTTGGGTGAGTCTTGGTTGGGTGCAGGAGAAAAGGATCGATAAATTTTTTGTCAAACGATTGACTATCTCTAAACTCAGGTTCTTGGCCTTCTGGAGTTCCCTTTAGGGGATAACTGGTGACTTTGGCTGAATCAATACTAAAGGGTCGACTAAGGATGCAATACAACTAGACTTGTATGAACCATAACAGACCACCAACATTACCAATTGAATAGTGACCCATTCCTGTAAAAAGCTGACTACGGATTGCATGCATCATTTGGTATATTGCTCCCAAGAAAAGCTCTCCCAATGCAAGACGACGACCCTCAACTACTTATTCTGCTACAACTTGATATATTTGTGTCGGCCCAAGTGATGCCCCACAAAAGGAATCGATCAAGCCACATGTTTAGGAAGGCAATGTGTTCTTTATCAAACACTGAGTTGACTCCTTTGTTATTGCTAATATACTTGTTCCAGCCCTCTCCCTTGGAATGGATCAACTTATGCTGGGGTTTGGCGTTAAAAGCCGATATTTGGTCTCCATCAGGTCGGTGGCAATAAACCTATGCCACATCTAAGAAAGTTGGTCCGAGAGGGCCAGTTCTGAACATAAAGGCATTAATATGTCTGACCAAAAATAATAGGTAGTACTGGTTGTGGCTATCGAGTATGGAGATGAGTACCTGGCTGGGATCCATTGAGCCATTGTGAAAAATTGAGCAAGTTGACAAAGGTTACTGAGCAGGAGCTTGAACTGTGTAAGACAAAGATGAAGCTGATAGCAGAGAGTCTGAGAGCTTGAGTGCATGAAAATATCAAGTGAGTGGACTTCATATTTATAGGGGTGAAAAATATGAAGAGGCGGGAGGTTTTTTCGATTGGTTGCAAGCGGTTAATGGTGAAGATACATGTCTTAAGATTTTACGGTGCCATAACTGGAGCAGTTACCAAGAATGATGGTTCAAATATTATGTTAAGCTGATCAATGATAAAGCCGATAAAGAAGATTTTTTGGAAGATAACCTGCTATCTCCTAAAAATGGGGGCATATGTTAGCATTCAAGTTTGGTAAGGCATGATCAATTTGGCAAGCTAATAAGAAAAATGGATATTTCTAGCCGATATTTGTTAAAAAGGGAAAGGTTAAGTTAAAAATAGGATTATGACCAATGTTGATCTAAAGATAGAATTTTATCCGTACGAAGGTCGATATAGATCATGGTTGGCTATGTAGTGGAGAAGGATACGATCGGCCTATTGCACTATTAAAAAAAGATTGAGGGTGAGCAGAAACATACACAATCAATTAAACAACTCGTATCTACTTTATTTACTTTTTCCTATCAATTAGAAATAGTCTTTTAACTTATATTCTTTTATATTCATCATTGATCAATAAAGTTGCACATTGCCGATCATTGATCTTCTTCGATTACACCATGTTTGGTTTTTCTCCGATCTTATTGCACACTGCCTTTTTTTGGAAAAGTCTACCTTTACCAACCATCCAATTAGCCCTAATAAGCTAATTAGAATTATCATCACTTTTGATTTGATTAGTTTCTTATAGTTGTTTAAATACTTGCTGATTATCACATTATATCTACTTTGAGCATAATTTTTTTCAATCCATCTTGCTGATTGCAGGATCAAATCAGCTACACGCTTTGAACCTCTTGAACCCGGTGTTTGCGTATGTTTGAGCTTCAATCCATCATCATATTTTTCGAGACCAACAACAACCGACCAATATATACCAATCCTTTTAGCGGAGAGAATTCCCGACCTCTCGGCCACACCACGTCGGCCTACCCGCGCTTGCATACTATCTAATGTGCACTACTCATAGTTCAATAGTGTCATTAGCGTAGCCTGGCTGAGGAGGAATGGACGAGATCTTCATTCCCACTGAGCCTAGCTCCAAAAGTAATCTTTGCACTAATCAAGCCTGGCTTGGGAGGGCCTCCAGCCGACCAAACACGAAGAGGTTGCACGCTGCCAGCCTAGCTCAGGGTCTATGCACCCAACCAATCACGCCATGAATTACTTCCTCTATCCAAAAATATATAGATTTTTGTAAAAAATCAACTATATGTAGAGAATTTTGTTAAAAATCCAAATGCATCTCAAAGTTTGATAGAAAACCAGCCACAAATTTTATATAGTTGCAAATCCCCTGCCCAAACCCCCAATGCCCAATTTACTCACTAAAGCTCCTATAAGTCAAGAACCACTAATTAGAGATTACATCCAAGTCCATCCGACCGCGAGAATCCTGCCGCACAGTCGCATCATCAGTGATCACCCATGATGGTCCTTCTTCCTAGTCCCTCTATTCTCCCACTGTTGCAATATGCTTTATTCTCTCATGCTCGGCTCATGCACCATATATACACTATGCTGGCACATCTTCCCTACTCATAATCCACAAGACCGGTCTATTGGCAACATTTAAGGGGCTTTAGTGTGTAAATTACCTCTTGCTAGTTCATTTTTCACAACATTTAAGGGGCTATTTGGCAGAGCTCCAGCTCTATTTTTTCAGCTCTGCTCCACAACTCCACTGCAGAACTAGAGTTGGAGTTGTTGTGTTTGGCCATGAGATTAGCTCCAGATCCTAGAATGATGGTGAATGGTCAACATTACCCTCAAAGAAAGGCTTATTGGCTGTGATTTTTGTTTTCTTCAAAGCTAGGGTTGCTGTTCAACACAGCAAATGCACATGTTGCCGTCAAAGGTCCTTAAGCACATGTTGCCGCTGTTTTTAAGGTAAACGAATAGAACTTGTGTTAAGTTTTTCTCATGTTTTATCTGATCTTCCTCATTTGGATAACGTATTTCCTACTCAAATTTGCTGACAACCTATTTGGATATCAGAATTAAAGGTTGAAAATTGCAATTCAGTTCAGAGACCGTTTGGATACATCTAGAATTGGATCTAGATTTTTTACCGAATTGTGACATACTATTTTGCAGCGAGGTAGTAAAATAGAATATGACCACAGTAGTATCACTACAGAAAAAATATACTTCGTCAGATTTATCCCTTTCTTTTCAAAATAAATTGGGGAATTGCATATTTGTTGTATCTTTCTGGTATGGTAGGTATGTAGTTAGGATCTCGATCAACTTTTTTGATGTCCCAGCCTCCACTAGCATGCTCACGTATGAAGTTATGAAGCACCATAGTAGCAGCAACAATCATTTTTTGTTTGTGCATCGGATAGCTTGGCATCTTGTACAGGATTTGCCACTTCATCTTCAATACTCCAAATGATCGCTCGATAACATTACGCACGGATGAGTGCACTCTATTGAACTTCTCCCTAGGAGTATTCTGTTCCATACCTCTATGCCACTCAGGTAAATGATATCTTTCTCCCTTGTATGGTGCTAGGTAACCAGGTCGGTTAGGATAGCCCGCATCAACAACATAATACTTGCCTGTCAAAATAAAAAGGTAAAGCAAGTTATTATTTCAATATAAGACTTGCTTGTAAATTTCATGAAAAATTGGAAGTGCATTACCTTGTGGAGGATGTGGAAAGAACTCTCGATCCACTCTGATCGCATGGTACAATACACTTGTGTCATGCATTGCTCCCGGTTGACCAGTTGCTACATAAGTGAATCGCATATCAAAGTCACAAACTGCGAGCACATTTTGGGTTTGAATTCCAGTTTTTCCAACATACCTTATTTGCTCTTCAGGCGCAAGAGTTACACGAATATGAGTTCCATCAAGAGCACCAATGCAATCTTTGAAGTGTGGATAAGCTCTCTTATCATCTCTAATCCTCTTATGGACAGTTACAAAATTAGGATCTTGAGGTCTTAGGTAATCTTTTGACATAGCAACCAAGCAATTTAGAACCTCATCAAACTTCCTACTAATGGTTTCACCTGAATGCTTAAACCGATTTTGACCTCTCCTATTTGACTCACATCCACCACATGTAAATAGAAAAATTGCTAGCGTTTCATAAGTGCTCATGTGTATAGATGATTGCAATCCATACCTATTCACCAGCAAACCATGTAGATCCATGAAGATAGTTTCGTTCATACGTAGTTGGGTATGACATTCTCCAGGAGTATTTAGCGTCTCAATCAACCATCCCATGCCACTTGTTCGTGATGTCCTTGGTGATGCCTTGTGTAGGTAAAACTCACAATATATTTGAGCTATTTCAGCAGCACCCAAAACCATATCAAAAAAATTTTCCAACTCTTCACTAGAATCATCACTATCACTTTCAGACATCTGTACAATAAACATCAATATGAGACACAACAATAATAATAGTCTTCAAATACAATGACAATAATTAATAGTCTTCAAACACAATGATAATAATTAATAGTCTTCAAACAAATTATCTTGAAATAGAATGACAATATCCAAACATGACATACACAAATATTCTTGCTACACAAATAAGAAATCAATACAACTAGTTCAAAAACACATCTCATTACTGCCCATACTTGTCAACGTACTTTCTCCTTAGCCAATCAAATCTAATATCATTACTGGGCAATGTCATGAACATCTCCCTCTGCTCCCTTTTCACAAACAAATCAGTAGTAATGTAATGCTCATTGCTTCCATAGTTTGCACCACAAGAAACAACAAGTTCCATGACTTGTGCAATGGAAGTACGATCTGCATGTTTAGCAGCCACAGATGAGGCCGAATCAGCTATTTTCATAATTTTTTCTTGAATGACAAGAGTTGTACTTGTCTTAACCTTCTTGCCTTTACCAGGAACAAGACGAGCACATCTCTTGCCTTCATCCTCCCAGTCTTCTGTAGCTACATTTTGTGCATCACTATTTGCAGAAGGTGCTACTGGGGTGGCACCCATAGGATTCCAATGGTCTTCAACATCATTGGAAATGTCACGATACATTTGCCTAAGATCTTCGTTTTGAATGCCTTTTTTCTTATATTTGCCACAACCTGGAATGTCCTGGCACATTGGAAATAAACATAAATTAGTTCATTAATCATGGAATGTCCTAGCACATTGGAAATATGTGCACAAACTAACCTTCTTTGCCTTCTCCCACCATTTATCATACTGTTGAAGAGTACCTTTCTCATGGTCCCAACCCCCGCCTGTCTGCCTCAACAACAACTTATTCCATGCTGTAAATTCAACTTTCAACTTATCCCACTTGTTCTTAAGTTGAGTCTTGTTGAGTTCTATGCCTGTTCTTTCTTTAAACCTTTTTCTAATCTCTATGTAACCAACAGAGTTCAAGTGCGTGTTTGGTCGGTTTCCAATCTCCACTTGTTCAGCAAACAACTCACAAATGATTCTAGTGTTCAAATCATTCCACTCAACAGCCATCTGGACAAATTATCATCATATTGCAAAATGTGTAAGCAAGAAGAATGCATCTTTACAAGCATCTTGTAGATAATATCGAAAAGCACTAAAATATAGGAATCGTTCAAGGAAGAGAAAGCATGCGCCAATGCATACGTTTTCCTACCTGATCGGTTTTCTTTGTAGCCCATGCATTGCTAGCGCCCCGATAATGACATTCCATGATATAACATTTTTATTAGGTATTTCACTGAATAATCCTATGGCTGTGTCTACCTGACCACATCTTGCATACATGTCAAGAAGTGAGTTAACTAGGGTGATACCAGGATTGTTAGAACTGTCTCTGATATAGCGGTGTATCATCTTTCCAGAAGCCAAATCGCCATTTTGCCCGCTAGCAAAGAGGACACCAGCCAAGGTAAACTCATCTGGAGTGAGACCTAGGGATTTCATACGGTTAAAAAGATCCAATGCTTCATGGCATCGGCCACCTTGAACATAGCAAGAGATCATGGCATTCCAAGAGACTATGTTTGTGGCGTTGAGGCCTTGTGTGGATGGGTTTCTGATGGGTTGCAGACCGTATCTAGTAGTTGACCAATGGTTGAAGTAGACTTTGAGATGCAACCTCCTGTTTTGGTTAGGCATGTAGGAAGGCCTAGAATAAAAAGAATCAAGCCTGCACACTAAGGAGGAAGAAAAAGGGGGCCATACCAATGCAAGAGGTGTTTCCAGTTTGGTCACACACAAAATGGGTGCACTAACCTACCACCACCACATTCCCTAAAACATGATGCAAGAGAGCTTAGGACCTCTAACTAGAAGTAGGGCTGCTCAAACACCCAACAGAGCTACCTCAGGTGCAGGGGTTCATATTGGCTCACCTGCTAGTAGCAAGAAGAGGAGGCTCAACTTATAAGAGTAGTTACATGAGTTGATGCTTTTGGTGACATGTACTGTTGTGTTGAGCTTTAGGAACTGTGACATCTTTTGTGTGATGGTTGGTACTCTGTGATGTCACAATCTAAAAACAATTTATGATGTCTGTGTTAAACACCTTGTAAGTTGTCGAACAATTTGTGAGTTCATTCTGTTACTTCTAGAATTATTGTCTTTCACTTAATTGCATTTTAGATCTTCTTTTCTTCCAAATTTAGAAACTACATGCTAAAAACCAAGTACCAAGCATCACATGATACAAATAAACAATGTCAGATCTTGCTTCTATTTGCTTCTGGTGTACATGCTTATGCAGTGAAATGTAGAATATCAGCACAAATTCAATGATTTGATTCACATATATTTCATTAAATCAACTTCATTGAACAACAAAAAATTTATACATCCATTCTTATTACAGAACTTATCTGATTTCTAGTTTGAAGTCACAAGAGAAATCACTCCTAGCTGACTAGATGAACACACATTGGATGTACAAGTGGAATTGCTAGTACTTTGGTGTGAAGTGGAATGACAGTGAGCTTTTGCAAAGACTTATGGAATGGACATTTGCCTTCTCTAAAATTTCCAAGGCTCTACTCCTTTGCCAAGAATGAAGATAGCTAATTGGGCACACCATTTCAATCTACCCCTGTCAGTGCAGGCACATGCTGAACTCTAAGAACTACATAATCTCTTTGCAAAATTTACTTGTAGCAAAAGCAACAATGATCAATGGACATATATCTAGAATCAATCTACATTTTCGTCCAAGAGATATTACAATCATCAAACTCCAGAAAATACATACAACATCACCCATCAAATGGATCTGGCAAAGCAAGTGTATACCTTGGCACGCTGAGAGGGGCAGCAAGAGTGGAGGGAGACGCGAGGAGGGGCAGTAGCGGCCGCGCTGGGAGGAGGGTCGCTGGTGCTTCGCTGGGAGAAGGGGCAGCGGCGGCCAAGCTGGGAGGAGGGTCGCCGGTGCTTTGCTGGGAGAAGGGGCGGCGACGGCTGCGCTGGGAGGGGTGTCGCCGGTGCTTCGCTGGGAGGGAGACGCGAGGAGGGCGGTGGCCGATCAAGCCAGGGCGCAGGGGCGGAGGGGCGCGGTGGCTGCGCTGTGAGGGGAAGCGGGAGGGGAGGGAGACACAAAGAGGGGCGGCGGCCGAGCGAAGGCGCAGGGAGGGGCGGCGTCAAGGGAGGGGAGTGTCGCCAACGGCCGAGCACAGGCACAGGGGCGGCGGTTGAGCACAGGCGCAGGGAGGGCGGCATCAAGGGAGGGGAGCGCAAGCCCTAGCAGCAAGGAGAGAGCCGGGTCGGGTGGGATCGGGAGGGGGTATTACCCCTGTGGCAAAGGTGGGTAATTTCACCCCAACTCCACGTCTACTCTGAAAAAACCCATCCGTGGAGCACCTGTTTCCTTGCTCCAAAAAACTGTACTGGAACTCTTGCTGCTCCACGGAGTTGCCTGCTCCATTGTTTTCTGGAGTTGGGGTGTTTGGCAGTGCTCCACCCAGATCTGGGGTGGAGTTAGGAGCTGGAGCTCTGCCAAACAGGCCCTTAAGATGTGGATGGGATTTTGACAAGCCCTAACTTGCAAGTTGGTTTTGTAAAAATCCAAAAAAAATATATGGTGGATTGTTTGAATGGATAATTCTTACTATGCCACTCTAAAGATTGGCAACTACCGGAATACCACTCTAAAGATTTTTCTTCAGATAATACTATTCCAATCATGTTTCATAAATACACCAAGGATGAAGTCCTCGACTACATCCCTGCAGCGAATGTTACCCTCTTCTCTTGTGCTAAAGCCCGGTTGTGCACAACCGGCACCAAGGCTTGACTAGTGCTGGTTAGTTAAGCACAGTCTAAGCGGTGGTTGGAGCCACCTTTTTCTAAGCACCTCTAGTAGAGGTCCTCAGTTTCTGGTCAGTGGAGTAGACGCCGAGACCTTAGACTGGTTGGCAGCCTGCTTCTAACCATGCATCTGAAAATGAGTTTATCTGTTAACATGATGAATTAACAAAAATAACCAAAGAAATTTCTCGGTACTCACATGATGTGTTCATTAATGAACTCATCACTTTGCCAGATCAGGCTAGAATGTTGTTCGTTCAAGGTAGCCTAGTCAGACCTGTTATAAGAGACATGCAGCATGTATGCAACTCTTAACCAAGTCTCTTCGGCTGTTAGAACTGATAGAAGAAAATACCCATAAAAGTTAGTAAAAATCCTTTTAATAAAGAAAAGAAGAGGTCAATAATTGAAATCTTCTTACCTTCAGGTTCATTCTTAGTTGAATCCTGGTCGCCTTCCATCTTCTAAGCGAATCTAAATAGCCACTTCAAGGGGCTCACCTTGTGGTACAGAAAATCAAAGATGATCTTTTGCCCCGTTAAGCTTCCTTTCACCAACAATGTCATTTTCCTCATCGGTAAGGACCAGCGATCCTTCTCCCTCGTCGTTTTAGCCCTTGTCTATATTGGAGCCGCTTTCCCGGTGAATCAGAGACGGCTACCCCTTGGGATTTCGGAGTAAAACCACTCTCGCAGATAATGATGCCATGTGTCCTTAGTCGAGAGGAGGGATAATGGGAGCCAATTTTATTTTAGAGCGTAAAATAAGTGCTCCCAAAAATAACTTGAATCTTATTATTGCTAGTATATTGGTAGAAATAGTGGAAAAGACAAAGTGGTGGAGGAATGCCAAGGAAACCTTTGCAAAGATACGAGAAAACACTCAAAATTAGAATAGAATTTGGGGGAAGGTGGTGGAGCTCGATCTCTGTAACGATCCTCTTTGTTCTTACAGAATACCAAGAAGGATGATCTATATGCATACAATACTAGTCCTATGACAGTGGCTACTACGTACATTTACAACATTGGTAACATATCCAGACACAATATTATACATATATTAGTAGAAACTGTTTATACAATAAAGTCTTACAATTTAGAGTAAGTTGCAGTGGAAAATTCAAAAGCCTTGTAGTATGCCCATACAAATCCTCAAGCAACTGACAAGGTATAATCCCTAGAAGATCGCATCATCGAAATTCTTGTATCCTACGATGAAGTGTATATCTTTGGAGGCCTTTTCTTCAAGTAAACCAAAAAATAAGTAAGAGCGAGTACTTTCATACTCAGCAAGACTTAAGGTGTATCACAATAGTGCAGTAAATGCAGGCTATGTCAAAAGAGGCTTCTAGGTTATTTTTGCATAAAGCAAATTTGAACATGTAAATCATGTAGTAATTTACAAACAGAATTTTGTAAGAGCAAATTTGATAGGTGTATAGATAAATAAGAGTAGCATAGCATAGTATAACTCATAGTTCTCCATGAATGTGAGAATCACATCAACTCATTGCCATTCCCTAGCATAAAATCTGAAACATAGACTTTCCAACAAATATCTCCAATTAAAATTATTTTGAAAATACCAAAACTTCTAACTATGCGATGACTTTACCAAGTATCCATGACCATGGGTGTAGCTTTTTGAAAAGATTTATACTATGCAAAGATGTACTTCTTTGCCCACAAGTCATGCCCTTTTCTTTTTGCCACTATTTTAAGCTCCTTTGGCATGTGACCAGAATATTCATGAGGAAACCTTTACATTATCTGGATTAACTTTTCACTAGCCCGATGATGACAAACCCTTCCTATAACAATAGAAGATATTTGTACACTCATTGTACTCTCAACAGGCTATTCCTGTTGAGTCCTCACTTCCCCATGTTCTATAGAGGTGGAAGATATTTGTACAACGTTATACTCTCAACAGTTCACTCCTGTTGAGTCCTCACTTCCCCATCATAACAAGGCGTATATCGTTGTATTGGTATGTAGAAACCACTACGAGCAATTAGTCTCAGAAAGCCTGTACTACTTCAGCCTTCCAATGTGCAAAGTTAAACTAGATAACTTAATTAGTTTAAGATCGTCCCATACCAGTACTTGTGGTTGTATGTGTCCTTGGTCTGACCCGGGCGATAATTCCCCCTATCTACATGCAAGTCATATGCACATCTAGCTATTGCTAATAATCTCCCACATGAAAACAAAAGTTTTATTTTCATTTTTACTAAAATATCAACAACCTTTAATGTCATATCCAACCTTGTTAAATTCTCAAGAAACAGTTTAATCTGATTATTTTAATTTTCATTACTAAAGCATGGCTAAGCATGATTAATATGTAATCATATATATTCATGTTGACATTATGTATTGTCTAATCTTGTTCTAGGATTATCAAGGTTCATAGTTCAATATTTATTAGGAAAGTTCCATGAGATAGGGTTATAGCTACTAGTACCACAATATAGCAAATTTAGAGAAAATACACGGATGCATAAATAGATTTGACAAAATAAAACAAAAATCAAAACACTGGGATCAATGTGATGAAAGGGGTGCTTGCCTTACTTTGTTGGTTCAGGGGTCGACTTAGGGTCAAAATCTTCACTAGCAGCTTCAACTACGTCAGTGTCTACACATTTCTATCGTATAACATCATTAAGGAGCAATGACAATAAGAGGCAAAAAGAAATCAAATGAAACCAAATTCAAGAATAACTTAAAATAGAATGTTCTAGTGATAAAAATATTTTAAATGTTGATTTCTCATTATTTGAGTTCATTCGTTTCTATTATGGATCTTAGGGTTTGTATTATGTGGGGTTATGCTCTTAATAGGATTCAGATGCAAAGCATGTTTAATTAGAATTTTTTTTACAGAATAGAATGATCTTGCCTTAGGGAGCATTCTTAAGTTGGTCCTATTGGTATTACTATTTATTTGTGATATTGTATTCATTTCCTAATCTTATGTATTTTTAAAGTATATGTTATAGAAGGTTATATATTATTTATATTATATATATATAATATATATATATATATATATATATATATGCAATCATTTTTGTAGTATTAGAAGGCCTTATCCTCATAAATGTCTTGAAACTAGTTTTGTATATTTTAGCTTTTATTTGTGGAAGTTATTGATGTTTTAGTTTTTATGTACATAGAAAATGAAATCTATTATGAATTTAATTCAAACTAAATCAAACATTAGATCTTTTTGTAGGTTGAGATGGTCTTTGACCTAAGGAATGTTTTGAAACTAGTCCTATGTGATCTAACACTTATTTGCGATATTTTATTTATATTTTGAATCCTTAAGTAGTATATTACATGAAAGTATGTTTCACTTAGGGAAGTTAAGAGCAAACCATGAATTATCATAATGATTTTTTTAAAGTATTAGATGGTCTGGTCCTATATAGCATTTAACAACTGGTTTTTTATGTATGAACATCTATTTATAAAGGTTCTTCACATTTTAACTTTTGTACGTGGAAAGAAAAGTTATTTAGGAACTCAACTCAAACTAAGTTAAACATTAACTATTCTTACATGATTAGATGATATGGACCTATAGTGTGTTTAGAAAATGGTTTTACATGTATTATCCTCTATTTACAAAAGTTATGCATATGCAACTACTATGTGCATATAAAACATGGTCTTTTGTAAACTTGGTTCGAACCTAATCATACATAAAATATTTTTGCATACATGGTTATGATGGTCTTAACAAGGCTTAGGAATTTTTTTTACTACATTTTGATTTTCTATGCATAAGTTACACCTATTTGATTTTCCAATGTATTTTAATTAACTTTCTTATGATTTGGATACAAACTAAGTCTAAATCTAAATATTTTTACATATTTGGAACATTCATGACCCCAGGAACATATTAAAATTGGTTTCATTAATTAAAGAGCTAGGGTTTATACATTTTCAGTAGTAACCATATTAGGGTTTACACAAGTTTTAATTCAAATAATTCAAACTGAGTTTAAAAATTAAATATTTTTTTTTGCAAAAAATGAGTTTATTATGGTCTCAAGAATTTTATAAAATTTACTTCATAATTTTAGGGGTTATGGTTTTCATACTTCTAATAGCGGCCATATTGTGGTTATTTAAATTTTAATTCTAATATTTTTGCACAGGGATCCTAAATTAATTTTTTTGCACATTATGAAAACTCATGATTTTAAATGAATTTAGAAATTTATTTTCCTTTAATTGAACTTAATATGCAAAAGATACAGATGTTCAAATTTTGTCTGGTTTTGGAAATGCATTGAAATTACAAAATATGTTTTATGAACTAAGAAATGTACTATGGTCTTTTGAGCTTTCCCACTTATGCTCTTAGTGGCTAACAGACTGGGCCATCCACGCAGCGACTCAAGATAGGGCTGGGCTCTAGGGAGACTCGCCGGCGACTAGGGAGGCTGGAACGGCTCGACTAGTGCCATGGGGAGCAAGAAAGTGGTGCGATGAAGCTAGGGTTGCCCTTGGTGGTGAAGGAAATCAGGCATAGATGTGTTGATGGTGGTGGAGTGTGGCGGTGGTAATGGTGGCTGGCTGGAGAGGTTGAAGGGGCATTACTTGAGCTTGGCCGAGGTGGGGATAAGCTTCAGGGTGTTGATGAGGTTCCATTTTACTAAATTGGGGCGACGGAGGATGGTTGAAGAGGTCTACTACCGTGCATCCGGATGTGGAGAAGAAGATGGCGGTGTGGCGGTTCAATGGTGACCGAGGGCTTCAATTAATTATGGGAATGTGTATAAGGGTGAGTGAGGTTGCTACTGACATGGTTAATTGGAAAAATGGTGGACAGATTAAGGTGTTGGCTATCGGTTGGCCATGATGGGGAATAGTGGCCATGGCAGTGCAGAGAGGTAATTGACTCTTGGCTTGGGCAGGGAAGTGTGGAGGAGATGTGTGGGGAGTCAGAAAGAGCCTTGACGACCCTTATATAGTAGAGTAAGGTGGTGGTGACAAGGTTTGAACATGAGCCCGATTGCGGCTGGGGAAGGACGACAGAATAGCGTAGGTTTTGTAGGGTCAAGGGCTAGCGTAGGGCATGGAGGAGGCCAGGGCATGGCCATGGTAGTGCTGGGAACCGAGCTTTGGCAGCATACAGCATTGGCTCAAGTCAATTGGTGCTTGACTGACACAGGAGGGTGGTGGCACGAATTTCTTGGGACAAGGCATTGGTAATGTTAGTCATGGTGCAAGTAGTCGTGGCAGGGCATGGGAGCACTACCCATGGAAGGGTTGGCAGTATCCGGCACTAAGTAAGGTCAGCAGCTCGGGATTGGTCACAAATTGTCTGGGTGACACAAGAAGGCGGTGGTGCACTGTGGAGGAGAAGCAGGGGCTTTATGATAAGTCAGCCATGTCCAAGGCAGTTGTTGTGGTGCAGGAATAAAGCAGGGTTCACATGGTGAAGACAACTCAGTGTTGATATTTGTGCATGAGCGAGATATGGTGACATCTTGCCGTGGCATCAAATCGGCTGGTGATGTCTTGTTGTGGCAGAGGATAGGCAGTGCAGTGATCGGCTAAGGGAGAGGGCAAGACAGAAGGGCTGGGAAGGGAGAAGGGGTCAGGTTACTGCCAAATGGGCCAGAGCTAATGCACGATCCACAAATTAGTGAAGGCAAGGATCTCACTGGAAATTTCCAGTTTGAGGTTGAACCATTCTAGAATTAAATTGAACTGTCTATCAAGGTAAATAATTTTTTAATCTTTTGCACATAATCTGGAGACCATTTCTATCCTACTATAGAAATTTTAGCTCATGATCTAACTTGAATTATTTTACAAAATTCTGAAATGCATTCTATTATAGTTTCATGTTTTCTAATTTTTATTTTTCTTAGGTTTAAAATTAGGTTTATTTTATATGAAACTTTTTCTATATTATCCTAATGGTTCATAGAGGCTACTATAAAATATTTAGATGACGATCAATCCTATATGATTTTATAAAATTCTAAATTTTTTATGAACTTATTTTACTTCTATATTTTTTATTTTCTAGGAGGGCCAAACAAGGTTTATTATTTTTATAACTTTTCTTGTAGCCTTATCTAGATCTTTAGATGACGTGCAGAAATTTTTAGAAGAAGATAAGATATATATCATTTTCGATAATTCTAACAAGGCGTTGTTGCTATTCTTCCTTATTGTTTTTTATTTAACTAGGACTACAAATGTCTTCATGTTGCTTTGAAAATTTTTGATAAGGCTCTGGAGGTACTCTTTAGTCTAGGTGAATTTTTTATAGATTTTATCCTTATGTGATATTTGTTTTCATATTTTGGAAGAGAGGACATCGATCAATGTAAGTGATTTTATTGAGACTCTCAATGTTTTCAAATGTTTCTGAAATTCTTTGTGAAGGTTTTGGAGTTATCTTAAGATCTAAATATATTTTATCTAGATTTTTTCTTATATAATTTTGGTCTTTATTATTTGGAAAATTTATGTTTCAATCAAGAAAATTGATTTTATTAAGGTCTAAAATCCAAGAAAAATTTAGAAAAGGTGAAAATTCAAAAATAAATCATATTTCAAACTTTAATTTTTATTTTATCCATTTTAGAATTTTATTTTATCTATTTTTTGATTTTTTGAGATATTACAATCTCATAATGATCCAGCACAACGTCGAGAAACTCATTCTTAGGGAGGCCAAAACATAACTTCTCCAAGGCTGTAAAGAGGATGAGATGCCCCTCCTAGGGCATTGGCTTTGTGTCTTCACCACTAGGGTCCCATCGTAGCATTTCACGAGGAGGGATCAAACCTTGCTCCTCTAGCTCCTTAATCCTCCCTTTAGTAAGAATCGACTTGTCCATGGTGAAAGACCATGTGGAGGTCTACCCATGTTGGTGATGAGTATTTGACTAAATTTGAGCTTGTTATGCTCTGGTTTGAGTTTGATTTTAATTAGATTTTTAATTTGAGGCAATTTGAGTTAAGTCTACCAAGTTCTAGCGTGGTCGAGTAATGCCCCGTCGGCTTGTGATCAAGTGAGTCGAGTAGATTGAAAATCACTAAGTATAGAGTATAGGAATGTTGCGTTGAGTGAAGAGTTCGTTCAAGCATTTAGTCCATTACTACTAAGTTCTGGCTTGATTGAGTAATGTCCGCTGGCTTTTGGTCGAATGATTCGAGTAGATTAGGTATCGCTAAGTATCGAGTAGGGATGTTGTCGGGTCAAGCACTCTGCCATCGGGCCGTCTCGAATCCTTGAGTTAGCAAAGTTACTCGATGTCGTCTTATCGACTTGATTCTGAGGAGAGTTACTTGATGTCCCTAGAATAGGCATTTTGAAATTGTATGAGATTTATTGCATATCATTTTTGTCAATGCTATGTGATGTGTTTTCCTTGTTTTATGATGGTTGCAGGACGACGATGCTAGATCATAGTGAGGCGGAGGATGATCGGGAAAAGCGTACAAAAAACCCGGTCTAGATGATAGAGTAGCGGGTCTAGTTAGTATGCTTGGAAAAGCGTACAAAAAACCCGATATGTGTGTGGGTTTCGGGTTAACCCATGTACGAGTGAATGAGTCTATCCTAACCCTTGATGGTGGTCCTTAGAGTAGAAGGAACTCATCCAAGGGTGGAGGGTGACTCAAGAGTAGTATAAATAGAGGGGTAGAGGTAGCCTTTCCCCTCTTGAATGTTTTAGGTTTTGTGCTCCCTTGAGCTTTGCCTGTTTTGATGTGGGGCTTTGTAAACCTACCTTCCAAAAATGCAGATTATTTTCTCCTATTCTTAAATTTACGTTACACATTTACTTTATGTCTTAAATTCAGCATTTAAATTCTACACATACATTTTTGCAATTTACATTTACGCAATTTGGATTTGCTTCTCCTCCTTCTACATGCTTTTGTTTCTTTTGCCGAGGATGTTGATTGGTGGATAAATCTTCTTTTAGATCATATCCCAATTATCTAGGCAATCCATGCGTTTTTCTTGCAAGAAAACCGATTTTGTGCTCTTTAGTGAATCTTTCTTCAAAATCAGGTTTGTGGAGTTTTCGACTTGTATTCGAGCTTGCTGTGACATGTGGGGGAGGCTATCCAAGATCATCTCGATTATCAAAACCCCACCAGCAAGTCTTAGATCAAGTTCTTGAGTTTTCGATCCAACTTGGTATGTTCTTCCTTCAAAGCAAAAAAGGTCAAAACTTTGATGTCAATCCTTGCAATTGAAGGTTGGAATTAGTTCCTGACATTCTTAGGATCACATCTACCAATTTTTATGAGTTTTTATCCAGCTGATCAAGAAATTCCTCAAAATTTGCTTTTGAGTCATGCTGTTTTCAAGCTGGTTCGTCAGTTGTTCTTGAGTCCTGTGCTACTGCCCCTGGTGCAGTGCTATCGACGTCCCAGCCATCTAGAACAGCTTACTCATTCTATTGGCTTCCTTTGAGTGTTTTTCTTTGAGGGCTTGTTTTCAATTGTTTGTGTAAGGGAAAATTGTTTATTTGGGATCATTCACCCCCCTCTGATCACCATCTCGATTCTTTACATAGCGATGAGTTGTGAAGAAGACGAGACAAAAGAACTAGAAAGGATTCAAGAAGTTACTTCTACGTTCAAAGATAGCAAAGGTGTAAGGAATTAAAGAGGATTTACTCCCTTTATATAACCTAACCCATGTCATCTTTGGACACCGTTTTGGTTTCCAAGAAAGGGTAAAAGCTGCTTTTTTAATAAACAATAACTGGCACTGGATTGATGTTCTCGAACTTCCTTTTAGATCTTCAGACTTTTCACCTCCTTTCCTTGATTGTACTCACCATCATAACTGATGGGAGAAGAAAAAGGATGGAAAATGAAATGCCTGAAAAGCTAAGAGAAGACTTGAAAATAATAGAATTCTAAGAATCAGCGATATTATCTTTAAACTTCTTTTTAGATATTGAAACTTTTCACCTCCTTTCCTTAATCATACTCTTCATCGCAATTGATGAGAGATGAAATAAGGACAAAAAATCAAAAGCTTCAACAACAAAGAAAAAGTTTGGAAACAAATTTTCTTGGCTCAGAAGTCTAAGTACACAAAGGAAGCTTTGTTCCCCTTTATATGCATTATGTATTAAAGATGATTAGCGCCAATTCAGTTACTAAGAAAATTACAAAGATTTCCCTTTTTTCACCATTAAATTGATATGATGTCTAGTGCATAACCCTATGAGGTCACAAGAAATGAAAAACTTTGAGTAATAAATTATTATTACTCAAGCCTTGGGAGCTAACTAACAAGGATTAAAATGCCATAATATAGATTGAAGCCCGTGTTTATTTGGACGGTCAAGCCTTCAACCAGTTTAGTCAAAGTGGTCCATAGCATTGTTTCACATTGATTGTCCATGACCAATGAAACAACCATCCTGATTAGAGAACTGGTCAGGGTAAGTGTTTGTACCCGCACATGTTTCCTTGTAGATAGTTGTCTAACTATGCACACAAATCCTTGAAGTTTTCTTGGGAAAAGATACTATTTGGCGGAAAGACACTTCTCGGTTCCACGATGCTTTTTGGAGATCAACTGTCGCCTCTTCAACCCATGCTGTTGAAGGCATTTGCAACCAGAATAAGCAACTGAGATACGCAATTGTAATCGTAATTCTTAAATTCTATAAATTGGTGTACTTTGTTGAGCCGCTTGGCTCATAAAGAAGTAATCCCCATATATCATTTCTATCTTGTTTACTAGGAGCCCATAATAATATTTTTATATACTCGATTAAGAGACCCAAGGTCTTGAACATTGACATTTATAATTTAGGAAAACTGAAAGCAACTTTTTATTTAAACATTGTAGAATTAAAAAATACAATAAAGGCCAAAAAATATCAACTTTTCGAATGGGAAGAAGAGAGAATGAAGTCTAAATTGCAAAGGTCAGTGATGAAGAATAAAATGGATAATCTAACTAGCCAAATAAATCTTTTCATAAAAGATTTGGCCACAGTTTAGAGATGTAGAAAAACTACTTTGAACTTTATTTTTGAGCAGCTTCAAAAAATTGCCATGGATTTAAAGGAGAAAGAAGTAAAACTTACAACTTCTAATCCATTGGTTGATGACTTGGTAATAGGGGTGAATAACCAGCTAAAGATCATCCAAAGCCACATCCCTACGATGGTGCAGACTATCAAGATTTCTCTCCAAACTTCGCTTACCGTGCAAGTGAGTGCCCTTTTTGTCAAATTAAGGCACTTTTAAAGGATGAATTGATTTGGAGAAATTGGCGCCTGACCTAAAGCTGACTACTTAAGAGGAGATTATTAGAAAATGTGCAGAAATAGCCTCTATCGTTGAGACGTACATGAAAAATGTAAAGATTACATTGAAGTAACATGTCTAATATCTTTTAAATGATTGAAAAAATCTCTTCTTGTGTTATGTTTTATCTTGTTTCTCATCTTCTTGCATATATTTTGAGTATATCACCAGCCCCCAACTGTTTGTGTGCTCACTAGCAATGTGTTCAGAATACAAACAGTTATAGAATTGATGACCTATTCTTTTCACTTAGTACTTAGTATTAACTAGCAATAGATCAAAGATAAGGTCATTATAATGAGTTTCAATGCAATAAGTACTAGCTTACAAGAAAAGTCTTTATTAGAAGTTATCTCACAATCTGACCAATAACCTCGTACGCTGTTATAGAGAGGTTGGGGTTATTTTTGACTTTTGTGATTTTCTCAGAGGATGATCAAAAGAAGAGAATCAAGTTGACATACTACAATAAAGAAATATGTATGTACATAAGAAAAATAAAAATAAACATATTTATACAAAAAACCTGCGAAGATGTTGTATGTTCTATTTGTTTCACAGAATTCGTCTATCTTCCATGGCCAATTGAATAGAACCATATCAGGTTACTGATACCATTGTAAAAGGACTTTTCCATTTGAGGTATAATTTATGTAAGTTAGACTGATTCTGGATACGCCTTAGAACCAGGTCTCTCATATTTACTATTCATGGTTGAACTCTTTTATTATAGTATCTTCTTAAGACTTATAAATAGGCTGTCGGACTGATAAATGCTCGATCTCGCTTTTCTTCTAAAATATTAATGTCATCTTCTCTCTGGCCTTCTTGATTAACCTATTCATAGAAAGAAGTTCATGTAGAACCTAAATTAATCTCACTTGGCAACACGGTTCTAGCTCTGTAGACCAAATTAAAAGGTGTTTCCCCTATTGTTGTACTATTTGTTGTGCGTATAGCCTAGAGCACAGAGTAGAGATCGTCTACCCAAGCTCCCAAGCGTTTGGTAAGACGATCAAACACTCATTTCTTTATACCTTGTATAATTTGGCTATTGGCTCGTTCAACTACTCCGTTGCTCTAAGGATGAGCAACTAAAGCATAGCAAATTATTGTGTCTATTTCATCACAATAATCTTGAAACAAACCACTGGTGAACTATGATCGATTATCAGCAATTAGTGTACTAGGTACGTCAAATCTAGTGGCCATATTTTTCACAAAGAATTTCTTCGCTGCCTGAGTCGTAATTAAAACCATAGGCTCAACTTCAATCAATTTTTTGAACGTATCGATCGCAATAAATAGGAATTTGAATCAATTAGTTGCTCTTGGTAAATAACCTACTATATCAATGCCCCATGTTGAAAATGTCCGTGACAAAGGTATGGTTTGCTATTGATGAGTAGGTAAATGTACTTGTTAAGCATGAAATTAACATTTCTAACAAGTTTTCACAAGGTGCATGGCATCTTGTAAAGCACTAGGCCAATAAAAACCTTGTCAGATAGCTTTTTTGACCATAGTTCTATATGAAGCATGTGCTCCACACAAACCTCATGTATCTCATTAAGCAATGTTTTTCCCTAATCCTGGGATATACATTGCATTAGAACACCATGTGTTCCCTTAATTGTAATGACCCCTATTTTTGCAAAAATGCAAATCTAATGTGCATTCCGTACTAGTCCCTGGATCAGTAGCTAGTATGCACATTTACAACAATTGGAACCACAACTATACATCATAATATTAATGCGGAAGCTAATTATACAATGTATTTTACAACTCAGAGTAAATATTCATAGCACAGGAGAAGCAAAGTCTTGTAGTGTGCCCATCCAACCTTCAGGCAACTGACAAGGCATAAATCTCTAGAAAGATCGCCTCACTTGAAATTCCCGTGACCTGCGTCGAAAAGGTATTCTTCGGAGCCTCGTTGTCTTATCCACCTAAAACAACATAATAAGTAAGGTTGAGTACTTTCGTACTCAGCAAGACATAAGGTGGTATTTGCAAATACATATATGCAATCCATGTTAAAAGAGGCTTCTACAGCTAATTTGCAATAAGCAACATTTGATTTGTAAGACAAGTTGCAATTGAGAAACGGAAATTGTAAATGCATGTTTGATTGATATAAAAGTAATAGTAGAGCATAAGTAGCAACTCACAGTCCTCCATGACGTGAGCGTCGAGATATCCAATTTCCTGCCACCCATGGCATAACCTCAATCTTTGCCAAAACAAGGCACATCAGGTGAAAATCAATCCATTTTGAAAATAATAAAACAACTAGCTTTGTAATGACGTTACCAAGTGCCTTTGACTGTAGGTGCGGCTAATTAATTAGATTTATACTCTGCAGAGGTGTACAGCTTTACCCACAAGAAATGATTAGCTCTTTGTGCAAGCTGTTAGCACACTTCCTTAGGTGTGCCGCAGAGAGATCATAACATAATCATTACATTACCTAAACCCGACTTTGCGCTAGACCAGTGACGTTATTCCTTACTATAGAGAAGAAACAAGAATGGTAGGTAGACCCTGTCTTTTGTATTGGAAATATGAGCATTAACCTTGTAATAACGGTTTCTTCTCATAACAAGGCATATACCATTGTACCGACATGCATTTACCCACACCGAGGTGTGAAAGCCCCTCACAAGCAAACCTAAACAGAATGCTTCTACTATCTCCTGCCTACCAATGTGCAAAGCTAGATTTAAGCAACTAATAGGTTACGACTGTCCCATACCAGCACTTGTGGTTGTACGGATTTCTTGGCTTGTAAGCAACCCATAGCTCGGTCCTTAATTTGACACAGGCAATACTTCACTCTACACTACGTACAAGCCGTCTTATACATCTGGCAATTGCCAATAATTGCCCGCATTAAAAATACTCACATCCAACATATGCCGTAACCAACATTTTAAATTTCACAATAAACAATTTTGATTTGATCATTTACATCATTGGTTCTAAACCATGGCTAAGCATGGATAATATGTAATCGCTTATACCCATGTTGACATTATGTATTCTCTAACCCATTTCTATGGTTATCAAGGTTCTCATATCCATACTTATCAAGGAAGTTTCATGAGATAACAGGTATATTCTACCATTACCACAAAATAGCGAATTTATAGAAAATAAACGCATGCATGAAACCATTTGATAAATAAAAGGAAAATAAATACTAGGATCAATATGATCAAAGGGGTGTTTACCTTGCTTATTTGTCGCTTACAATGAAGTCATGGTCGCAGTGGCGTTGACGGCAACGGAGTTAGTAACGTCGAGTTCTACACGTCGTTCGATGGAAATATAGCAAATAATAAACTTTAATAAGGGCAAAAAGAAAATAGATAGAAAAGCAAATAAAGACTTGCAATAGAAATAGGCATGATTTAGGGTTTGGGTTAAATGACTTCACAATCTTACATTTTAGTTGATTATGTATATTTATACGCATTCATTCTGTTAACATCTTTCTGATCGAGCGATACACGATTCTTTTTATGTATTATCTATTCTTATCATTTAATTCAAAAAGCTAGAATTATGTATTATTTTATTTATAATATCAAATTCAAGATACAAAAATTATTTGGATTAATAGAATTATTCATTAGTCAATTTGTTGTATGATGTATATGTGAATAGTATTCATTCCTTAATTAACATTGCTTAAGAGTTAGTTTGAATATACTGGACCTATTATAATAGGTTACTAGTTATATATTCGTGCTTTTTAATAAGGTTTTGGTGATACAAATATCTTAAATATAGATTTCATCATTTTTATCGAGTTCATTTATTCATATTATCAAGTTCGGCAATCATAATATTTTAGGTTATTCTGCTAACAGGATTAATATCCAAAGCATAACGGAATAAGATTATTTCTTCATATTATGGTAGTCTATACTTTGGAGAGTGTTTCTAAACTGACTTTATAAATTTTAGGGTTTGGACGAGATATTATATTCATGCTGAATCAGCCTATATGGTTTGGTAATGTTTACGTTACACGGAATCGGACTAGCGAGGTGGAGTTTATGATTATCATTTAGCGGTATTGAGTTAGCAAGATATATATGAATAGCAAGTTGTAAATAAGATATTTTTTCTAGAATACAGTAGTTCATACATCAAATAATGTTTCTACATTGATCTTTCCAAAAATTGCATTTAAACGGGTTATTCTACAGGCCATTGAAATTGCTTATTTGGCTTAGTTTTCTACACGACTATTTCGCGAAGGGTATTTGCAGTAGTGGGATTTATATATAGAGAAAGTTCTAAATAGAATATTTTTCCAGATTATGCTAGTACATATGATGGAGAGTGTTTCTGGACTAATTTCCTTAATAATGATATTTAGACAAGAAGTTTTACAGATTGCTTAAGAAGCTTAAATGGTCGTAGAATTGACTATCGGGGCTCAGATTTCATTTTAAGTTTGTGACTACACTAAACATGATCGCTTACCCATTTTTCTGGCATAAGCAGGGGATGACCTTAGAAGTGTTTTGAAACTAATTTTGCATTTTTTGATTTTAGTCGAGGTGTTTCATATGCACATGTGTATACATATATTTATCCTTTACACTAGGGTCTTATTCCAATTCAAGTTCATTTCCTAAACATTCTATTGTTGTATAGCAACTTTGTGTCATGATCCCTCCTGAGACATTTATGTATTCATGTGTGCTACAACTAGTTACTAGGTGTATGTGTGTGTACATATCTCCTACTTTAGAATCACATCCCATTCATGAGACAATTCACAACAAAATTGTTATTTAAATGTTATGATAAATTTAGGAGCCTACTGACATACTAGTCATTTAGAAATCAATTTAATTTATTTCAGATTTCTTTTGTACCATTTATTCCTCTTTTGAATATTTATGGCATTGAAAATGATCCTTTTTAGAAAATGATTCAAACATAAGTGGAATTCAAATATTTTTATATATTTAGGTTTCTAGTAACATAGGGATTCTATAAAAATTGGTTTCACATAATTCTGAGTTTGTTTGTAGAATTTTTATGTGAAGCATATATTCAGCCTTTTCTTTAAATTTGAATTTCAAATTCATCCAATTCTATTTTTTCAAAATATTTCTGCATATTTTAGAAGTAGTTGATTTTAGATGAATTTAGAATTTTGTTTCATCTCAATTGGACTAAAAATGAGAAAGATACTCAAGATTGAAATCAACTTGGTTAAGAAAATTACAAAAAATTATGAAATACGTTTTCAACATAGGGAAGCGCCTTTTAATTTTCCCGGATTATTTTAAATTGCAGCTGATAGATGGGGCCAATGGATCAGCGAGAGGGTGAGGCTCAGAGAGACACTGACTGGCACTGGGGCTCGCTTGCCATAGACCTGAGAATAGGGGAATTAGTTCCATGGCAGCCGGTGGCGAAGGGATGCCGAAGACGACGAAGCGGCGGCATGGTGAGCACCAGCGGACCCGTGTGCACCCAGGGGAGGCACCAATTCGGCCGGTGGCAAGCTGAGGTGCGCTACCACCGTGAGCTAGCGGCGGAAGAAAGGGCGGCAAGCCGCGACGGCGAGAGGAGGTCGGACAAGTGGAATTGGTTCTGAAATAAGCTTTAGGGGTTCAAGAGCAATCCATTTTACCTGCTAACGATCGGAGTGGTTGATCAGGATAGCTTGGCATCATGCGCCGGAGTTGGAGAAGAAGCCCCTTGGTGGCAGTGAGTTTCAGGCATTCTGGGTTAAAAAGGAGGTGTGTAATGGAGTTATGGATACCAGATGAGACTTTGTGCGCAAGGAATCGAATTGATTCTTACCAGATTGCTTGAATACTTTGTGCGCAAGGAATCGAATTGATTCTTACCAGATTGCTTGAATCAGGTTTCATCCCCTTTCTTTGGTGTTCTCTGTGAAAATGGCGATTTGGAAGAGCTCTGGTGCAAATGGCTTTGGCTCTGGTAGAGAGGGCTATGAGAGGCTTTCGGGACCCGAATTCACCAATTCAAACCCACTGTGTTTACTTCACTAGTCTCTGGATCAACTCTAGTGCACACAGGTCAACGTTGGTAAGTATCACATCATACACAGCGATAAGAATAATAAGACTCCATTTATTGATATAACTAAGTGTATGATCTTATGATCAACTTACATCATTACGCCACACAGGGCTAGATTGAAAATAAAACTAAGGCAAATGCAGTGGAATAGCAAAAGACACTGGTGACTCATCAGTACACCACAAGCGACTAACAAGGCTTGAGCCTAGTGACTCGCATCCACCTGGAACTCTTCCTCCGACAACCGCCATGACTCCTCAACTGTTGATTTGTTGGTGATGGCAAGGATGAGTACAAAAGCACTCAATAAGTTGTGCACAGAATGCAACTCTACCATAGCTATATGCAAGGCTTATTCCAAAGAAATGGCTAACATGTTTTATTTGCAGTAAAGCAGCATTTGTGAATAAGTACAATACATAGATTGAAAGGACAGTAAAACAAATAACAGTAATAAATAGATTCAACATCTTCTCAAGTAAACCAAGTTTCCAATCCTAGGTCAAGTTTCATTCCTTCACATGGCAACCTGCCATCCCATTCAGTTGTCCAGTTTATTAACTAACCTTGACTGTAATTCCCGAGCTTTGCTCAGTACCGTGAGCACGGCTATCCGAATAGATTTACACTCTGCAGAGATTATGCACTTTACCCACATGATACAATCATACACCACATAGACGAGTGATCATAACAAAGCATTTACAATGCGCTGTCTTAACCTAGCACTAGCCGCTGAGGTTTCAACTCTGGTGGGACTGGTTAACACATCTAGGGCCCCCTCTTGTCCCATGTGAGCCACTTCGTGTGAGGACTGGTTACCTCTACCTGGGTCTCACACCACCGCTGGTAGTACCAAAACTAAGACATTGCAAATTAGTCAGCTAGGCTCCCCCATAACAGACATGTGGTTGCATGATTGGTTCAGGTCAAAGGCTCGCAAGGTTAAATCCTTAGGGTGATCAAAGCAAGACTTCCACATACCCTCAGCCCATCCAGCTCACCTTGGCACACTTGCCCCTACCACTTGCTTCGATCTAAGTGATTATCAACCCAGTTGATTACCAAGCACCACGTGCTATCCATAAGTCAACATCGTTGCGTGACCTCGCTCGTCACCACAACTCAATCTCATTGTGTGACCACACATGACACACAAGTTCACAATATTGTCCCATATTCCATTAGTTAAGATTAATAATCAATGATTCGGGTACATGTGATGACGTGGCACGGCTAAGCAATCTAATACGATCTAACCATCCCATGTTGATTTTATTATTAACCAACTATAGTGCACCAATGTAAGGTGACAAATAGATTATGACATACAATTGACAAGGTAGGGTATAGATCAAAAGGTATAATAGCTAAGTTCCAAATTAATTTGAAAGCATTTATACATATGAAATAACATGCAATATTTGTAAAACAAAATAGCAACTTTATAAACATAGGCTCAGCATGATCAAAGCACAACTTGACTTGGCAAAGCTCCTGGTCTTGCTCTAGAATCTGGTTTTGAGTTGCCAAATCTTCCTCCAAAGCATCGCACAGTTCAATGTCTACGCGAACCAAGAGAGAAAAGAAAATAAATACCAAAAATAGAGATAAAATGAACTCTAAAAATCAAATAAACACCACCATTAGATAGATCTCAATTTTACAAATTTTTAGAAATTTGAATCACCTCAATCGAAGTTCGTATGAGGGAGAACGAGCTCTCAGAAGATTCAGAAATCATAAAAATCAGAAAATTAAGAAAACAATAATATTTAAATTATTTTTATAAAAGAAAATCGATTTATTGTATCATCATAACGTCATGCTGATGTCAGCATCAAACCCGAGCCAACCAGGTGTTGACACGTGGCCCTCGGCAATGTGCTGTGGACTTGGTGCACCATACGATCAGTTCACCGTGGACCAGAGCATAGTTTCGTGCACCGGTTGATGCCAGCGCTGATGTCACGTGCCATGCATCAACTTTCGATTGGTCCACTCCGCAACACAATCTGGTCTGGATGGTGTGATCTAACGGCTCACGATGCAATCGGCTCAGCACCATTCAGATCTATTCCAATGACCACAAATCTTAGGCCGCGCGGCAAGGCGACAGCCCTTCGATCTGATCCAAAGGCCGACGCTTACTGATGGCGAATACTGTTGCCCTAGTGACGTGGCTCCATCTCGATCGTTCGTCTTTGATCCAATGGCAATGAACACCCGAGCTGATCACTGCTTGCTGATGCGACATGGGCTAATCTAGAACGTTCACGGGAGATCAGACGGTTGACATTGCTTGCTTCGGTGATGGCGGTGCAGCGCTGCGGTACCACCGAACTTGAAGACGACGATGACAACCTCAACGTTTTGGTGACCTCCGGTGACCAAGAAGTGGCGGCGCGGGTGCGGCTTGAAGCGGGGAGCTCAAACCACGGGTCTTTGCAGGGGAAGAAGGCCTCGGTGGTTGCGAAAACGCGGCGACAAGCTTCACGTACTCTGGCGAGCTCTCTGGTGCATTCTATGATGACTCTGGTGGAGATGCTCCGATGAAGGGCTGTGGTGCTCACTAGGGATCCTCGGGAGGGGGTCGGGGTCCTTAAATACCCACCGAGTTCTTATCCGAGATGACAACTGAGCATCGCTAGATCTTCGATCAACGGACGAGATGCGGTGCGATCTTACCCGTTCGCAACAGTTCAACGGTCTAGATCAGATATGTGCTAAACGACGTGATCCAATCTCAGCCGCTCGATTTCGATCCAATGGTCCACGTTCAATCTTGGGTTTCACTATTGCACGCGAATGCCTCCGGCCGTTTGATGCACTATCAACGGCCGAGCACAAAGCCTCTGGAAACCAGGTCGGATGGGCCGCACAGTTCCTGGGCCGAGTGAGCACAGTGCTGGGCTTCGGCCCAGTGCTATTCACGCCGATTAATTTCGGGTTTTTCTTTTAAAATAGTTACATAAAATAATTTGATTTATTTGAGGCAACAAAAACACCAGGAAAAATCCGAGAAAAATCTCAAAAATACTTTGTGATATTCTGGACCCAAATAAAATATTTCTGGTAAAACTTTATTTAAATTTTATCTATAATTAATTAGTTGTCAACATATGGTTAATATACTTATTTTGAAATAATTCCAATAAATTCCAGAAAAATCTAATAAATTCAGAAAATTCACAAATGTCACAAATTGTAATAGAACACTATTAACTAATAATAAAGAGCAAATTTTGGGATGTTTCAAACCTCCCTCTTAACAGAATCTCAACCCCGAGATTCAGGGCTATCTAGGGAACAAGTTTGGGAATTCTGCCTTCAGATCCTCTTCGTGCTCCCAGGTTGCTTCGCTCTCTAAGTGATTGCTCCATTGAACTCTGCAAAAGTGAACAGACTTGTTTCTGGTCCTGCGCTCCATCACATCCAGAATCTTGATCGGCTGCTCATTGTAGGTCATGTCTTCTTGCAACTCAATTGCTTCTAACGACGTGTGCTCGGCTGGTACTCTGAGGCATTTCTTGAGCTACGATACGTGAAACACGTCATGCACTCCTGCCAACGACTGCAGCAACTCCAACTGATACGCAACCTCTCCTTGACGACTCAGAATTTTGAATGGCCCAGTGAATCTTGGCACAAGCTTTCCCTTGGCGTGAAACCTCTTTACACCCTTAAGGGGAGTGACCCTGAGATACACAAAATCATTGGGCTCAAATCACGACGACGATTGTTAGCGTAGCTCTTCTGCCTGGACTGTGCTATTTTTAGCCTTTCTCTAATCATGGTAACTTGCTCCTCAGTTTCCTTGAGAATCTCAGGCCCAAACACCAAGTGCTCTCCCGTTTCATTCCAATTCAATGGGGTACGACAGGCACGACCATATAAAGTCTCAAATGTTGCCATTTGCAAGCTGGCCTGATAACTATTGTTATAGTTGAATTCAGCATATGGCAAGCATTTATCCCAAGACATAGCGTAACATAACACACAAGCTCTCAACATATCCTCCAGAATCTGATTAACTCTTTCTGTCTGGCCATCTGTCTATGGATGATATGCTATGCTGAAGTTTAAGCGAGTCCCCATTACTTGAAGCAGCTTGTTCCAAAATCTTGAGGTAAATTAGGTAACCCTATTCGATACAATTTTCTTGGGCACATCGTGCAGACACACAATCCTCGACATGTATAGCTCTGCCAAACGATCCCCTGATTAAGTTGTCTTCACTGGGATGAAGTGAGCAACTTTGGTTAATTAGTCAATAATGACCCATATAGAATCATAGCCTCTCTGAGTCTTGGGTAAACCCGTGATGAAATCCATTCCAATCTCCTCCGACTTCCATTTTGGAATCTTCAGCAGCTACAACAATCCAGGGGCCTTTAGTGCATAGCTTTCACCCTCTGGCATACGTCACACAATGCAACATGCTCTGCTACCTCACGCTTCATATTAGGCCACCAGAATCTTCCTTTAAGGTCCTGATACATGTTGGTGCTTCCTAGATGAATAGAATACTTAGAGTCATGAGCTTCTTCCAGAATCAATTGCTTGAGCTCCTTCTTGTCTGGTACACATATTCGACCTTTGAACCACAGGGTGTCTTGCTCATCAACAGTGAAATCCTCTGCTAAACCTTCCTCTTTCTTGGACTTGATCTTGCTGCTTTCTTGGACTTGATCTTGCTAATCTTCTCACCACTTTTCTGCCCTTCTTTGATCTAATCCTCGAATATTGGCTTTATGTGAGATCATGTGATGAAAAATTGGTTGAATGGTGAAATTGGCATTGTAAAGTGATTTTGGTTATGGCATGTGTGGTGCTTGTGCATGTGCTATGTTGAGATGATTGTCATGCTGGTGATAGCATGATGGAGTTTGCTTGATGCAATGCACTCATGTGAGTGGTTGCATGGATTGTTTTTGAGGCAAGTGGTGGACTTGTGCTCAAATGTTCATTTGATTATGCTGGGGATGGCATAATGGTTTTGCTTAATGCAATGCACTCGTGTGAGTGGTTGCATGGATTAATCTTGAGTCAAGTTGTGGACTTGTGCTCGGACGCGTTGTTTGTTACTTCATGTGCGTGTGTTGCTCGAGGGCTAATGTGGTCGATGACGGACCGAACTAGGTTCATGGAGGAACCGAGGTTCGGACTAGGTTCGTGGAGGAATCGAGGTCTTGGTGGTCAAGGATGTCATGCGGACGTTCGGGCCAGAGAACATGCACATGGAGGTCGGTTAGTCACGTAATTACAAAGCAGGGCTGTACATACATGCAAGAGTTATTTTTGGCCACGCTATTGTTGAGATGTATACGCACTCTTTCCATGTTGGAAGTGGAGTTGTATCCTATCTCGTTAGGATTGCTCTGTATAAATAGAGGGAGGTGTCCCCTGTTTAATGGGAGCAAGATTTTAGGGTTGTACTCTTTTGTTTGAGTACTGTAACCAGATCAAAAATAAAGATCTTTCTTACAAGTTCTTGGCTCTGGCATAGTTGATCGATCGCTTGAAGTTTTGTTCATCACAACAGTCACGAAGCTCATCATGGAGTTCGGTTCTTTGCAAAGGTATCATCTTGCGAAGGTAATATCTTCTCATCCGTAGATTCGATCGGATTGATTCTTATTGGGTTTGATTTGTAATTGAATCTAGTTTCTACAGTTAAAATTTCACATCAATCCAACGGTTAGATCTTTGGTAATTTGTGGTCACCCAGATTGCTAGTCTGATCGCCCAGCTGTTAGATCGCAAATTGTTTCAGTCATCTTGCGAATGTCATAACTTTAGATCCGTAGATCCGATCGACTTGATTCTTTTTTTGTTCACTTTGGAATTAAGTCTAGTGTATACATTTAAAATTTCACATCAATCCAACAGTTAGATCTTCTATAATTTGTGGTCACCAAGATTGATGTCCTGCTCACCTGACTGCTCGCGTGGTTGCCCAGGTTCGATCATCTTGCGAAGGACATAACTTTAGATCCGTATATTCGATTGACCTGATTATTTTTTTGTTAGCTGTGGAATTAAGTATAGTTTCTACAGTTAAAATGTCACGTCAATCCAACGGCTGGATCTTCAGGAATCTCTATTTTAGTAGACGTATATCGGTCTGCTCGCCCAGACTGCGCGCGTGGTCGCCCAACTATTCCCGTGGTCGCCCAACCTGCTCGCCTGCTCGCCCAAGTGCCCAAACTGGTCGCCTAGGTGTCTTACTGCTCACCCAGTGATTTATCGCCGCCTAAGTGCCCAAACCTGGTCGCCTGTGTCCCATCGCCGCCTAAGTGCCCAAACTGGTCGCCCAGATGTCCTACTAGTCGCCCAAGTACTATACTGGTCGCCCAGACTGGTCTATTTGTTTCCCAACTGCATAAACTGATTTCCAAGCAATTTGAGTTTCAATTGGGGTGTTTGAAAAGTTCAAAATTTTGATTTTAGCTTCCGCGCAATCATTCACCCCCCCTCTGATTGCTACATTAGTATATTTCGATCCTACACTTTACTTCCAAAGCAGCTATAAATCCTTGTGGCACAACTTCTAATCTCAACCTCTGAAATTCTTCACACAACTCTGGTCGACTGCTCACTACCATCATATTCGCACTGTGGCTTTTACGACTCAACGCGTTGGCCACCACATTAGCTTTTCTAGGATGGTAATGGATTTCGACATTATAATCCTTAATCAACTCCAGCCATCTTCTCTGCCTCATATTGAGATCCGACTGGGTGAATATATATTTCAGACTCTCATGGTCTGTATATATCTGACATCTATTTCCAATGAGATAGTGACGCCACATTTTCAAGCTTGCACTATGGTAGCAAACTCCAGATCGTGCGTCGGGTAATTCTCCTCATGCTGTCTCAACTGTTGATGAGGACATCACTCCTTCGGATACATACAATACGACTCCTCAAGATATGCAAGGACCAATTACAAGAGCACATGCACGACAATTAAACCACCAGGTGAACTCGTTCCTCGCTGCTCATGATTTCTTGGATGGGTTGCTACTAAATTCTTGTGATGTCTTGTTGCTTAGGAATATGGGAGAAGCATCGCAAGCTTACCTGGACATCATCCCTCAAAGTCCAAGTCTAGTTGGAATCAAAGTCGAACTCAATTCAGACTTCAATTTCGGTTTAGAGTCTCAGGACAGTACATCAATAAAATGACCAAATTTGGGTCATACGAAGTCCGATTGAGGTGTTCTTGGACTCTACGGAGAATCCCACGATGAGAGATTTCCAATGGAAGTGGTTTCACATTCAAACTCCTTCTAGATCGATAAGAATCATTAAAAAAATATGACGTACATAATCTGCCAAGTGCCGCGACACCTCCACTTAGGCCCAAAGGCCTTGTGCGACCTAGGGTTGCACGAACCCCCCTTGGTCTGTGTATTTGGAGTAGTGCTGCGCCCCAAACCCTAGCCACCACCCCTCTCACGTATTAAAACCTCGTAGCCGTCATTGTTATGCTTTGGGTTTTGCTTAGATTATTTTGCCATTGCAGTTTTGCCATTCTTCGGTTTGTGGAACCCCAACTTTGTGTGCTTAATATAATCCGCAATTGAGATTGCTTCTTTTTCGTTCTTGCTCGTGTTCTCGATTTGCTTGCAGGAACTAGCTTTCTGGGTGAGTTCAACCACGTCTTGGCATGGTTGATAACCAACGGAGCCATGGTGTTGCGATTGTTGGTTTCGTTTGATTCTGATCGGAAGTCCGGATCGTTTATGTCGAGTCCTTCACCAATCAAATTACCGTCTACCTGTCGGAAGATCGGGCCCCATGTTGCATCAAGTGGTATCAGAGCCTCGATTGCCTAATAGGTATTTCCTGTATCCCCACTTTGTTTTGCCATCGTCCTAGAGTCTAGAAAAATTGCCCCATAAAAAGTTCATCATCAATTCCGCTGTCCTACAACCCTTTGTGCCTTGCAATTTTCGTTTCAGTTTCGCTTTGTTGAATTTGTGTCCATCGTCAATGTCTTGTTGCTGGTTTGAGGTTGTAATCCTAGTTTCTAGTTGTCCCTTTCAGTTGCCCTAGTTCTTGTTTTGTATCAATTATCATCCCATCGCAGCCAACCCTAGAACCGAACTGAATTCTTCTCGGTTGGGCCTTGCCGCCGCTCTGCATTATATAGCCCATTCTGCAAACCCTAGATAGGTCACGAGCCACCTTGTGTCAATTACCTTGCATCGCTGGCCACCCTTTTTCACCCACAAACCTATTCCTATTCTAGCCCTAACCGGAAGAAAGAAGTGAAGTCACGAGCAATTCCCGATTGTGCAGTGTTCCGTAAAACTGGCATAACTTTTGCATATGAACTCCGATTGGGGCGTACTTTTTTTGTTTCGAAGAGGACGACGACGCGCATCTGAAAAATTTCACACATTTTTAGACCTATGCAATTTTGGACCCTCAAAATCAGCTTCTAAGATCGAGTTCTAGAGCCTGGAAGTTTCCTACATTGTTTTTGCTGATTTTTCAGCCATCTGTTTAACTGTCTCCCACGTCCCAAAACGTGAGATTTTTTTATTTATCTTTGAGTTAAAAGAAAGGAAAATAAGAGGCAAGTGAAAAAAAAGAGAAGAGCCGCACTGAAAAAAAATCAGAAGAGAAGAAAAGAAATAAAAAGAGGGAAAGAGAAGCATAAAATCATAATTGCTTGCATCCTTTGAGTCCTTTGTGCTTTGATATATCCCTTGCTAGGTTGAACTAGTTTCAGGAGCATGCTTAGGCCAGCAACTATGACAAGTACGTTGGATATTTATTCAGCTTTGTTATCTGATTTCGATTATTGCTAACCTTTGCTACTATGTTTGCCTACCGAGCTGTACAAACTTCTGATCAGTACAGGTTCAACCTTGCAACACTCACACTCGTTTGGTATCACGAACCAGCCACCAGTTGTACTCCCTGCAGCATTGGTAAGAACCTTGCAAGAGCGTAGTAAGACACTTAAGAGAGAGTCCACCTATCAGAATCCAGTAGTTAATAGGGGTAATACTTTTGTGTCATCTTCTGTTTTATTACTAACATTGACAGGACCCCATACAAGAGCTAGAGCTGCGGGAGATGACGATGACTTCCGTAAGCTCTTTGAAGATCTTAGGGAGGATCTCGCAAAGAGGGACAAGGAACTCAAGGAAGCCCTTGCCAAAGCAAACAGAGATGATGTCAAGAACATCCGCGAGATTAAGGTTGACGTTGCCAAGGTCCATAAGACAATCAAGAGAACTTTGAGAGACTAGATCGTCGAATCTCAGACCATGCTGACAGAGTTGAGATTGTGGAGAACCAGCTTCCTCCCAAAGGACCAGGGGATGAAGAAGTGGATGATGTAGCTGAAGAGTCTGATGCAGGCCACGGTCGAAATGGGGCACCACACAATGACGCCGCTATGCATCGAGTTGCCCAAGACATACGACTACGGGAACGTTGGCACCGCAATCGACAAGGTATGGGAGGTATTCATGAAAATAATGTTAACTTTAACAACCGCAATGATGATCCTTTTGCCAAGGTTAAGTTTACCATACCATCCTTTTCTGGTTCATATGATGCTGAAATTTATCTAGATTGGGAAATGACCGTTGAACAGAAATTTAACTCCCATCTAGTTCCTGAAATTCATAGAGTAAGACAAGCCACTAGTGAATTCAAAGGTTTTGCAATAATTTGGTGGAATGAACTAGTAAAAGCTAACATACAACCTGATACTTGGGATATGTTGAAACGACACATGCGAGCTAGATTTGTTCCTCCATTTAAACGTGACTTGCGTAAAAAATTGCAGTGTCTAGATCAAGGTAGCAAGTCAGTAGAGGAGTACTACCAAGAGCTTCAAATAGGCATGTTACGTTGTGAGGTAGAAGAGGATAAAATGGCTCATTTCTATGGAGGGTTAAGGCGTGAAATCCAGGATATTGTTGATTACAAAGACTATAACTCTATCAATAGATTGTTCCAGCTTATTGTTTTGGTAGAAAAAGAATTACAGGGACGACAACAGTGAGCAAGGAGCAACTTGGGTAGCAACTTCACTCCAAGATAGTCACAAACGCCAACCAAATCAACACCACCTCCTGCTCTTCGATCTACTGCCCCCTTGACAAGTAGGGCACGTTTAGTAGCACCGTCACCTTCGTCACGTGCACCTGAGGTGAGTAAATCTTCTAATGTGCAGGCACCCACGAAGACGTCATCCTCTGTTGCCTCCACTGGACGTACGACAAGTATAGTGTGCCACCATTGTAAGGGAATAGGACATGTTATGAAGGACTGTCCAAGTCAACGAGCTTACATTGCGACAGATGATGGTGGATACATTAGTGCGTCTGATGTAGAAGATGAATTTGTTCTTACAGCTAACCTTGCAGGTGATAATGCTGAGAATGAAATGGATATTGATGATGAGGAGACCTTCGCAAAGATGATACGGAGAACTACAGAGCATAATTGTGCAATGAAAGTGTTGAGCACTCGAATGGAGCTAGCTGATAAGATCCAACGCCATAATTTGTTCCAACTTTTCTTCATTGTCAACAATCGTCGTGTCCGTGTCATTATCGACAGTGGAAGTTGCAACAACTTGGTAAGTTCAGATTTAGTCAAGAAGCTTGGCTTGGCCACACGACCACATCAGCACCCATATCATATTCAATGGTTCAATGACAGTGGTAAGGTGAAGGTAACATAAACTGCAAAAGTTAAATTTTCCATTGGTACATACAATAATTGTGTTGAATTTGATGTTGTACCTATGCAAGCCTGCTCACTTTTGTTAGGTCGACCATAGGAATTTGATACAGATGCCACTCATCATGGTCGAACTAATAAATACACATTCATGCACAAAGGAAAGAAGATCACTTTACTTCCTATGACACCTACTGAAATTTTGCAATGTGATAAGGAAAGAGCTGAAAATAAGAAGAAACAAAGTGTGTTAGAATATGAAAATTAACAAGTAGCTAAACTATTTTTCCACCTAAAAAAGATAAGGGAGTGTCAACTTCTAGGTCAGAGGGAATTAAGTTGAAGGGTGCTGTTATGCTTGCTACAAAATCTGATCTTGCTGAAGTTACTGACAATGAGCTACCATGCTATGCTTTGATATGCAAAGATGCTTTAGTTTCACTTGAAGATATATCTAGCTCTTTGCCTCCTTCTGTTCTTAACCTTTTACAGGAGTATTGGATGTATTTCCAGTTGAGATACCCCCGGGATTACCACCTATTCGAGGGATTAAGCATCAAATTGATTTGATCCCGGGTGCGACCTTGCCAAACCGTGCTACATATAGGACCAATCCGGAGGAGACTAAGGAAATTGAGCGATAAGTCCAAGACCTCTTGGACCGTGGGTACGTGTGAGAAAGTCTTAGTCCTTGTGTTGTTCTTGTTCTTTTGGTTCCTAAGAAAGACGGTAGTTGGCGAATGTGTGTGGATTGTAGAGCATTAACAATATCACCATAAGGTATCGTCATCCTATTCCTAGGTTAGACGACATGCTTGATGAGTTAAGTGGTTCTAAGATTTTTTCTAAAGTTGACTTGCGAAGTGGATACCACCAAATTAGGATGAAATTGGGAGATGAATGGAAAACTGCTTTTAAAACTAAGTTTGGTTTATATGAGTGGTTAGTTATGCCTTTTGGATTGACTAATGCACCTAGTACTTTCATGCACTTAATTAACGAGGTTTTATGTCCATTCATTGGGAAATTTGTAGTGGTTTACTTTGATGATATCTTGATTTACAGCAAGTCACTTTCTGAGCATCTTGAACATTTACGTGCTATTTTTAATACTTTGAGAGATGCACGTTTGTTTGGTAACCTCGAGAAGTGCACCTTTTGCACCGATCGAGTCTTGTTTCTTGGCTATGTTGTGACTCCACAGGGAATTGAGGTAGATGAAGCCAAGATCGAAGCCATATGGAGTTGGCCGACTCCTAAAACGGTCTCCCAGGTACGGAGCTTCCATGGGCTTGCCGGTTTCTATCGGTGTTTTGTGCGGGATTTCAGCACCATTGTCGCCCCATTGAATGAGTTGATAAAGAAAGGAGTAGCTTTCAAATAGGGACCTGCACAAGAAAAAACATTCAAGTTGTTGAAAGAAAAGCTCACCCACACTCCATTGCTCCAACTCCCGGATTTCGGTAAGACTTTTGAGCTAGAATGTGATGCTAGCGGGATTAGAATTGGAGGTGTGCTAATTCAAGAAGGTAAACCAGTTTCTTATTTTAGTGAAAAATTAAGTGGGCCAAGTCTGAATTATTCTACCTATGATAAAGAATTGTATGCTTTGGTTCGTGTGCTTGAAACTTGGCAACATTATCTATGGCCCAAAGAATTTGTTATACATTCTGATCATGAATCACTAAAACATATTAGAAGTTAAGCTAAATTGAATAAACAACATGCAAAATGGGTAGAATATATTGAGTCATTTCCATATGTCATAAAACATAAGAAAGGAAAGGACAATGCGATTGCTGATGCGCTTTCTAGGCGATATACCATGTTATCTCAGCTTGATCATAAGATTTTTGGTTTAGAGACCATTAGGGACTTATATGCTACTGATTTGGACTTTAAAGATGTGTATGAACATTCTAAAGAAGGGAAACCATGGAATAAATACATGCTGAATAATGGTTTGCTCTATCGTGCTAACAAGTTATGCATTTCAGCTAGCTCCGTTCGTCTTTTGTTGTTACAGGAGGCGCATGGAGGAGGTTTGATGGCACATTTTAGAGCAAAGAAGACTGAAGATGTGCTGGCCGCTCACTTCTTTTGGCCAAAGATGAGATGCGACGTCGAGCGCTATATGTCACGCTACACTACTTGCAATAAAGCTAAGTCCCGCTTAAATCCACATGGTCTTTACATGCCTCTTCCTGTTCCTAGTATACCTTGGGAGGATATTTCTATGGATTTTGTTTTAAAATTGCCTAGGACAAAGAGGGGGAGGGAAAGCATATTTGTAGTTGTGGATCGTTTTTTTAAATGGCACATTTTATACCTTGTCATAAGAGCGATGATGCTACAAACATAGCTGATTTGCTTTTCAGGGAAATCGTTCGCCTACATGGAGTGCCTAATACTATTGTCTCGGATCGTGATGCAAAGTTTTTGAGTCACTTTTGGAGATCACTTTGGAACAAATTGGGGACGAAGCTGCTGTTTTCTATTACATGTCATCCCCAAACTGATGGACAAACAGAGGTCTTTAACCACACATTATCCACCATGTTGCAGGCTGTTTTAAAGAAAAATTTGAAGATGTGGGAAGAGTGTTTACCTCGTATTGACTTTTCTTACAACAGGTCAAAACACTCTACCACCAAGGTAAGTCCATTTCAGGTAGTATATGGTTTTAATCCACGTACTCCAATTGATTTACTACCTTTGCCCACTTCTGAAAAACTTAATTGGGATGCTAAGAAGTGTGCTGAATTTATCCTTAAGTTGCATGAAACAACTAAAGAGAATATAGAGCGCATGACTGATAAGTATAGGATTGCTGGCAGTAAAGGTAGGAAAGAAATAAAATTTGAACCGGGTGATTTGGTTTGGTTGTATTTGAGAATGGACAGGTTTCCAGAATTAAGAAAATCAAAGTTGATGCCTAGAGCTGATGGTCCATTTAAGATAATTGAGAAAATTAATGACAATGCATACAAATTGGATCTACCTGCAGATTTTGGGGTTAGTCCCACATTTAACATTTCAGATTTGAAGCCATATTTTGGAGAAGAAGATGAGCTTGAGTCGAGGATGACTCCAATTCAAGAGAGGGAGGATGATGAGTACACCACTCCTTCGGATACGTACAATACGACTCCTCAAGATATGCAAGGACCAATTACAAGAGCACATGCACGACAACTAAACCACCAAGTGAACTCGTTCCTCGCTGCTCATAATTTCTTGGATGGGTTGCTACTAAATTCTTGTGATGTCTTATTTCTTAGGAATATGGGAGAAGCATCACAAGCTTTTCTGGACGTCATCCCTCGAAGTCCAAGTCTAGTTGTAATCAAAGTCGAGCTCAAGTCAGACTCCAATTTCGGTTCGGAGTCTCAGGACAGTACATCAATAAAATGACCAAATTTGGGTCATACGAAGTCTGATTGAGGTGTTCTTGGACTCTACGGAGAATCCCACGACGAGAGATTTCCAATGGAAGTGGTTTCACATTCAAACTCATTCTGGATCGATGGGAATCATCAAAACAATATGACGTACAAAATCTGCCAAGTGCTGCGACACCTCCACTTGGGCCCAAAGGCCTTGTACGGCCTAGGGTTGCACGGACCCCCCCTTGGTCCATGTATTTGGAGTAGGGCTGTGCCCCAAACCCTAACCGCCACCCCTCTCACGTATTAAAACCTCGTAGCAGTCATTGTTATGCTTTGGGTTTTGCTTAGATTATTTTGCCATTGCAGTTTCGCCGTTCTTCGGTTTGTGGAACCCCAACTTTGTGTGCTTAATACAATTCGCAATTGAGATTGCTTCTTTTTCGTTCTTGCTCGTGTTCTCGATTTGCTTGCAGGAACTAGCCTTCTGGGCGAGGTCAACCGCGTCTTGGCATGGTTGATAACCAATGGAGCCATGTTGTTGCGATTGCAGGTTTCGTTCAATTCTGATTGGAAGTCCAGATCGTTTACGTCGAGTCGAAAGATCGGGCCCCATGTTGCATCAACTGTCTTGACGCATAGGCCACTACCTTACCATTCTACATTAACACGCATTTGAGACCTTGCCTTGAGGCGTCACAATATATGTCAAAACCACACTGCACATCTGGCAATACTAGCATAGGTGCGGATGTCAAACGGTTCTTTAGCTCCAGAAAACTCCTTTCGCACTCCGGCGTCCAGGTAAACTTTTTCTCTTTCTTCAACAATTGCGTGCGAGGCCTCGCAATCGTCGAAAATCCTTCTATGAACTAACAGTAATAACTCGCCATTCCCAGGAAATTACGGACTTGGGTAACTGTCTTCGGTTGCTCCCAATGTAACATAGCTTCCACCTTGCTTGGATCTACAACAACTCCCTTGGCTGTTATTACATGACCGAGGAATTCCACATTTTCTTTCCAAAAATCGCATTTGTTGAATTTGGCATACAGTTGCTGCTCTCGCAACCTCTCCAAAGCCAATCTCAAGTGCTCTACATGTTCCTCTCTTGTCTTGGTGTACACAAGGATGTCGTCTATAATGACAACCACAAATTTATCCAAATATTCCATGAATACCTTATTCATCATGTTCATGAAGTAGGCGGGGGCATTTGTTAGTCCAAAAGACATGATCGTGAACTCATAATGCCCATATTGTGTAGAGAATGCAATCTTTAGAACATCTTCTGCTCGAATCTTCAGTTGATGATAACCGGATTGAAGATCTATCTTGGAAAAACTCCCGCTCCTCTCAACTAATCAAACAAATCATCGATCCTGGGCAAGGGATACTTATTCTTTTTCGTCATTTCATTAAGCGTACGATAATCAATGCACATCCTTAAACTCCCATCCTTCTCCCTAACGAACAAAACTAGCGCTCCCCACGGGGAAGAACTTGGTCAGATAAAACCTTTCTCAAGCAATTATTCTATCTGCTTCTTCATCTCGACTAACTTGTCGGTTGGCATCCGATACGGCCTCTTGGCTATTGGTGCTGTTCCAGGCACTAACTCAATGACAAACTCGATATCCTGATCTGGCGGCATGCTTGGTAAATCCTCAAGAAAAACTTCTGGAAAATCTCTGACAAGTGGCGCATCCTCTAGGTTAGCGACCTTTACGCTATTGACCAATAACTATCTATCGCGAACTGCGGTTGCACGAACTTCCACTTTCTCGCCACTAGGGCTTTCTTGAGATACCATCCTTTGGCCACAATCCAAAACAGCTTTGTGCTTGGATAGCTAATCCATTCCAAGGATGACATCCAAGGTTTGGGTATCCAACAGGATAAGATTTGCTAGGAACTCCATTCCATTCATTAGCAACTTAACTCCCAAACAACCAAGGTTAGACCGAAGTTCAGATCCTGGGGCTTGGACTAAAAGCACACATTTAAGATTCTTAATAGCAAATCTATTCTTCATTGCAAAACTCTAGGAAACAAACGAATGCGAAGCTCCAGAATCAAATAAAAATGTAGCGGGTATTGAGTTAACCAATACCCAGTATGACGTCCGATGCCTCTTGAGCTTCATCTGTAGTGATGTGGTTGATTCTACCATGTACTGTCGCTTGAGGTGTTGCTCCTACTTGCACTGGTACGCAATTCCCACCTGTCATGGGTGCCTTGGCTAGAGTAGTGCCCAAGTTGAAACGGACTGGTGTAACTCCTCCTTTCTTCGAACACTTGTTAGCAAAGTGCCCTAGCTCATTGCAAGAGTAGTATTTCTTGACAGCGGACTGATGGCTCCCTGCTAGTGCATTACCCCCTTGTGCTGGCGTCTGGAAATTCTAATTAGTGGGGCGAGGTGTCGAAGCTGATGCCTTGCTGGTTATCTGTGACTGAATCCTACCGAACTACTGGGGAGACATCCTCAATCTGAACTGATTCGACCGCCCTGCTTGACTAGCCATCCTACGCTTGCGGTCCTTACCTAGCTCCTCGCGCTTGTCCTCTAGGATCAAGGCCTTATTAACTAATTCCTGAAAGTCAGGGAAATTGTGGGTGATCAATCCCACCTTCAGTCCAGAGTTTAGACCTTTCAGGAAACATGACTACCTAGCCTTATCCGTAGCCACATCCTCATCCGTAGCCACATCCTCAGGAGCATAGCATGCTAATTGAGTAAACTTGTTCAGGTACTTTGCCACTGACTGGCTTCCCTGCTTCAGAACCCTGAACTCCTCCTTCTTCAAGTCCATCATTCCTTCGAGCACATGGTATTGGCGGAAGGCAGTCGAGAACTCTTCCCAAGTGATCTCTTGTGGGGCTTCATGTGCGGCACAATAGTTCTCCCACCACTCTGTGGCAGTTCCTTCCAGCTGATGAGAAGCATACAACACCTTCTCATTACCCTCGCACTGAGTGATGTGCCGCTTCCTCTCAATGGTTCTCAACCAGTCATCGGCTCCCAAAGGGTTAACATTGCCTGAAAAAGTCGATGGGCGGGTCCTCATAAAGTCTGACAACTTGGAATCGTGACATGGCCCATTGCTACCATGCTGAACATTGTTGTTGGTTGCAGCTTGACTGGTGACACTCTGCATCTGCTGCATCATTGCTTGCATGAGCTGAGTCTGTGCTACGAGGAAAGCTCCCAAGTTTTGCGTATCCACTAGAGGTGCTGGCTGCGGTGGTGCTCCCTCATTGAAATTGTCACCAGGGAGAAGGCCACTTCCTGAAGCTCCGTTGTTTCCTTGGGTGTTCACCATCTACTAATTGCTTCTTGGGTTAGAAAAGGTAGATGCAGCATAGATAAGATGCAAGAATTTTTAAGGCGGAGGACAGGTTAAACCCAAACTTAACAACTTTATTAATTAACTTGGTATGATTGCTTACAAAAGCCTAAGGGCTATGCAACACATACTGCACACGCAATAAACAATAAGAACCAAACTAAGCATACAACCTTAATGACTATTACAAATGGTAGCACTATCTTACTGACGCGACTCAACACTCAAGTCTCAACCTACTCCCTAAGACTCTCACTCATCCAGCCACCCTGGCTGAGGCTGACCCGGCACAAACACCGGTGGGTGGGCTGGCATGGGCGCAAACTAGTCCTGGTGCCCTGTAGCTGGATGCTCCATCACCACTTGCACCTCCTGCTCCTCTGGCTCAAACTCGACCTCCTCTAGGTCTTCCTCTTCTAACTCGACGCCTGGTGGTGTTAGTGCAGCCTGGCCACCTCCCTGCAGTGCCTCCTCGAGCTCCATGATATTCTCAGTGAATGCCACCCGAGTGTCATGTAGCTCCTCCTCTGTGACTCTGAGGGCCTTATACACCATCTTCAGTTCTTCTACAGTGTCTATCGCGTGGGCGTCTTGTGCTACTACCAGCTGTGCCAGATGCACAACTATGGCGTCCTCCTCCTCGATCCTCTATCTCCACGATGCTCATCCTGAAGGGTGAAGTCTGAACACAGTGTCATCGAGCTCGCGGGAATAGTCATGGCAGATCCTCCTCGAAGCAAGTCGAGAAGCCTCCTGGATACCGATCTCGAAAGTAGTTCTCCTTATAGTAATGTTGAGTGCCTGACTTGCTTTTTCGTCCTCTCAAGCATAAATCAAGAGCCTACAAACCACTCCTCTTGTCACTCCATTAATGATCCAGATTCTGCCTTGATACCTTGGTCTTGTGAAGCCTCCCAAAACCTAAAGAACCCTCCAAAGCTCGGCTGCGTAGCCACCCTCATGCTCTCCACAGGTCTGCAGCCTCCTCATCTATTCAAAAGAGAAATAGATAAGTCTACAACTCCCAAACGGCCATGAGAAAACAAAAAATTCAGCAAAGGCGAGGAGTGGAGAATAAGAGGAGTCAAGAGTGTTATTTAGTCAAATTTAGATTTTTCTTTAGAAAATAGTTTTGGACACACCTAAGACAGCACCATGCTAACTAGGGCTAAGACCTACAATTAGTATGCTCTGATACCACCTTTGTCAGGACCCAAATTCACCAATTCGAACCCATTGTGTTTACCGCACTAGTCCCTAGATCAACGCTAGTGCACACAGCTCAACGTTGGCAAGTACCACATCATACATGGCGATAAGAATAATAAGACTCCATTTATTGATATAACCAAATGTATGATCTTATGATCCACTTACATCATTAAGCCACGCAGGGCTAGACTGAAAATAAAAATAAGGCAAATGCAGCGGAAATAACAAAAGACGCTGGTAACTCATCAGTACACCACAGGCGACTAACAAGGCTTGGGCCTAGTGACTCGTCTCTACCTGGAACTCCTCCAACAAGAGCGATGACTCCTCAACTATTGATTTGTTGGTGATAGCAAGGATGAGTACAAAAGCACTCAACACGTTGTGCACAGAATGCAATTCTACCATAGCTATATGCAAGGCTTATTCCAAAGAAATGACTAACATGGTTTATTTGCAATAAAGCAACATTTGTGAATAAGTACAATACATAGATTGAAAGGACAGTGTCAACGTTTGTTGTCAGCAATAATGATTATAGGGCTAAGCACTAGATCCAAACTCAATGGTAACACAAGACATGGGTTTATACAGGTTCAGGCCCTCACGGAAGAGGTAATACCCTAGTCCTGTGTTCTGGGATTTGGTGTTGTTGTGGATGTTGTATAGAGATCTGGGGTTCCCCGCCCCCTTTACATAGTCGGGGGGTAGGGTTATAAGGAGGAGTCCTGGTCGGTTACAAGGTGGAGATTCTATCTCTAGTCTTTCTTGCCGAATACATTAGCTTCCTGGATTACGATCGTATCTTTCCTACTAAGGGTCGGTTTCTATCTTTAGCCCTTCCTTGTTGGATACGGCGGTTGTAGTCCGGGTCGTGCCCGTCTCTGCATAGCCGGCTTGGCCCATCCCCTCTTGGGTGGTCCTAGCGGCCCGCCATGTAGATACCCGGGGTCCATGTACTCCACAGTAGCCTCCGAGTGCTTTGCGATCGAGTTGCCGCCTTTCTAGTCGTATCCCAGCCGAGTCATGCTTCACGCCGAGTGCTTCCAATTCTTGACACAGCTTCCCGACTGGTCTCCTCTCTATGCCGAGTGCTCTGTTGTAGGCAAGGAGATTGTGAAGGACTCAATAGAGCTCCACATGTAGGAATTTACGAGCGGTACCCAGTATAATCATTGGGATACCGGCAGTCGGCCCATCCTAGGGCGTACCATTGTTTAAATGGGCTTTGGCCTGTGGTACCTGTACCCGACTGTCACGGTGTATAGCTGGCGGCCCATCATGGGGTGTACCATCGAAATCCTTATTCAGAATCAACTCGTATAATATCCGATTCCGACTTGCGCGGTAACCGGCAGTCGACCCAACATGGGGCACATTACGAGAAGATATTTTAATTTGATTTGGTAGGTACCCAAATCCCGCTTGACATGGTGGCTGGCAGTCGGCCCATCATGGGGCGTGCCATACTCCAAACTAGATTTGGCCAAGCGGTACCTGTGCCCGACCATTACGGTGCACAGCTAGCGGCCCATCATGGGGCATACCTTAGGTTAGGCCCAAACCATTTTTACGGCAGTCGGCCCATCATGGGGCGTACCTAGCGCCACTTCCTTTAAATACGAGACTTAATGTGAGCAAAGGGTTTTACCCTCCACTGCACGCACTTGCCTCTTCGTCTTCTAAACTTTGCAGCGTGTTCCACTGCTAGGGTTAGCCGCCGCTGCACTCCCGATCTCGTGCCGCCTTCATTTGCGTCGAAGATGTCTTCTTCCCCCTTCAAGGATGCCTCCGCGCCAACCTCATCCAAGGATTGGGCCACCTTGGTGATGACGGAGGAGTGCCTGGAGGAGATGGTGGCCACCGGAGTCCTCCCGGTGGTAGAATTGATTTCTGGGTGTCCGGCGGCGGGTGAATCTTCTCCCACCCCTCGGCCTGAGGAGATTGTTGTTTTTGAATCCTTTTTCCAGCGCAGGTTTGGTCTACCGGCCTGCGCTTTCCTTCGTGGTCTTCTTAATTTTTATAAGATTGAGTTGATTCATTTGAACCTAGCGCCTCATTGGCTAGGATGTCCGAACCTTGAGTTGGCTACTCGAGTAGTCTGGGCTTGCACTGCACAAGTAGCGTCTTCATCTGGTCGAATACTGGTGTCGATGTACTTTGCACCGGGGTACCCTCTCTGCCGTAGAGGTTGCAAGCCCAAAAAGCAGTCTGGCCCTGCATGGCAGCCTGGCGGGCAGGTGGGCGATCAAGCCCTGCCCGCCTGGCGAGGAGCCCACATGGCCCCCTAGCGAGCAGGTGGGCGATTACGCCCTGCTCGCCGGGCGAGCGATCCGCGTGGTGCCCTAGCGGGCAGGTGGGCGATCGTGCCCTGCCCGCCGGGCGAGGAGCCCGCGTGGCGCCCTAGCGAGCAGGTGGGTGATCGTGCCCTGCCCGCTGGGCGAGGAGCCCGCGTGACCCCCTGACGAGCAGGTGGGTGGTTACGCCCTACTAGTCGGGCGAGCGGCCTGCGTGGTGCCCTAGTGGGCAGGTGGGCGATCATGCCCTGTCCGCCGAGCGAGGAGCCCGAGTGACCCCCTGGCGAGCAGGTGGGCGGTTACGCCCTGCTCACCGGGCGAGCGGCCCGCGTGGTGCCCTGGCGGGCAGGTGGGCGATCATGCCCTGTTCACGGACGAGAACTCCAGATGGCCTCGGCAGCGGTGGGCGGTTACGCCTTGCTCGCCGGGCGAGTGGCTCGCGTGGTGCCCTGGCGGGCAGGTGGGTGATCACGCCCTACCCACCGGGCGTTGGCTCAAGCGGTGGCCTAGCAAGCGGGCGGGCGCTTGGCCCCCCTTGTTAGGCCATGGAGGCAACCAAAGGAATAAGGAGAAGGCTTCGCCTCAAAGTCTCCTTCCCCTGACATGCTGAGTCAGGGCCATTAATTATGGAGGATTATACTATTGACACAATGATGGCCCATCCCTCTGACGCCTCTCACCAAACTCGTCGCAGGAGTGTCATATCCCAGGTGGACCGGGCAAAGCCACGCAGCGGCATTAAATGGGGCTTGAAGGACAAGGCTACAGCGACGGGTGCAATAAATGAGTCATGGGTCGGTGAGATAAGGCTCGAATGATAGGTGTAATTAATGAGTGGTAGATCAGTATAGCGTCATCTTCTCACCTGCCCGGGCCGGCCCGTCTATATAAGGGCGCCTCGGTGCATGGAGGAGGAGGACACGCACAGAAGCACAAGACTAGGAGAACCCTTGTAATCTCCTCCACATTTCCTCAACAATGACTTAGCAGGACGTAAGGCTATTACCCGCGTTGGGGGCTCGAACCTGGGTACATCACCGTGTCCATTGATCCTCGGGATCCATCGTAGAGAGCATTATGGTTTCCAGCCACGAAGAAGCCCTCTACTGAACCATACATTCCAACCTGGGAGTAGTCAACCCTATTAGTTGTGTGGTCCTATCGAGCGAGAACGCCCGGCAGGGCACGCCAGGTAGGGGGCTGGTGGTTGGCTCACCCAGCCATCTCTCCGACAGATTCCGGTCTTCTATCCACAAGGACCTCGAGTCCGGTGATGGCGGGTTCGCACTCGCAACGACAAGAGGTGGCGGAGGGTAGCAGCGCCCAGAACACGTCCCGGCACTCTCGCTGGATGAGGGATCGCCTCACGTTGCCACTGTAGGAGGGCGGTGGCGCCCCCACGGTAGCGGCCGAGCTTTCGGTTCGGCGTCGGCTGGCCATGGAGGCCGCCACTCTGGCCCAGAACCTGCATGCGGTCCGTCTCCTCCTGGACCACCCTCCGGTGGAACTTGCAGGAGACACCCCGGCCACGCCGTGGTTGCGGGATATTGCTGGCCTCGTGGATGCGACCCAGTTCCGCGTAGGGATGCCCGACCGGTCCGTGACCATCAGTACCCCTCAACCGAGGGTGCGCGTCGACAGCACCCAAGCTTTCAGCCGCCCAAGTGGGAAGCGCTCTGGCCAGGAGGGCCAGAGTAAAGGAAAGGGCGTGCAAGAAGAGGGTCCCAGCTCTGCGAGGAGCCGTGAGGACCTGAGGGTCCATCTAGAGAAGCGTCGCCAACGGCGCGGCGGTGATTTGCGTGATCACCTGCAGCGTCATCGCGCTCGTGATGGACGGATGGCCCCATGGGGTGAGAGTTCCTCTCGCGACTCTCACCTTCAGAGCGAGGAGGAAGTCCGCTCCTCCGACTCTTTGGGGAGTCGCAGTCCGCACTCCCCGGCATGGTCTCTAGGCCGGGGTTCAGGTGGACGGTAGGATTCCCCCTACGGCGTCGAATGCCAGGTGTTTTCCCAACGGCTGCGCCACGTGGCGTGGCCCGAGAGGTTTCGCTCAGCCTCCATCGAGAAGTATGACAGCACCACCAACCCAGAGGAGTTCTTGCAGAATCCAGACGCATGCCGGGCTCCATAAGCTGTCTCCCGGTGGGAGGGCCCCTTCAAGGTGGTCTCAGTATCTCGACCCAGGGCGGTCCAGTTGGCCACTGAGGACGATCAAGTGCTGGCCAACTCCTTCAACGTGGAGTTGTTGCAAAAATTTTACCCCTAAAAGTTATAAGTCCCTGGTGGTTTGCTCTGATCGGTTGTGCGGGCGAGTTTTCCCCCGGCTGATCAGCAACTACCAACGGTTAGCAAAATTACTTGCCTTAAAAGCTGCATTGCTTTATTCTCCTTGCTTGTCCCCTAGTGGATAGCCTTTCGCGGGGGTGTCATGGGCTCCAGCAGTTTGGTCGCTCCTTGTTGATCTGCGGTAACACCCGGCCTTAGTGTCATGCGCGGACGGGCAACCAGGAGCGTGAGTGTGGCACAGTGGCTCAAACGTGGCTCACACACCTCGGGTTAGCTCCGCGAAGCACCGCTGGCTGTCACCGCGAGCACCGCAAGCCCAATACCACTCCTGGGGACCTGCTCCCATGCCACGCAACGCTACGGGCTGATTTCGAATCACAAGAGCCTAAGTTCCAAAGAAAGGGACCATGACATACCTGCGCAGGAACTTGCGATTCTTCAGTATGTTTCCTGCATACTTTGCATAATGCTTACTTGTGCTTTCAGTAGCTATGTATATTCGTAGATGAAGTGCTGGAGCACTGGCCTAATTCAAACATCTGAGATGGCCCCGTGGCGGCCTGGCGAGCAGGTGAGCAATTATGCCCTACTCGGCCGGGCAGAAGTCGCGTGTGGGCTGGCGGCAGTGGGCGATCACGCCACGGCCGAGGCGAGCAAGTGGTGCCACGCCTTTCGCCGGATGATTGGCTCTCATGGCTAGCATGGGGGATGGTCGCCTAGTGGCCTATAGCAAAGATAAGTTGCTCGCTCTAGCAGTACTGACTTATCTTTTGCATTTGCACCATGTTGGGTTGAGTTATGCGTGGCTGTCACTGGCCCTGATAACCTGATGGCTCCTCGTTGATAAAAGGAAATGCTTAGCGTTTGCATCATGAAGGTGAGTGACCGGGAGTGCAGTGTGGCACGGTGACTCAAACACGGCTCGCACACCTTGGGTTAGCTCCACGAAGCATAGCTGGCTGTCACCACGAGTACCACAAGCCTGATACCGCTCCTGGGAGCTTGCTTCCTTGTTGTGCAACGCTGTGGTCAGATTCCAAGAGATCATAAGGATATAAGTTCCAAAAAGGCAGGAGTCAGTGACACCCTTACGCAAAGACTTAAGGACTTTGCTTGTCTACATCCTGCATGTTTTGCATAATCTTCATTCGTGTTATTGCAATCTCTCAAAAAATGCCTAAGTATCGACCTAACCCGAGTGCTTAGGTTCGCATCGTGACAAGGCTGGGGGCTGAATGCCCCATGATTGAGTTGAGTAAACACAATCAAAACACGAACAGACAAACATGCACAGATAAAACTAGAAAATGCCAACTTCATTACATTTGCTAAGATTGTTCTGGCATGCCAAAAAAAACAGGAACAAGATGAAACAAAGAAAATGAAGGAAGCGGCCTGGGCCATCAGTTGTCGTTAGCAACTTGGATGTGCCCGTTGTCTTCCTCGCCTCCGGCTCCTCTGCCACCGCGTCGAGGTTCGGGCCCTCCGCTGCCATCATGCCGACGACGTGCTCTACGGCCTCGTAAACCCGCGCCTGCGCCTGGGCCTCGTCTCCCTCAATGCCATCCGTGATGGTCATTGGGTTGAAGGCGACGTCGTAGCTGGCGTAGCACGCCAGCACGAAGGTCGCGGTGGCCCTGGCGACCTGTTGCCCTTCCTAGACAGAGCGGGCGGCCATGGCGGCTAGAAGGCTGGAGAGCGCCGCAGCGACCTGAGTGATGCAGTGGGCGTACTGCATCGCTGTGGGCTCGAGCGGCTTGCGAAGGTCCACCCCCAGCGGCTCCAAGACCCTCACCATGCGCCGGTAGGATGGCCGGAGCATGGTTGTGATGTTGTCTTGGCCTTGCTTGCTTGCTCCTCTGCCGCCTCCCTCCGCGCTGCCTCGGCCTCCTGCGTCCGGGCGAGTAAGGTCGCCCCGATGGCCCTCTCTTGGGTCAGCTGTGCCTCCTTCCACTCCATCTCCCCGCGTAGCGCTGCCACTTGTTGTGTCACATGGGCTTTGCGCTGGCTGGCTGCCGTGAGGAGAGTGCTCGGATCGTGAGCGCCGCCAAGTTTCGGTGGCAAAGCATCTTGATGCAGTGGTGGTGGCGCGGGTATAATCGTGGCGGGGGGAGCAGAAGTGCTGGCCCAAGTGACATCTAGTCCGGCTACTTCGGAGCCGCCAGGCTGCCCTTGAGCAGAGGACCCCGCTGCGTTTGTTGGCGCTGCGGATGTCTGCGCGGCTGGGGCACCTTGGCGGGCCGCCCTCGGGGGCGACTTGAAGTTGAAGGAGGTAGCTGGGACCATAAGCCCACTCGGATGGGCACTAGCAGTGGTTGGAGTCGGCGCCGCTGGAGTTGGCGCCGGTGGAGTCGGAGTCGGCGTCGGTGCAGTCGGCGCCGGAGGAGGGGCGACGAGCGTCGCCGCCCCAGATGAAGATGTCGCCGCTTCAGGTGCGTTTGGCGAAGCGGCGGTAGCAGGAGTTTGGCCCCCGGTGCAGGCCCTCTTGGGGTCCGCGCCCGGGGCGTCCGGACTGATCGACCATTTGCCTGTGCTCTGGTCGTCGGCCTGGGGCTGGTCCCTGATCACTAAGGGGCCGTGGGCCGGCACCACGGCGGGACCGGTGGAGTTCATCGCTGGGAAGGATTGGATGATCCGGAGGCGCTCTGCGAACTCCAGATCGCAGAGTGGTTGGGCCTTGGCCGAAAAATCCAGGCCGCTCGGCACTGGCGGGAGCAGCGTGGATAGCCATCTGGAGAGGGCAGGACCATCCAGGTTTCCCTCACCTGGCACCAAAAGAAGACAAGAATATTAGATGATGGTGACCGCGAAGAAGAATATGCGTTCAAAAGAAGAGCAACAGGACTTACTGTCTGGGTACGTGCGCGTCACGTCGTCATCCCCTATATACCGCCATGCAGGGCAGACACGACGAAGAAGGGGGCTGATCCTCCGAGCCACGAAGTCCCGGACTACCAACGCCCCAATCAGGCCGGCGCCCCGCAACTGATCGATGCGGGCCGCCATTGCCAGGAGCTCCGCCGTCTCCTCAACGGGCGAGCTCCAGCTTTCGCGGACTTCCGCCCGCACGCAGGGCACCCCAAGGAGGTCGACCCCGCTGTCGTCGCCGACGTAAAGCCAGTCGCTTCGTCACGTCTTCTAGTTGGATCTTGGTTGGAAGGGGATGTAGCGGGGGGCCGACCCGTCACAGAGACAGAAGTGGCAGCTCCCCATGATTCCAGTATCCGGGGAGCTGCGGCAAGTGAAGAAGTAGCGAAAGAGGGGAAGATTGGGCATTACCCCCATGAACATCTCGCAGAGGTAGGCGAAGGTGGAGAGAAGGACGATGGAGTTGGGGGAGAGATGAAAATGATGGATCTCGTAGAAGTGGAGGACGGTGAGAAAGAACTCGGAGAATGGCGTCACCAAGCCTGCCATATGCCCCAGGCGAAGATGATGATCTCCCTTGGATCGCAGCCTGGCACAAGGGTCCCTTGGCGAGGGTGGAGGGAGCCCTCGGGTGCCATTTTGGCGACAAAATCCACCCTGCTCTGGCCGGCGGTGGAAGAAAGAAGAGGCTGCGCCATTGAAGCGAAAGCAAAAGTTCTTTGAGCAAAGGAAGACGAAAGAGCAAAGGGCAAAGCGCGAGAAGATCAGAAAGCGTGAACTGCTGCATGGGGGCGCGTATATATATAGACCCTCCATGAAGACGGTTCGCGAACAGGCAAAAAGATGCGACGCTTCGGGTCCCAAGGAAAATCGGTGGAAGTGGGGAGGACCGAGGCGGTTGAGTGCTCAGAATTGGTGGGCCCATCCAGGAACGCACCGACATTAAATGAGGACTAAAAAGGACTAGCGCGCATTCCAGGACGGCCCCAGGGGCTACTCTCGGTGTACTTTGCACCGGGGTACCCTCTTCGCCGCAGAGGTTGCAGGCCCAAAAAGCGGCCTGGCCCAGCATGGCAGCCGGGCGGGCAGGTGGGCGATCAAGCCCTGCTCGCCTAGTGAGGAGCCCACGTGGCCTGGCGGCGGTGGGCGACACGCCGCCACTCAGCGAAGCGGCCCGCGTGGTGCCCTGGCGGGCAGGTGGGCGTCGTGCCTCGCCCGAGCGAGAGCCCGCGTGGCCTGGCGAGCAAGTGGTGATTACGCCCTGCCGTCGGCGGCGGCCAGCGTGGTGCCCTAGCGGCGGTGGGCGATCACGCCGCCCGCCGCGAGGAGCCGCGTGGCCCCTAGCAGCGGCGCGGCGGTTATGCCCCTTTCGCCGGGCGGCGTCACGTGGTGCCTGGCGAGCGGTGGGCGATCATGCTCTGCTCGCTGGGCGTTGACTTAAGAGGCGACCTGACAAGTGGGCGGGCATTTGGGCCCCCCTTGTCAGACCACAGAGGCAACCAAAGGAATAAGGAGAAGGCTTCGCCTCGAAGTCTACTTCCCCTGACATGCTACGTCAGTGCCATTAATTGTGGAGAATTCTGCTATCGACACGACAACAACCCATCCCTCTGACGCCTCTTACCAACCCCGTCGCAGAAGTATCATATCTCGGGCGGAGCCACGCAATGGCATTAAATGGGGCTTGAAGGACAAGGCTACAGCGACGGGCGTAATAAATGAGTTATGGGTCTGTAAGATAAGGCTTGAATGATGGGTGTAATTAATGAGTTGTGGATCAGTATAGCGTCATCTTCTCACCTTCCCGAGCTGGCCCGTCTATATAAGAGCGCCTCGGTGCATGGAGGAGGGGAGAGAGACACATGCGCAGAGCACATAAGTGATATAGGGAAAAAGGCACAAGAATAAGAGAGCCCTTGTAACCTCCTCCACATTTCTTCAACAAAGATCTAGCAGGACGTAGCGCTATTACCCTCGCTGGGGGCCTGAACCTGGGTACATCGCCGTGTCTATTGATCTGTTGATCCCCGGGATCCATCGTAGAGAACCATTAGGGTTTCTGGCCACGAAGACGCCCTCTACCGAACCATACCTTCCATCCTAGGAGTAGTCAATCCTGTTCGTTGACGGGGTCCTCGGGATCCATCGTAGAGAGCTATTAGGGTTTCCAGCCACGAAGACGCCCTCTACCGAACCATACCTTCCATCCTGGGAGTAGTCAACCCTGTTCGTTGACGGGGTCCTGTCAGGTGGAATACACCGACAACTGGAGTTATCAGGTTACCCGAATCCAATGGCAAAAGAGATTTCAGCAGCATGTGAGCGCACTAAACATTGGCCTCAAGGGTGCTGAAGATGTCGCTACTATGGCTCTGATGGGATGCTGCTCCTGGGATGCGGTCGTGCCCTCTGTTGTGGTCGCGCTGCAAAGAGCTTGCTATCCCTGAAAACCTGGTGCCTACAGATGAGGCGTCACTGGATTAACGAGGTTGAGCTGCCTTGATAGGTTGGCCACGCTCCCGGCAGTGGTCGCGGCAGTTGGATCTCGGCAATGATCAGCCATGCTGGGAGCATCAACACTTGCGGTGGCTCGCGCTGCAGTTGCTACCGCTATAGGATCTTGAGGCGTGCACGGGGGATTTGGTGTCCCTGACCGTCTATGGTTTCTACCCCTAGATCCCTCTCTTGGGAACTTCCAATAGCAGTACCATTATTGGCCCTGGCCATGAACACGTGTCGATCCGTTCGGCTACTGCCCTGACTACTGAAGCCATCGCTGTCGCTATCACTTTCCGTATTGACGCACTTGAGGGCACTAGGTTCCATAGGGTCGAATTCTATGAAGCACACCTCTCGTCCTGGGTCCTCGGAGTGGGACTCGATGAAGCCAATGTGCTCAAGATTTCCGATCGGCTCCCATTGGTACAACATGGTTCTAAAGGTGATCTTAGATCCGGCTGGTGGAGCTTGATGGACGTCAGAAACTCTGGCGTGAACACGCACCGGAGATATGTTTGACATGCAAAATCAACTGAAGGCCCCTACCTAGCGCGCCAACTGTCGAAGGTTAGAAATCGACAATAAACTTATACTTCGGGTACCTTCGAGATCAGCAGAGTCAAATACGAAACAGGGGCACACGATATAGACAGGTTCGGGCCTCTAGATGGAGTAATACCCTAGTCCTGTATGGATGATGTATGGAGTCGATGAACAAAGTACAAAGTAGGATACCTAGCTCTAATTACAGTGAGGGTTGAAATCAGGGGTGGCTAAGCTATAGCTAAAGATGCATTGCTCGAAAGATCTTCTCACTTGCCTAGCTCTGGATGGCAGTAGTCTGAAAATTGTTTGCCCTCTGGTGATGCCTACTCTCGTCTTTATATAGTCGAGGTAGCCTTGCCTTAGGTTGAGTTGTAGTCAGTTTGAGATACCGGATCGTAACGGATATGGAGTACATTGCTGTTATGATCTTCACAGCATATCCAAACTTCCTTAGATGTCAAGTATATTCGAGTAGGTTTTCTCGTAACGGGAACACGATCGAATCCTTCCCTACATAGGGACATCCCCTCTGCGCATATCCCATCCCAAAGAGTCTAGGTCCGTAATATCCGGAGTTTCCTAATGCTTGCTTGAGCATACGTGGTATGGTCTTTGAGTTTCCCATACGTATCTATATCCCATATTTAGATATTCGACACTATGCGGCAAGAAAAACCAGTTTTCATTGTTTAATTATGCATCTGGTTCTTTGTCAATCTTTCCAAAAGAACACAAATAGCAGAACAAATGCAATGATGCAAAGCAAAATAGACACACTGAAAAACTGCAGATGAGAGCATTACATGATTCGGGAATTTCAAGTTATCACACCACTCCTCTGTGTTACAGAAATTAAGATTTGACTCGTAAATTACATCATTTGTCCAAATAGTTGGGAGCTAAACTTCAGAATTTGGCACAAAGGGTTTGCTATGAGCTACGAAACTTGGAATCAAAAAGTTGGGAGCTGAACTTCATCCGCATATTGTTGTCAATAGGGCAGAAAGAACAAGACTGAAAAAACTGAACATACCGGATCTTTTGATTTTGAAACAATACGTTTCAACTTGCTATACATACGGTCACAGATCATAGATATTCATCCTTACAAAAAAGATCATTGATATTGAGATTTTCAATGGCCACACATACGCCCATGCGGAATCAACTCTTGATAAGATATCGTGACACACACATAAGACAACAAAGAGTAATCATATGGATTATATATATATATATATATATATATATATAACCCAAGAAAATATTTAAGTCTTGAATTAACGTATCCCCTGTTCGTTGACCCTGACAACCCAAGCAACCTAGGAAGCGGGTTTTTTCCTTTAAAGGGAAATCCTCTATTTCGTTGGCCATCCAATTTGTCCATTTTTATCACTAGACCTGTGTACGTCTATTTTAGGAATAAAGAATAAAATATGAGATAAGATTGTGCGAATCTCGAGACAAAATAAAGTACAGATAAAATAGCAAGATATCCCCTTAAGAAATAAAAAACATTTTGCCAAGCAACCTGATCAATTTTGGTTCAAATAATCCGAAGGTAACCCTACACCTAGAGCAGAAGTTAGCATCAACATTTCACCCGTCACCCGTGTGCTTGAACTAATTAAGATTTTACCACAAAATGGCATACTCCCGTGTGTCTTTCAAAAGGAAGCTAAACAACTATTCAGCGCATCAACAAATTAAATGTACTGTTTAAGTTCGACTGGAATATGATGTATGTATCGGAGCACTTTAAGTCGATCTCCCCCGCGCATGGATATACCTATAATCCTATATAACTAGGTTCCACGTCAACACGTTCCTCACCTCCATGCCACATTGGGTGGTGATAAAGGCTACATAAGGCATGCGACATAGCATTATTCCTGAATCCTGATCCTATCGAGCATGATCGAGCACTAGCATATATCAATTATTCTTGCTTAATCGAAAGGTTTTATTTATTCCCCCAATAAAGCTCATCTGATTTATATTAAGAGCTCTTTTACAGTAGATTAAAGTTAATATAAGTCGTTCATTCCTTTGAATCTAATGGTTGAAATCAATTTAGATCTAGATATACTACCACATGTAGTATTGGTAGTAAAATTCAAAGAGAGGTAAAAGAGTAAAAAAAATTCCGTCATACTATTTGTTCTTTATGGTAAAATACGTCATGTGATCCTGATGAATGGCGGATGAATCGATAAGAAGCCTCTGAAGATCACCAGGTATACGGTGAATCCAAAACTGTGAACGAATTAGGAAAAGTCTAAAATACCTCTGATGAATGAATAGAAAAAATCTAAAATACTCTTGAAGAATAAATGATTGGATTTTTAATTTCTATTACTACCTATGTTACCTACTGTAAAATTTCTCTTATATTAATAACGCAAGTTAATCCCCGCAAAGTACATACACAAGTTTTAAGTACACAAACTAGCTTCATTTGCTTGAATCAGAAGCTATTCCATTTATTCACAAATAGCAGGGCTACAATTTGCGAGAAGGCAATCATGTAAGAATTGAACTCCGGCCGGTGCTCCCCCTACGCATTGCCTACTCGGACAAGCTTGCTTCTCACACAATGTTGAGTACGCAGTAGCTACATTAGCACTTATACGTACAAAATAAATCTTAGAATCCGAAAACAACTACTCCAACCGATCCGAAATACACGTCCTTCTAGCTTTAAAATTTTGTCCCTAATTAAATAAATGTCATTCTATAGTTTTAATGTGACATTTTACCATTTTTTTCTTCTAAACCCCTCTCTTTTAACTATTTTAGTATCATCTATTACTATGGAGTAGAGTCAGACCCCAAATATATAATAAAGTGGAGTAATATAGAGTAGTCTTTTATAGGTATGATTTGCTGGAAGTATAGGAACACAAAATGACACCTATCGGGGTAATTAATAGCTCCTGGAATGGGCGATGTTAGAACAAATAAAAACCCAAAAAATCAACTTAAAACAAAGGGTTCAAACTCAGGACCTTTTGATTTTTCAGCGTAGCGCAAACCACTGAGCTACAAGGCTCTATTGTGTTTACATTGCTTCTTCTCTCAACTTATTGCTCATAAACTTGTTATTGCTCACAAACTGGAGTACAAGCTTGTTTATTTCACCAAAACAAATCTAAACACAGAACAGACACACATTAATCGGCTAGTATTACTTGCTATCCGCCTGCATGTGATCAATACGGACTCGTTTTTACTTCCCAAAAACAAGGCTTTCCTAATTACAAGATTAACTCTATCAATCACCCCCTTAATTTTGTAATACAACTCTAACTTATTAAAGCAATCGATTTCAACTACGATTTGCCAAACACATACTCGATACAGGATGGAGAACGCATCTTGTCAACATCGTGGACTTGTCTTCGACGGACTTGGCTTTGGATAGTGAACACACCTTATCAACGCCCCGGAGTTAACTTTGACAAACTTGACTTTGGACGACGAACGTACCTCCTCAACGTCCTGGAGTCATCTTTAACAGATTCATCATAGAACGGCGAACACACCTCTTCAATGTCCTGAACTCAACATAGTCGTTACTCGAGATTGCGTCAAAGAAGTGCTGGTTCGTTGTCATATTGAACTTTAGCAAAGAGCGCTTTTTTTGCCTCCTTTTGCTTGTGGCGCTCTGAAGCGAAATGCTTATAATTATTACAATTATAGCACCTCACTTTTGCATTATTGAATTTTTTATTCTTGTGGTCTCGTCGACTATCGCCTTTAAATCCATCGAAGGAGTTCTCACCGTCGTGTCTCGACAATCGGGCCCTCCACCGGCGCGCATCAGGAGTAGGTGCTCATCTTCACCCCTGTTAGATCCTCTAATCCATTTCTCATGCGGCTTTAAAGCGACCAATCACTTTCTCGACCATCATCACCTTGAGGTCACCAAACTACTCAATGGTGGAGACGATTTGCAGAAACTTGCCAGAGACTGCACAAAGAAATTTTCTTGACGATCGTCATCAATCGGATGGCGAAATCATCGACTGACTCCGTCTCCGTCATGCACAACCCCTTGAACTCAGCTTTGAGGGTCTGTACCTTTGCCTTCTTCACACGATCGGCACCAATATGCATCGTCTTCAACGCCTCCTATGCATCTTTGGCCATCTTTTTTCAGCCAGTAGGAAGAGCGTTTCCTTAGGGATGCCTCCATAGATGGCCACCAAAACCATCTGATTCTTGTGCTCATCGACGTTGCCATCCACGATCGCGTCCCACAGTTCTTGAGCCTTTCGATATACCTTCATCTTGATTGCCAATGCTGCATAATTGCTCTTTGTGAGCATCGGATAATGCAGCGAGACAGCGAAACTCTCCTTTGCCATCACACCCGACATTGCCTTAGGCAATGTATCAAGAATCTGGCTCTGATCAAGAACTCAAGCTCTCATACCAATTGTTAGAACACAAAAAAATCCAAAAACATCAACTTAAAACAAAGGCTCAAACTCAGGACCTTATGATTTTTCAGCGTAGCGCAAACTACTTAGCTACAAGGCTCTGTTGTGTTTACATTGCTTCTTCTCCCAACTTATTGCTTACAAACCGAATATAAACACGAAACGGATACACATTAATCCGCTAGCATTACTTGCTATATATCTGCATGTGATCAATACGGACTTTTTACTTATCATAATAAGACTTTTCTAATTACAAGATTAACTCTATCAGGCGAAACATCTGATCGGGTTGATCTCGACGCAGTGACCACAGATTGGCAATGCTCTGCGAGTCTGTTCCCACCTACACTTTCAGGAGCTCCCAATCAGGAGAAATTTTGATATTTAACCCTCAGTACGCATACCTCTTCAGAATTAATACCCAGTTCGCATGACTTTCAAAATTTGACATCCGCGCCTGCGAATTTCTCCGTTCAGGTGTTTTCCTCCCCTTTTCTTGATTTCACAATTTACCGGTTTATTTTCCTTCTCCAGGACATGCGAAATGACACTTCTGCCCTCCCTGTGTCTTCACTTGCTCTCACTCACTCCGATCGATCCAGACTTTCTCCAGTGGTAACCTGACTGCCTCCCCTCAATTCGATCTCTTCTCCCCTCATCTCCGGACTCCTGAGCCAACCCTCCCGCCCCGCAGAACGCCTCCGAGCTCCGCACGACGCGCACCGGCGGCCCGCCTCACCTCGGAGCCGTGTCTCGCACCAAGCAGCAGCACTGGCGCCGCCTCCGCCCGGCTGGCCCGCACCACTCGGCTCCACCAAACAGGCAGCAGCATCTAATCCAGCAAGGTGACTCGATTTTTGAGCGACACTACGCCATCAACTCACAGCAATTCGTTTCGCTGCTTGTTGATCGCGTTTGGTTTAGGTTGGCGCATGTCGGCGCGGTGGTGAATGGCTCGGCGGCCCGTGGCGGCATAATCGCCCAGATCATCACCTACCCCCTCCAGACCGTACCACTCTCTCCCTCTCTCGTTCTAAGTGCTAATTCTGCTCTTCCTTTGCCTCTAACCTGCTCACTCCTTTCGCTACCTGATGATGGCTCAAGCAGGTGAACACCGAGAATTTGGGGGAGATGGAGGAGAAGCCAGGGGCTGCGTCTGGGTCTCCAGAAACGGGAACGAGAGAAAGAAACGGGAGGGGCAGAAGGGTCATTTCGCATGGCCGGGGAGAAGTAAAATGAAAAGGAAAATTGTAAATTCAAGAAAAGGGAGGAAAACACCCGAATAGGAAGATTCGCACGTCGGGGTGTCAAATTTCCAAATGATCGCGAACTGGGTGTTAATTCTGGAGAGGCATGCGTACTGAGTGTTAAATATCAAAATTTCTCCCCAATCAGCGGCCAGTTTCATCCGATCGATCAGGCAGTCACGCCATGCTAAGCTTCAGTCGCGAGAGCCAAAGCCAACGCAGCATCATTGCCCCGTTTCGGGTCACTACTCCGCTAGCGCCCTGCTTCACGCTGGCGTATAAAGCTGCATCGACGTTTTACCTTCATATGGCCCTGCTGGAGGGAGGTCGAACGCCACTTATTGACAGTCTTCTCCTTGGCACATCATTGATCGGAGACAATATGCGTTGCCCATCGGACCGCTTTGGCCAGGCCAGATGAAATGGTGCCTCTCCACCCGCTCTTCTGATTTCGATCTCTGACATCCAATTTTCTAGCTAGTTATAATTTAATTTGTTGATGTAAATATAGCTGGTCTATACACAGCCCTTAAATTTACTAGAGCATAAATCTAATATCCATGCTTTTTTTCAGCATTTTAATCTTTTAGATGCACTGTACTGTCGGTGCACGAAACTCAATATAGATCAAAAGTCGTAGAGAAATTTTACGGTGGATAGCATAGATAATAAGTAGTGGCAGTAGAAATCAAATCTAACTATCCATCCCTCAAAGGTATTTTAGACTTTTTCTATTCATTCATCAAGGATATTTTAGACTTTTCCTAATTCATTCATAGTTTTGAATTCACTGAATATTTGGTAATCTTCAGAGGCATCTTATCTATTTATCCGTCATTTATCAGGATCATAGGACATATTTTACTGTAGAGGACAAATCATATGACAGAATTTTTTACCTTTTTATCTTTCTCTGAATTTTATTACCAATACTACAGGTAATAGTAAGAGCTAAATTAATTTTAACCATTAGATTCAAAAGAATAAACGACTTATATTGATTTTAAACCACTGCAAAAGAGCTCAAGTCGTATACTTGTGCATGCAAGTATTTTTGGGTCATTGTGATAAAGATTAAAGGATCGCTCAGATTGTACAATTTAGCTAGGAATTCGATTCATCTCTCGATATGACGTGGGAGTACTAACATACTGAGTGGTCTTACGCATTATAGCCTAAATCGAGCAAAAGGGAGATGCGATAAGCGATATGTTCGTTCCGCCTAACAAAACCAAAGGCTGTATGCTGATGCGCTTGCCGCCGAGGAAGAAGGCCTTCAAAGAAGCCAAGCATATTAAGTTATGCCTTAACCTACCCACTCTCTAGCCCAATCGGATTAAAGGGGATGAATGATCACAAATGAAGGACCCAAAATAGCGATTAAAGGGGATGAATGATCCCAAATGAACTTGTACCTCTTAATTATAAGCCCAACTAAAGCCTCACTAGATCAAATAAGCATGGAAGAACAAATTTTCAAACAATTTCGCCTCTAGGGCAACACTAATGATGCTCAATGGGTGGTAGTGCTGGAAGGAACGGTACTAGCACGCTATCGTGCTACAGTAACCCCCATAGTACTGACGGCCAGTAAAAATAGGCAAGTGAATAATAAATCAGCACGACATTAAAAACAAAAATCGGTGTATCTTTTGATCGCCTCATTGAAAATCCGCGAAACTTTGTATGCACATTCCTATGGATGTCAGAAACCTATTCTAACTTTTAATCGCAAGGATTGATTTAAATTTCTAACCTTTTTCTAATTTATCGAAGGTTGCATCAAAACCGGGTCAAAAATAAAAGATTTGCCCTGAGCTTGCTCGTAGGGATTTAATGATCAAGATAGACCTAGATGGTATCCCAAATGTCACAACAAGTAAGAACCCTAAATATATTGCCCTCAAACATGTAACATCAAGATCTACCTCAAATCCTTTCTTTTCAAGCTAAAACCTGGTTTCCTGAGAAATGTCTTGATGATCATGAGGGAACTTGTCTAGATGACTAGATAATGATCTCCAGAGGATACATCTATCAATCACTCATCCTTAGCAATACAAGATCAAAAGAAAAAGAAACTAACAAGAAAGATCAAAAATCAAGGAGGAATGTTAAGAACAAAAGTCAAATCTTGAGCACGAAATTGATCTTTATTTTAGAGTATGAAGATGAATTACGTACAAAACCTCTCACCTGAAAGAAAAACTCTTAAGGAGCACACATATACCACACAAGAACATAAAATCTTTTGAAAGCCCTAACTAGGCTTGGAATTTCAAGGCTTAGAGCCCTAACTAGAGGCTTATATAGTGGAGGCAATTCTAACCCTAAATCTGGATACATAATTAGATACCATCCACTTTTACATGGGCTAATACGAAACCCAACACTCTTAATAGGTTTTCTACTCACACAAGCACGCTTCTCAAACAGCTAACACATATACTCCAAATCCGCTCCGCGAGGCTGAATTTGCGTCCAACTCTACTTTGCCGTGACCTAAACCACACATACGACCACCGAGGTTTTTCAAACCGCCTCGACCGCCGATATTAGACAAATTACCAATTTATCCTAAGAACCGGTCGTCCTTCTCCTCGAAGCATCACCCTGCAATGTGCTTTCCACGTAGCCCCAATAACTTGTTGTGAGCCTCTCATGCGTCCGGACTCCCCGAACCGTCCTCACTTGTAAGTGGGCCCAAGTCACTTGACCACCACATGGCCTTTCCCACTTCACCATGGCGGTAACAGTTCTAGACATCAACTCCACCCTAAGCCTAGTTCTAGTCCAAGTCGTTGCCCTTCATGTCTATCACTAGTGCATTATACTCTGGTTTCTTCTCTTCCCAGCTTGCAACTACTTTCTAATCTCAGTCATCTTCCGATGTCCCTTGACCGTTTTAGATCTCAGCTCTCCTAGCCTAGTCCCCGATCTTCACTACAAGAAACAGGGAAAATTTCGTGGGTTTTTTAAATTCGTAGGCCAAAAAAACCCACGAATTTATATATTTAAATTCGTCGGTTTTCAAAAAATCCACTTATTTAATTAAATTCGTGGGCCCAAAAAAAACCCACGAATTTATATTTTAAATTCGTCGGTTTTTAAACTAGCGCACAAATTTAATTAAATTCGTCGGTTGTGTAACATCCCAAAATTTGAGTTTTGGAATGTTTAAAATTCAAAAGTGAACCATTTGCATTTTCTTGAATTAATTACAGCTTAATTTGAATTTTCTAAATAATAAAAAGATTTAATTAGATTAATCTATGCATCAAACTAAAGGTTTCCAGTTTTTGTTGGGTTCCTTGTGCTTCAAGGAATTTTTCTGTATTTTTGGAGATTTTTCTGAATTTATTTGCTATTAATTTGAATTTATTTGGAGTTATTTGAATTTCTGGAATTTATTAAAATTGGAAAAACGTTTTTAATTTCCAAAAATTCCTTCGGGCAAATTGCCCCGGCCCATTTCCTATTCATGCCGGCCCGTTCGCCAGCCATTCCGCCGATTCGATCGCCGGCGTGGACGCTTGATTTCCGCCACGTCGCCTTGCATGTGCTGTAAACCCTAACCCTAATCCTCTCCGGTTTCCTCGCGCCGCCCGCCTCCCTCGGTTTCGAGTTTTCCTCGCCTCCGAGGCTATTTAAGCCGGCCACGACCGTCCGAGGTTCGCCTCTTGCGCGCATCCGATCCGCCCCTATCCACGCTTCGAGACGCGACCATCGCCAGAACGAGCTCGCCGAGTTCGCCGCCTCCCGAGACCTTCCGCCACCGTTTCCTCCTCTCCGGTGGGTCTCGCCGTGATCGGTGGCACCATCGAGTCCGCGCGCTCTCCTCTTCCGGATCCACCACTTCATTCGCCCGATCCGACCGTCGCCTTCGCCACGTCCGGTGTCGTCTTCTCCGCCTCCGGTGAGTTGCGCCGCCCGCCGTCGTTCCCATCCGCAAACCTCACCGTCCGATCGTCGCCGACGATCCAGATCGTACACGCCTTCTCACCGCGCCCTCGTCCGCGGCCGTCCGATTCGAGCTAAGCATACTGGATTTCGCCACGTGGCCAAGTCCTCACCGTCTTGCGTCCAACTGCCTGCGGCCGCCGCGTCGGCCGCCACCTCACCCTAGCGACCACGTGGCATGCCACGTCGTCATGATCTGCCGCATCACCGAATCGCCTCGGTGCTCTCGGTCTCTCAGTGGACCGAGCCAGCGACATGTGGGCCCGCATGTCGATCGGCATTTATTTTCTTTTCTGATTTTCAAAACCGAAAATCCCAGCCAATCACAAGCTGCCACGTGTCACCCCGATGAATTTCTTTGATTTTCTCTGAATTAAATCTTCCAGAGCCCGTTCTCCTTCGTCAGAACTCCGATTGGAGTGATTCAAATTTCTAAATTTTTGTAAAATCGAGCTCTACATTCCAGAGCCATTTATTTTCAAGTTTGAGCTTGTTTTCCTCTCTGTTTTGTATTTATTTGGTTTCGTTGCTTTATTTTCCGGTGAGACGAATCCGAAGGAGCGAACGGAGACTTCAAGACCAAGACTCAGCATTTGAACAACAAGGCAAGTCGTAGACATATTGAACCCATGTTTGCAAAAGTATTTTGTTTTATACAATTGCATGCTATTTGTGTATCAATGCTAGTTTATGAGAGTAGCTATTCACGATTGAGTATGCCCCTTTGATTATTGGAATGCTATGAATCCATTGTTAACCCTAGGGTGGTATATTACTAGTTGGACATAATCATTATACCAACATTGGGTTAACGTAGCTATGCTTAGCCATGCTTAGTTGTCCGATGGGATTCATATCATCTGTGAATTAATGTTAATCTTGACTTAATGAGATATGGAATTGTGGCCATTGACCTTTGTTGTAAAACTTGTTGTACCATGGCGGGGATGGCATTGGTTTTGGGTTGAACAAAATGTTTCCCACGGGCAAGTGATCGTGCAGTAAAGGGGGTGCTTTCTAGCACATTGGGATGTGGCTGTCTTGCCTGAGATAATTTAAGGACTTAATCTTGTGCGCCATTGAACTGGGCCTAATCGTGCGACCACAAGTCCGGTATGGGACGGACCTAGCTGACTAATTTGCAATGTCTAGTCTTGAGTGCTGCCACGTGTTGGTGTGGGTTCCAGGGTGGACGGGTAGACTCACATGGCTCAAGAGGGGGCCCCGAGGGGCGAAACCTTAGAGGGCAGTACTGGGTTTAGACATGCATTGTAAAGGCTTTGTACTGATATCTCTGCGACACACCAAAGGAAGTGTGTTAATATCGATTGCACCAAGAGATGTTCAGGTCTTGTGGGTAAAGCCGCACAACCTCTGCAGAGTGTCAAACTATTGAATAGCCGTGTCGCATGGTCATGGACAAGCCGGAATTTCACACGGGTATAGGGTGTTTTCTTGAAATGTGGAATTGTTGGGATGTGAGCGGGAGTTCACTGTGGTTTTGTTGTCTCAAGATATCTTGTTGAATTGTGTGGTTGATACTTGTTTGAGTGATGTAGGGTGATGCCTCGTCATTCTGTTCATGTTGTGCGCCATTGATTTATCGATTATCTATTATTGTTTTATTCAAACCGCCTTCAATCTATTTAGTGTATTTAAATTCAAGTTATTGCTTTTCGCAAATGAACCATATAACTATCCTTTGTCAAGCCGTGCATGAATATATTGCATCATTCCCTACGGCTTGTTGAGTACGCTTTGTACTCACGGCTTTATGCCCCGTTGTTCGATTCTTTGAGGAAGGACCAGGTAATGAGTATCAAGAGGAGGAGTACTATGAAGACTACATCGACTAGGAAGGCGTTTCCCCAGACGATTGCCTGTGGCATGTCGAATGGCCCAAGTTATTTTATTTCCGCTGCAACAATTTATTTGTTTCTTAAGCCAAGAGGCATTGGTGTATGAACCTTGACCATAAGGTCGTTTGCTTTATTCAATAATAATTTGTTTCTTCTTAGTTATTTCGATGTATGGAATGATATGTCATCTATGTTTCCACTGTGTGCACTAGCGTGATCCTGGACTAGTGCGGTATACACAGAGGGTTTCGGATTTGCATATCCGGGTCCCGACAGGTTGTCTGGCCCACGAATTTAACGCTGTAGTTTAACCTAGCCCGCGCGTCTCCCTCTCTCTCTTCGCTCGGCTCTCACCCACACCCGTGCGTCTCCCTCTCTCTCTCTCTTCGCTTCGCCACCTTGCGTTCCCCACGCCGCCGCCCGCCGCCGCCCGCCGCCCCACCGGCGCCTCGCCCGTCAAGACGCGCCTCCGCCCTCGGCCACCGCCCAGACGCAGGCGCCCCACCACCAAGACGCGCCTCCTGCCGTCGATCACCGCCCGCACACACCCCAGAGCCGCCGCCCCATCGCCGACTTCCCAGCGCCCCGTGCTACTGCGCCACGACGCCCAGACTTGACGAGCTGCCATTTCTCGCAGGTGAAATGATTAATTCGTTTGAAAATGGTGTAGAGAAGATTACATTGATACCGTTGTCATGTCGATTAGTGGCACAATGAAATAGCCGATGCTGGATGGTTCCACAAGATGTGAATCATTGGATGTTGTTGTTTGGATGTCTGAAATGGTTTAGGACTTAATACTTTCCAATTTTATATATATTATCATTTGAAATAGGCTTGTGAGGTTGTATTTGTCATGGTGATTCTCTCCAATTCACTTAAAATGTGTAAGACAGTTTGGTGAGAGAATTTAGTCTTGTTATGGAGTATAGTGATAGTTATGCAATTAAGGAATACATTTGTTAAAAATACATTTGAAAACTCATTGAATTTTCTTTTATATAATATATGGAATGTATACTGTGTGTTACATCACTCTTAGTGACAGACTTGTAGTTATGGAATAATTCCGTGTTACGCTAATAGTTAAATCCGTATGTGTATAAAAACTGAATAGATTTATTAAATTTCGAGCATCTGCCCTTTTCTTGCAAATTGATCACAGCATTTTCTTGCATCTTTTGATATTTGGAATGTATGCTAGCTTGTCTTTCTGAAATGTTGTTGCCCAGCCTTCGCCCCTGTTCCTGGGTTGAGGCTGAAAGATTTGCAATGTCTTAAAGCTGCCTAATATAAGGAGGAACATTTGTCGTATATGACTAAAAATCGCTTAACTTTTTAGACTGATAACAGATACATCTCTACTCTAGTTGTTTTAAACTTCCTTTTTGCCTGATAACACAAGAAGGATTTTATCTGGGTGGATGACAAAGATGGTAATGATATTGAATTAGCATTCAGCAAGAAAAGAATTTCTGATAGTACATGTCATGTCTTGCAGCTGACCTGCTTTGTATTGCCTAATCAATACGGACATCTGTTGCAACCAAAGACAATTTGGAATGCAGAGGAGACTCCTGAAAGCCATTCTTTGCTAGAACAGATTTTGCACTTAGAGCCATTAGAGGTAAGTCTAGATGTATTGTGGTGTCTATAATGTTTATCTTCTGTTAAACAGGTATGTATCGCATTACAGTTTGCTCACTGGACTGGAATAATGATTATCAAATAATCTAAGTCCTCAAATATTGTAACATATATGTTGTAGATGCTAGTTTTATAGTTTTCCTACTCTTTTAACAGCCCTTGAGTGCATCAACTAGATGTTAGGACGATAATCGAACTGGATTATTGCCATTTCAAGGGTTACCTTTGATTTAAAATCATCATTGGTCATGGGCTTTGATTTACATTACCTAAAAGAAATAAATACATTAGCAGATCTGGCAGCTTAGATTTGCACCACCTAATTTACAAGTTACAAGGACAAACACGCTGTCATAATAATTCACAATTAAGTCCTTGATCTTGCTCACCACGATTCTTGAGTCTGGTTTTGTTAGGTTGATATCTTTCGTGGATTTACATTGCCAGAAGCTCCAACTTTTAGGCAAGTTTTTGGAGGACAATTCATTGGACAGGCATGTTTCAATGACTCTTACTTTCATCATCTATATCGCCAACTACATGTATTTGATTACTCCTTTTTCCTCTCTTATGCCATATTCAATTTTTTATATTTAAGTAGAAATCGTGAATCATCGAGTTAATCCTTTTGAATGCCGAAGGAATTCATTTTTTCGATTAAGATCCATTTCTTTGTTCCATTGGTTATTTTAAAGTTCAATCAGATTATCGACCAACTTTGTTTGTTAGATTAACAGAGAATGCTACTCAAAGCAAATATGAACAATCACAGTATACAAAGATTTAAGTTCTTTAAAGTTAGACCCATAACATTTTTTGCTATAACCGAGAGCGGTGATCAATACCATCTTTAGTCCAAACTTGATTAGTACATTTATCACGGTCCATGGATAAATCATCCTATAGTACAACTACAAGAAATAATCTTTGCTAGGTTGAGATATGTCGGGATTGAAAAGTTCGACCTCATGAAATCAGTCTATTAGTAGAAGAAATTATGGGTTTTAACTTATGTTTAATTGATTCATTGCGAAGGAAGAATTAGGGTTTGAGCATTAGGTCGCAATCATGCTCGATGTTCCTCCTCCGAACAAGTAAGGATTTTATCTGTGTCCTTTGATGTGTATGGAAAAAGTATAGAGACTAATAAGTAATCAAATGCAGCTCTTGAATTTGGAGGAGATAAGAGAAAGAAGACTTCTTGATCCACGCTTTCCAATGTAATTTCTCTTGACTTCTACCGTGTTAACCTGTTCGTACACAAGTTGAGCTCAAAGTAATGAGTTTTTTAAAAAATTTATTCTTCTAAATCCTGTTCCGTGCCACTATAGTCTTTTTACTAGTGGGGTAAATCTTGTTATGCAATTGTTTAGTGAGCTTACATTTGCTTAATTTTAGCACTCACAACTTGTTTGTGAAATGATATGCACTGTTGTTACCTTGTTGCCAAACATAAATCTCGAGCAAGAACTTAAGTCAGAAGCAGACTTATGTTTTTCATGAAGGATAATATTTAGAATTTACTCATAGAGGAGCAAAGCAATTACAGTATTGCAAGTCAACCTCTATCTCGACAATCTCCATGAAATGAATCTTCATTCATGGAAGCTTAAGGCACATGATTTTATTTGCTTCTTAACATCCCTCTGCTTACGTAGGCGAGTAATTCCAGAGAGTGTGGTTTACAGTTTTGGTACTATCTTGCTTGATCTCCTAAGTGGGAAGCATATACCACCAAGCCATGTAAGTTATCCTCCTGCCACTGTTGAGTACCTCTTTGGCCATATTGCCAAATAAACTATACCATAAAGTTTGGTTATGTCCTGGGATATATCCTTTGGATATACTCACATTGTCTCCTGTTAACATAACATGCTTTTATGATGAAAAATTACAGTGCTGAATTTTCAGTTAGCATTTTGCACTTTTATATATTATTGTTGTACATGGCCATTGAGTGTAACTAACTTTTGTCGAAGATCGACTTTATTGAAGGAAAGCATTCACTTCGTTTGGTTTTGCTGTAGGCACTTGACCTTATAAGAGGAAAGAATTTCCTGGTGTTTATGGATTCTTGCTTGGAAGGCCATGTCTCTAGCTCTGATGGAACTGACTTGATGCGATTAGCATCCCGTTGTTTGCAATATGAAGCTCGTGACCGTCCAAACCTAAAAGCTGTGGTGTCTGCTCTTGTAAACCTCCAGAAAGATGCTTCTGTAATATTCTTTATTTTATGTGTACACACACGTGATTGATTATCTAAGGATTTGCTAGAATGTCTCCTTCTGGTTTAAGAGATTGATATATATATTATAACTGTAAATGTTCTTTTTTCTGCTGAGTGGATGTCCTATTTACAAGAGAGGTCATACCGAAATTTTGTACATTTCGGTGACTTAGTTTAGACTCTTGCAAATATTTTCAGATTTAGTTTAGTACTCAGATTGTGCTATAAGAAATTGTCATTTCAGAATTAGTTTAGTTTCAGAATTAGTTAAGTTTACTTCGTTTGGTATGACAACTGAAGTTAACATTTTAGATTGAGGCTATTAACAGATTTTGCTAAGTTTTACATTTAAATAAGTTTTCAGATTTTGCTATAACACATTGCATCCATGCTTGTTGTGATATCATGAAACTTGGTGGTTGTGTCTCTTGTGTACAACACATAGTCGCATACTCATAATGTCCGAAACGTCCACATGTGCACCACTTAAAAAAGTAGTGGTTATTAGAAAAATATATAACTAAATGTGTTTAAAAAATTACAGGGATACTATTACTTCCGTTCTTATCTTTAGTAGAATATTCTTACATATTGTTCTGGATTTCTTTTTCTTCAATTCTACAACTATGGTTTTCTTTTTTCTCCCAACTATACGCCATTCTATGACTTTGAGGTAAATATGCAGCATCTTTCCCAATACACTGCTCATATAACAATGCTCCAAACAATTGAAGTTAACTTGTCCAAGACAACAAAATTTCAAGTATATGAACACTAAACAAACCCCTTGAGTATAAAACACAGGTTAAATTAACCCATCACACCATTAATTTTTGTTCGTATATATGTTATTTACAGTTTTCCAAGTTTGGAAAATGGGCTAGTAACTGCTGCTATAATTTGGGTATCAAATTACCAAAATAATGATCGAGCTGACATCAATGAAATACAAGCTGGATGGGTGGTCAGTCACCAAGATATATATATATATTTTTTTGTATAATGGCTGATAAATTCGTGGGCCATTTAAAACCCACGAATTTAACAATTAAATTCGTGGGTTTTATTCATTTACAAATTATGATTAAATTGTGGTTTTTTTCAACCATTTAATTTAATGATTAAATTCATGGGTTTTTCATTACAATTTAAGCTGTTAAATTGTGGGTTTTTTCAATAACCCATTTAATTTAATTTAAATTGTGGGTATCCACGAATTTAATTGATTAATTTCGTCGAGTTAAATTCATGCACTAAATTCGACGGTTTGCCCACGAATTTAACTTAAATTTGTGGGTTTTGGCCTAAATTCGTGGGTTTTTGGCCCACAAATTTTTCCCTGTTTCTTGTAGAGCTTGCCTTAGCCCCACCATGATCTAAACTCGAAGTCCTGCAACCACACAGACAAGAAACATATTACATAGTACTGTTCACAATAATATGCATTAATCCATAATTAATGCAAACATTAAACACAATATCACTAGAAAGTCGGCACTACTACCCATCTAGGACCGGTAGTACCACACCATTGGTATTACCGCTCCCATGTAGCTAGTAGTGACGCTGCCTCTAAAATCCTCAAAGGGGCTCTCTCTGAAAAATAACTACCGCGCCTTTGGGCAGTAGTGCCACTTCCTTAGCATTACCGCTCTAAGATGACCGATAGTACCGCTTGCCTTAGACACACTTGAGAGACCCCTCTTTGAAAAAAAAACTACCTCACACAAGGCCGGTAGCACTGTAGAGCCCGCACTACCGCCCATCCCAGGCCGATGGTGTAACATTCCGAAAAATGCAAATAAATAAAAATAAATATTTTGGGTTTGAATGTTATTATTTCTGAGTTTTCTTGGCAATATTGGTTTTATTTGAATTTTCATTTGATTTATGCTATGCATGAAAAATCAATAAAGAGAATTAATGAATGGATAATAGTAAAAAGATAAAAAGGTAAAAGCAAAACGTTGAAAAATTTATATTAAAATTTCTAAACCCTCAGGTAAACTTTTTGCCTGGTGAATTTTATTTTTACTACATGGTAAAAATTATTAATAATGAAAAAGACAAACTTTGACTAGAAGCAAGGTATCATACTTAATTAATGAAAAATATTCAGAACTTATCTCAAGTTGAAAAATTTACAAAACACCCTTAATACAGTAGTTACCTCTGGTAAAAATATCATGAAATTTCCAGGTTGGATAAGACTCCAAATAATTCAAAAACAAAACCTAGTAAATTCTATAAAATGTAATGTCAGAATTTCTATTAAATAATGGAACCATACTTTGACCTGAAATTTTTACAGAAGCATTCTTAGCTCAAATCCTTTTGAAAAACAAAATTTCAAAAATAATGGACTTCAATTTCTCTCAAGGAAAAATTCAAAATCATTTTGAAAACTAGTTAAATTTAAGGAATTATTGTATGAAAACCAAAGTAGCAAATTGAGCGAAACCAAAGAAAATGGAAACTACATACCTTAATCTCTCTACATAAAAATTCCTAGAAAATTTCAGAAGAGATAAAACTACTTTTGAGCTAATTAAACTCGTGACCAAAAACGTCAGATTCATGTACAAATTGTAACATCCATTATCTAGTCGCTACTGTAGCTGCGTCACCAATTTCGTTGCCTCATTGACTGGTTGTCCCCATTTGTCAGCTTATTCTTCTCTCCTGTGCGTCCGACCGAAGCAAGCCTCTCGATTCATCACGTCAGCCGAGCTCACGCCTGTGAACCTCACCGATTCAACGCATCACCGATTGCGCGCCGCCTGCTTCACCCACGACGCACCTCGCTCAAGCTTGTTGCCCATACCTCCGTCGATTGCCGCCACGGCCACTCGCGCCATACATGCAGCCATTAACACCAGAGGCGGCGCTCTACTTTCCCTCACTCCCCTTGCTTTCTCCTCTGCTCCCTCTTCTTCTCCTCTAGCCAGTGCGCCCCAAACCCTGCAGCTTCCGCCATTGCCGCATACCTCAGAGCTCAAAACCCGAAACTAAATCAGCTAAACTAGAGTACCAAACCCGAATTCCTCTGAACCGGAGCATCACTAAACTCCACTGATCAAAAGCCCCTTACAATCTTCACCTTCTCCCATGTGAAATCAGGCCGCCGCCGCTGCGCCTTCTTCTCCAAGGCCGGCCACCGTGGGCGGAGCTCCTCGGTATTTCTCCGGCCGAGCTAAGCCCAAAAACGGAATCACCATGTCACCGTGAAGCTAAAATCGGAACCCCTTCGAGCTCCGTCGCCTTGGTTCTTGCTCACCACCGTCCGCCATTGCTGCTGTCGCTCGAGCTCGGAGGCGCGCCAACCTGCATCGCCTCTGGCCGAATTGGTTCTAGCTCCAGGTTCGGTTTACCGAGATACTGCTTCCTGTGTGCTCGCCCTCGCCGGAGCTTCGCCAGAAAGTCGCCGTCGGACAGCCCTAATGAAGCTCTGCTCTCTGTCTATGGCGCATGGGACCCCTCTGTCAACCAGCGCATAAGACTCCTGTGTATTGGGTAAAAGCTGCTTTCTCTGATGCAAAACGTATTTCCATTTCTTTAGGCATTTACCAATCGGCTGAAAATTGCAATCTTGAATATGTTTTGAGATATAGTTTCAATCTTAGTGCAACAAAGTTTTATATTCATATAAAATCAAAAAGAATATAAATATGTAAAAATATTAAAATTTTGAGTTACGAGAATAATTATTGATGTTAAACTTGATTATGGTACTAATATGGTTTTAATGAGAATTTGTGTATAATAAGTAGTGAAATGATGAAATAAATATTCATGAGATGCTAAGATCAGAATGTATTTAAATATACAAAAATACTAAATTTTTGAGTCATAAAACAATTAGTAAAATTTAATTTAGGAATAAACATTATTATGGATGTTGTTGTATTCAAAGAAATGTAATTCCAAAAATCATTAAATAAATTTATATGTGTCCTGGAATCATAATAAACTCAAATATGTAAAAATGCTTAATTGTTGAATTAAGTTTATATTATTTGTTTTGCAATCATTAATAAACCTTAGTATGGTCATTAGTAAGAATAGTAGCATAATACCTTATAAAACAATAAATTAATTTATATATAGGTTCCTGGAATTAATAGAGAACCAATTATGTAAAAATATTTAAAGTAAAACTTATCTTGCATTCTTTGATGCAAGAAAGTGCAAACAACAGCAGCAAATAAATAGTTAAACCTATCGCGATTAAGGTTAAAATAATGTAAAAATAGTTTTAAAACATTTCTAGGATTGGTACCTGCTAGCATCTGAAAAATTAATCAAATATCATATATAGTGTAGTTAGAAATGAAATTTGAAGTTGGCCGATTTAGCGTTATTCATCGTGGTCATTTAGGCTACTTCAGCAGTAGATAAAATAACTCATCCAAATACTAAAATCTATGAAGCCTATTTAGTAACACTCTACAAAGTTTGTGCTACCATATTCTATAAAAATATCTTAATTACAGGGTGCTTTCCATTTAAATCAAGCTAGTTCAAAACCCTTAATCGTAAATCGTGCGATTCACCTTTTGGCCGATTCCGTGAATTGTAAGCAAAAGTTACCACTTAAGCTTTTTCGTCGATGAAAATAATAACTTGTCCGAATCCTAAAACTTGTGTAACTAGTTTAGTAATGTTCTTTAAAGTGTTGACTACTCCATTATAAAAAGATAATCTCATTTTACTAAGGTTTGCATATTAATCCTATAGGTTAAATAACCTTAAATGTTCATATTCGTGAATTCCGTAAAAAGAATTATTGGGCTTTAATTGCAATCGGGAAATTAGTAGTTATGAAGTTTGTATCACCAGAACCTTCTTAAAAAGCACAAATATATGACCAGTAACTTATCATAACCATTCCAGCATTCCCAAAACATTCTTATGTAATGTTAATTAAGAAATGAATGCTATTCACATACATGCATTATACAACAAAGACTAATGATTAATTCTATTAATCCAACCAATCTTTGCATCTTGAATTCGTAAAATAAAATTAATAAATTCATAAAAGAGCAACCCTGTTTGTTGTGAAGAGTTTTATTTGTTCTTTCTATCTACTTTCTTTTTGCCCTTATTGAAAGTAGTTATTTGCTATTTTCCGTTGATCGACGTGTAGATCCCGACGCCTTTGATTCCGTCGTCGTCGTCATCAACCGCAATCCTCGTCTTCGTCGTAAGCAATGATTAAGCAAGGCAAGCATCCTTTGACCATATTGATCCTAGTATTTTATATTCCTTTTGTGCATCAAATTGTTTTATGCATGCGATTACTTTATGTAAATTGCTATTTTGTGGATTGGTAGTTATACCTGTTGTCTCGTGAATCTCCTTTGATAATTATGGACATGTGAACCTTGATAACCATAGATCGAGGATAGGCATTACTTAATGTCATCATGGGTATATGCGTTCATATTATTCATGCTTAGCCATGCTTTAGAATCAGTGATGTAAATGATCAGATTAAAATTGTTTCCTGAAAAACATTGGAAATGGCACTGATGGTTGCGGATAGTTTGATTAAAAATCCAAAATAAAACTATGTTTTGATGCGGGCGATTATTGGCACTAGCCGGATGTGCAAAAAGGAAGTGCACGTAGTGTAGGGTGAAGTGTCGCCCGTGTCGGATTAAGGACCGAACATCGTGTTGTATGATCCAAGAAAATCCGTACAAACCACAAGTGCTGGGATAGGGTAGCCTTAAACCAATTAAGTTATCTAGTTTAACTTTGCATTTTGGAAGGTCAAGTAGTGTGGGCTCTCCTTTTTAAGGTTTGTTTCGACGGGTGCCCACACCGAGGTGTTGGGAGTCACACTTGCCAACACAACGGTGTACGCCATACTTGGGAAGTTCCAACATTTCTATGCTCTGAGTTCTTCTATCATAGTATGGGTCCAACGTCCCGTCGCTGGTGCAAAGTTAACCTAGGTAATGTAAAGGTTTTCGTCATGAACATTCTGGCCACCGCGCTTACAATTGGATGTGAAGCGTGTGGCAAAAAGAAAAAGGCATGTCTTGTGGGTACAGTTGTACACCTCTGCAGAGTTTAAATCTAATTGATTAGCCGTACCCGCGGTTATGGGTGTCTTGGCGAACTTGCGCGAGTTAGATGTTTTATTATTTTCAAAAGGGTTGGTTTCGTTTGTTTTGCAACTGTGTTTTATGTCGAAGGGCTGGCATTGATGGATTTCAGGATTTGATGTTCGTCGCTCACGTCATGGAGGACTATGAGTGTTACATATGCTTTAATTATTTGTTATCAATCAAATGCTCTTATAAATTCCGTTTGCAAATAACTTATTTTACAATCCAATTTCGCTTTATGCAATTAACTATAGTAGCCTTTCCTTTGAAATGGCCTGCATATATTATAGGTTTTGCTCAAGTCTTGCTGAGTACGTAAAGTACTCACCCTTGCTTAATTATTATGTAGGTGGTTTAGAAAGCGAAGCTTCGAAGTTGTTCATCGCAGGTTGCGGGTTCCTCTTCGACGTGTTCTATCTGGAGTTTATGCCTCGTCAGTTGCCTGCGGGTTCGGATGGGCACACTACGAGACTTTGCCTCTTTGCTGCTATATATATACTCTGAGTTGTAAGATTCATGTGTTTATTAGTTTCCGCTTAATTAATTTAATGTATGGTTGTGATTCCAATTGTTGAAATGTGTGTGCTAGCTACTGATCTAGGGACTAGTACTGTGTGCACATTAGATTTCCATTTTTGGCATCCGTGCTAAAAATGGGGGTCGTTACAGATGGTGCCGTCTGATGAGTAATACCATGCCTCCAAGGTCGGTAGTGCTGCTCTAACCTAATAGCACCTCAAATTGCTTTAAATTCAAAATATAATTCAAAACATACTCAAAATTGAGCACTACATGCTTAAACACTATCAATATCTCATTATAAACCTAGATAGACCTCCATGTGATCTTTCAGTATATTTCCCATACCCAGTCGTTAAGTTGTTGAGCCATTTCGTTTCCTTTCTGAAACTACAGCTTAAATTAAGTTGGTAGAACTAATTCAGGCGGCTAGCTAGCTACTGCCCATGCTAAATCCACGTCCGACATTGATTCCTCGAGCAAAACATATATAGATCAAAATTGACTTCAACCGTCATGGACCCATAGTACTCATATAAGTTTGGTCTAAAAGTACCTTATTGCCTGTATTCTTCTTTTTTTTTGAGCATTTATCTGTATTCTCCACTACTACAGACTGCTTTATCCGTGACCGCCCATCACTGTCGGGTAGGCCCGACCCGGCAGTGATAATATTATCACTGCCGGTTCTAATTTCAACCGGCAGTGATAATATTATCACTGCTGGTTCTAACTTCAACCGGTAGTGATAAGAATAGTATAATTTTCCCGCACGTATGGAGGCAATATCATTGCCGGGTTTAGAGAGAGCCGGCAGTGATAATAAAATATCAGTGCCGGTTTATATAAAAAACCGGGAGTGATTTATCATTGCCGGTTTTTGTTTTTAACCGGCAGTGATAATACCATTTTCACTTTGCCGGTTTTACTCGAACCGCAAGTGATATTACGTGCTCCCAAAATTAGTTAAGATACGAGAACATATCAAAGCATAATTAGTTAAAAAATAGAACATATTAAACACAGAACATTTTTAGTCCAGAATTACATATCGCGCAAAACATTTTTAGTCTAGAATTACATATTTAGTCCTAATTTTATATACAAAATATAACGGGCCAACGACTTTTAACCGTTTGAAAACCAAAATGGCACAAACTATATCCAAAAGTCATCGTCCTCCTCCTCCTCCTCCTCCTCCTCCTCGCCAAAGCTACTGCCGGATGACCGATCAGAGTTGCGGTGGTACTCCTCCTCCTCCTCCTCGCTGGAGCTACTGCCGGATGACCGATCGGAGTTGCGGTGGTGCTCCTCCTCCTCCTCCTTCTCCTTCAATTCGGTGGCGGAGTTGGTCTTGCCCCAACGCCGAAGGAGATTGCCGCAGCCGCTGTCGTAGTCGTCGTCGCCCTCCTCCACCTCCTCCTCCTCCTCCTCCTCTGCCTCCTCTTGCTCCTCCTCCGCCTCCTCCTCTCCTCCTCCTCCTTCTCCTCCTCCTCTGGCAGCAGATCAGTGCTTTGCCCAGTACGTGCTCGCTTCTTGGGGGGCCATTCCTGCAGTAATGGCAGATTGTGAGGAGCGCCACAGATTGAGGTGCTACGCATTATATAGAGGAGGAATGGGAAGCCCAACAGTTGCCAAAATGGGGAAGCGCAACAGTTGGCAGAGGAATGGGGAATGAAGAGCGATGGTTGTTGGCGGCGGGAGTTGGAAGGTTCATATTGTCATTGCCGGTTCTAACTTAAACCGGCAGTGATAATATTATCGCTGTCGGTTTTAAATTAACCCGGTAGTGATAATATTATCACTGCCGGTTTTAAATTAAACCGGCAGTGATAAGAACAGTGTATATATAACTGGCACTGATAAAGACATTTGGGCGGGAAACGACTCAATATCACTGCCGGGTTTAGATAGAGAACCGACAGCGAAAGTATTAGTGTCGGTTCAACAGTGTAACCGGCAGTGATAAAATGAATTGCACGGGAAACGGCAGCCATATCACTGCTGGTTTTTGAGATAGAACCGGCAGTGATATATTACTGCCGGTTCAAGAGAATAAACCGACAGTGATAATATGGCACTATATATACCCTGGCTCCCTTCCCCAAGCTGTCCCGAATAGAGAGGAGCTCTATTCTTGCTCGATTGGGTGGAGAGGCTAATTTTTGCTCTCAAATTTGGTGTAATTTGTCGTTTCTAACCGATCTAAGGTTCGTATATTGTTTAGTTGGATATTACGTTCTATATTGTTGTACGTTGTGATTAGAATTATTGATTGCCTAGTCAACACAATTAGATTTGTAATATGGAGTTTAGATTTGAAATTACCAACTTTTATATGTATAGTGATTGCATTTAATACGTTGATTGAATTTAAATGTGGTAGCACTTCATAATTAACTATTGTTTAATCTAAATACTTAAAATTGTTTCTTTATTTCGTGTATGTTAATTTAATACTACGTAAGTAATGTAAATTTCTTTGGACGGACCATTATATATAACTAATAGCAATTATTTAATTGATTTTATAATCGAGATTTGGATATAGATTTATATATAACTAATAGCAATCACGTACCAGGCCAAACGATCATCGATAACCATGAAGGTCGGATCGTAACTTAGTTGTATAATTAAAGATATGCTTTATTTTGTATGAAGGTCAAGCTTCAATTTGTAATATAAACATTTTGTACGAAGGACATGCTTCAATTTGTAATGTATGGAGTATTGATTATTATAATCATCCGTAAAAAGTAAATGTCCAATGGATGAAAAGGTATATAATTGATGTAAAAAGGCCATGCATAAAAGAATTATGTTCCTCATCCAATACTCCTTGATAAAATAGTACTGAAATGAGAGAAGAGGAGACAATAGTACTCAAATTTGTTGGACGGACCATTATATATAACTAATAGCAATTATTTAATTGGTTTGACAATCGAGATTTGGATATAGATTTATAAGTAATGAAAATTTCTAGATTAATTAGAAACCGCTCATCTTGTAGCCATCACAGACGGTTATATTTAGAAACCATCTGTGATATTTCTTTCATCACAGACGGCTGTAATATAAAACCGTCTGTGATATATACACTGACGGTTTGAGTACATAACCGTCTGTGATGTTCCATATCACAGACGGTTTTTCAGAATCGTCTGTAATCGTGCGTCTGATATAAGCCTCGCTGTAGTAGTGATAACAAATTAAATGTATAAAACAATTTGTGAGCACTTATTGATTTACTGATATTTTATTTGTTGTAAATATTTGTAGATGGATCGAAGATGGATGTATGAAGCGGACCATCGCAATAGAGAGTACTTTAACGGTGTGACTAGTTTTCTGAGCGTGGCTACGCGTACAAGTCAAATAAGCTGATGGACTATATTTGTTGCCCGTGCATTGATTGCAAGAATGAGAAGCAATTTTCGAACCTTGAGGCAATCCATGCACACTTGCTTCGAAGGGGTTTCAAGCCTGCCTATACCTGTTGGACCGAGCATGGTGAAGATGAGATTGTGCGTGAAGGGCATCTGATTGATGATGATGAAGACAACGACTTCGATCGCGGTGGAAAATCGTTAAATCGACACCCATGAAGAGACATTCATCGATAACCATGAAGACGATTTAGAACAGATGTTGCATGATGGGGAGGAGGACCTCACGAGTGAAAGGGATTTTCAGAAGTTTCAGCGTATAGTAGAGGATTCTACAACACCCTTGTACCCAGGCTGCAAAGAGGAGTTCAAAAAGCTGCATGTTGTGCTTCCGCTGCTGCAGTTGAAGGCAAGCAATGGTTGGTCCGACAAGAGTTTCACAGAGTGTTAGTTTCTTCAGAGATGTCCTTCAGAGGGTAACGTGTTGCCGGCAACCACGTACCGTGCCAAGCAGTTGTTTGCTGTTGGGACCGGAAGTCTGAAAAATACACGCATGTCCAAACGATTGCATATTGTATCGCAATGAGTTTGCAAATTTGGATGCATGTCCCGTTTGCAAGGCATCTCGGTATAAGTGCGGCGATGATGATATCGAGGGGCAGTGTAAGAACAAAAGACCTCCGACCAAGGTGATGTGGTATTTCCCTATAACCCTCCGTCTGAAGCGTCTGTTTGCGAACAAAAGGCATGCTCAATTGCTGCGATGGCACGCCGAGGAGCGTAAAAAGGATGGAATGCTTAGACACCCTGCTGACTCCGCGCAGTGGAGGAATATCGATAGAAAATACAAGAAACACTTTGCATATGATATAAGGAATATAAGGTTCGGACTCAGTACGGATGGGATGAATCCTTTCGGCAACATGAGTAGTCGTCATAGCACTTGGCCGGTGACTTTATGTATGTACAACCTTCCTCATTGGCTTTGCATGAAGCGGAAGTACATTATGATGTCGTTACTGATCCAAGGGCCGAGGCAACCTAGCAACGATATTGATGTGTTCCTCAAACCACTGGTTGAAAATCTTCTGGTATTGTGGAACCACGGTGTCTGGTATGGGATGAGTACAAAGAGAGAACTTCATGCTACTGAGGCGTTGTTGTTCGTAACCATCAATGATTACCCCGCTCTTAGCAATCTTTGGGCCGGACTATAAAAGGATTCAATGGATCGTGCATTGCATGGGTGATCTGAGCCGTGGCTGAAATATTGTTGAAAAATGTGTTACATGTGGCATTGTAGGTTCCTTCGCAAGGACCACCGATCGCAACAATAAGAGAGCTTTTGATGGTACAAAGGAGATCGCTTGACTCAAACATCATAACGGCAAAGAGATATTTGCGGTAGAAGGATATTAAAATTATCCATGCAAAGGGAGCCGGAAGTACATCAGTTCCGAGTTCCGATGATATAGCTCCTTTGTGGAAAAAGATATCAGTATTTATGGACCTACCTTATTGGCAGCACCTGGATGTTCGACATGCTATCGATGTCATGCATATAGAGAAGAACGTGTGTGACAGCTTGCTTGGTATTTTACTAGACATACCTGGCAAAACAAAAGATACACTCAAGGCACGGATGGACCTGAAAGATATGAAACTCAGGAAGGAGCTGCATCATGAAGACCTTCCCGTAGCTTGCTACACTTTAAGCAAGATTGAGAAAATTAGCGTGTGTGAGTGCTTACACGGAGTCAAAGTTCCGTCCGGTTATTCTGCCAACATAAAGAGGCTAGTCTCAATGAAAGACTTGAAATTAGTTAGTATGAAGTCTCATGATTGCCACGTGATGATGACACAGATACTTCCTGTAGCAATTAGGGGTGTTCTGCCAGAGAAAGTGCGAGACCCAATTATAAAGTTGTGTTCATTCTTCAACGCGATTTCACGAAGGTCATCGACCCATTGAAGCTGGATAAGCTGCACAAGGCGTGATCCACACTCTATGCGGCTTGAGATGTGCTTCCTCCATCCTTCTTTGATATTATGGTCCATCTCATTGTTCATATTGTGAAAGAGATACGTTTCTTGGCCTGTGTTTCTACATCGATGTACCCTTCGAGAGGTTCATGGGGTTGTGAAGAAATATGTTCAGAATCGACATCGGTACGGAAGGGTGCATTGCCGAAGGTTGGGGAACCGAGGAGGTCATCGAGTTCTGCATCGATTACATGGATCTCAAACTGATTGGTGTGCCCGTATCTCGCCATGAAGGGAGGCTACAAGGGAAAGGGACACTAGGTCAGAAATCGATCCGTACAAATGATCGTGCTTCATTCACACAAGCATATTTTACATTCTGCACCAATCAAGTGTAGCGGCCCCATATGTCGACATGCACAAGAACATGCTACGAAGACAAAACCCATATAAGTCTGAGGTTTGGAACGCGAGCGAGCACAGAGATAATTTTGGAGATTGGTTGCTTAGATACATGATGCATACACAAACAGAGTGCGCTCAATTGAGAGCGCTAGCTAAGGGACCATCATATACAATTTTGACATTTGAAGGATATGACATCAATGGATATATATTTTATACGAGAGCACAAGATAACAAGAGCACCAACCAGAACAGCGGGGTCCGTATAGATGCCTATGACAACAATGGCAATATGCAGACGTACTACGGATTCATAGAAGAGATTTGGGAGCTTGACTATGGGCCTTTGAAGGTCCCCCTCTTTCGGTGCCAGTGGGTCAGGCTACCTAGGGGCGTGAATATCTACAAGTACGGTATCACTACCGTGGACTTCAAACACGTCGGATACAGAGAAGAACCATTTGTACTTGCTAATGCCGTTACACAAATTTTCTTTGTAAGGGATCTAGCTGACAAGGAACGCCACGTGGTTCTTCAATCAAAAAGAAGGATTGTGGGAGTTGAGAATGTAGTCGACGAGGAAGACTATAACCAGTTTGATGAGCTTCCTCCTTTCGGTGAGAACATCAACCTAGGTCTCATAGAAGACATAGAGGAAGCTACATACATACGCCGCGATCATAACGAAGGTCGGATTGTAACTTAGTTGTGTAATTAAGGATATGCTTTATTTTGTATGAAGGTCAAGCTTCAATTTGTGATATAAACATTTTGTACAAAGGACATGCTTCAATTTGAAATTTATGGAGTATTGATTATTATAATCATTCAGAAATAGTAAATGTCCAATGGATGAAGATGAGATAGTAAGAGCAAGTTTTTATTAATTATTCCTAATTAACTAAAATTTTAAATAAAACAAAAAAGGAAAATTACTAATTTCATTTCCATACGACTTCCAAAGTTCATCCATAAAATTTGGTTTTTGTATGAAGTCCAAAGCAAAATCTTGGATTAGCTGAAATTTGAAATAAAATTCCAATGTTTGTATTTGGGGTTTCTTTACAAATAAATAAAACAGGTGTGCCAATTTTCCTTGCCATGTGAAAGTCCTTCTTGTGGCGGCATTTGCCATCGCCCTTCCGCCCACAACAAAGGTGGGTGGCAGGGAACATCAGTGCCGGTTGACAAACGAGAACAGACACTAATAAAACACATCAGTGCCACGTCAGTCTCCACCCGGTAGTAATATATTTATTACGGGCACTACTATGAAACATCATGGGCACTACTATGGAACATCACTGCCGGTTCATAAATGAACGGCGGTGATAATATATATCCTTCTTGGGTCATAAATGCCCGGCACTAAAAATACATCATCACTATCGGTTCATTTAATGAACCGGCAGTGATTATGTATTTTTAGTGCCGGGCATTTATGACCCGGCAGTGATGTTTATTATTAGTGCCGGGTCTACAACAAGCCGGTAGAGATAATATATCACTGCCAGTTCATTTCTTTGAACCGGCAGTAATAATCCTCCCTATATATACGTTTTCTTTCCCGCACTTAGCCATTTCGCAATTTGTTTGGAGTTCTTCTGGCGCCCTAGCCACCGTCGACTCTCCCCGGCCGGGCCGTCTGGCGACCCTCCCTCCCGTCGCCGCCTGGCGCCTCCCCGACGTCGACTCTCCCTTGGCCCTCCTGCAGTGCCTCCTCCTGGCGACACCTCCCGGCCCTCCTCTGGCGACCCTCCTTGCGCCGGTAAGCTAAGTAAACCCTAATCCCATTGTGATACAGATGAGGACGATGACTAGGGTATATGCTAAACCATCATTTTTCTTGAGCCATTTGGATATTTGCCACTCCTCAATTTGAAAATTGGATGGCATGTACAAATCATGCCATTGGAGTGGCATTTTTTGTACATGCCATCCAATTTCCAAATTGAACAGTGGCAAATATCCAATTATTCCTTTTTCCCTTAAGCATGTTGGTTCCTTATTCTTGCTTTCTCTAGGGCCAGTACTTGTACAATTTTCTTAAACATTGCTATGTTAAGCTTCTGTCAGAGCCATCTAGGGTATGAAAAGAAAATGCAAAAGGAAACAAGAAAAAAAATGCAAGGTTAATTGTTTTCTTCATCTTTTGATTCTGTCCAAACTTATATGCACCTATTAAGGAAATGTTATCGTTCAATACATTAATGAGGGAATTGAGCACGAGGCATAAATCAGTCATGCATTCCAGTGGTCACACCAAAGAGCTCAAATGTGGCCAGTGTTCTCTTGATCTTTTGGCCATGGCTCCCATGTATGATTGCTTGTTTCAAGCTAGAAATGGAAACACACATGTTCAGAAAGTATATCATGAAGCTACAAGGATTCTGTAGTAGTACTGTGATCTGTAATTTGTTTTTGGATCCTACTGTTAGAACATTTATTCTGTAGTGTGTTCATGTATTCAATAGATTTTGTAGCCATGAATTGTTCTCTGTTCGTGTTAAGAGTTTGTTCTTGTGGTTAATTTGTGTTAGTAATAGTGCTATTATATCCTTGTCTTTTTGTTAGTACAAATACTTGGTCAGTAGGTAAGTAGTGGCTAAATTTGTTCACTAGTTAAGCTAATATATTGCTAGTGGTTTCTATCTTCCTGTGGTAGCTACTAAGTGTTAATCGATTACCAAAAAAGAATATTAGGCATGTTTAGTTGTTGTCAGTTAGTTCCTGTGTTAGTTTTAGCTGCTAGTACTTGTAGTTCTAAAAAAAGCTTAAAAATATTAATATTTCTATTTGTTTGTTCAGTATCATAATTTGTGGTTAGTTGTGTCCCTTTACTGTTCATTTCCTGTGATTGTTTGTCTATTGCTTGCTGGTAGTTTTCGTAGTGAACAATACTAGTAGATTTTGTTAGTTTCCAGCCCCTTTCTTCCTCTTTCTTAATCATGTCTGTCTTATCCTCGATATTGCCATAAACAATAAAATTTAAATGAGTACATAATTACCTCCATATTGCCATAGTAGTCATGATTCATTATATGAATGACATAATGTTGCCTTTATGTGATCTGTTGCCATATGTATCTTTATGTGTCGTCGTGATCAATAACAACAAGTATATGTCTGAACTGCAGTGTTGTCAGCAGGGGCAGGCGCCCAAGAGACAGGGCCCAACTCATATATTCTTTAGAATATTATTACTTATTTGCTCAATAAAAAATAATGAATCATTCTTATTCCACACTAATATGATTTTCAAAAAATGAAATAAGGTTATAAATCCACAACTAGAGTGTTAATAGTCTATTACACCAAAAGAAGCAAAGCGATCATTCCATGTCAACTAAACACGTCACCTCGTGGCTTTCTTCACCCAGTGTATCGTATGCACAGAAGGGAAGTCGAATTTGAAGAACAGATGAAAATGATGCGAGAAATGGTAGCAAAGGTCCTTAGCGAACGTCAGTCACATGACGTAGGTCACCAGCACCAAAGTCCCGCAGGGGCTCACAAAAGCAGCCAAGCGTCCGCTAACCCTCCTGAAGAGGACTCAGCGTGTAGTTTTCCCGTGGACAAAATCATAGAGCCGACACGCTGCGATGACCGCCAGAGCGAACATTACCATCAAGGTGGCTGAAGGGATGGCTTGGCCATGCATCGAAGGGCAGATGTTGCATAACCGCCCAATTCCTCGGGGATACGACAGAGTTTCAGTTGACAGCGTGGTTGACAGATACCGCAAAGTGGAGGTTGAGATCCCGAGTGAGGAGGGGCAAAGTCTTGGACAAAGCATGGGCACATTCATCGCGTGGCGCAAGCGCTATATAAAGTTTGCCTCAGAAGATGACAACGACGATGATCTTAACAACGATGATGAGGCGGAGTCTCCATCTAGGAACAGTCCTCCTCCACTAGCGTCATCGAAGAAAGCTCCTTCTCCTGCTCCAGCGTCACCCAGGAAAAGTCCTCCGCCGTCACCCAAGAAAACTCCTCCTGCTCCAGCGCCACAAGATAGCCAAAGAGCACCGCGATCTGAACATTCTACATGGTCAGGGGGAAAAGTTCGTCATCTGTGAAGCTAGCCAAAACTCTTAGCAAGAAACGACCATATGAAATGACCGACGAAGAAACAAAAAAAGAAGTAGGCGCCTATGTAGTAGAGCACTTCAAGAAGATGCCACTACCTGCTAAGATTGAAATCGAACCTGCCAAACGGGATTTCTTCCTGGACTTAGCGAAGGTTAAACAGACAGGACGGATAACTGAAGCTCCTCAACCTAGCCAACTATCAGATGTACCAACGAGACGCTCTGGACGTGTCTATATTAAGAATATGGACTCTGTAAGTCTCTTGTATAATTCATGCTGTATATTCACGTACTCTTAAACTTAGGGTCTGACTTCTTTTTTTACGTAGAATAGAGACAATGACACTTAGAGCGGAGAAAAATAAAAAGATAGGATTCCTGCACCCGGGCCTTGTCAACTGCAAACTTATTATAGATCCAAGAACAATAAATGATGTTGAGGTGTACGTACTCAAGGCGCTGCTAAAGCTACAACACAAGGACTACGTACTTTTACCCTACAACTTTTAGTACGTGTTTCCCTGCCTACTAGTCTCTCATATTTGATGCGCAACACAATGTGACGACTAATTGGCTTCTGCAGCTTTCACTGGATCGTCCTTGTCTTCATGTTAAACGAAAGCAACATCATTGTCTTGGACTCAATGAGGAAACCGACAAGCGAATACACAGAGTTAACAGACTTGCTAAACAGGTAAACTCGGTCGTTGCATTATTGCTCTAATAATCTTCCATCCCATTGCACCTAATTAATTTTAATGACTACTTGAAACCATGAACAGGGTGTACAAACAATACTGCAAGAAGAGCCAACGGCATCGTCCATACACGAAAAAGTTCAGAATACACACCGATTTTCCATTCCTGAAACAACCCCAAGGGAACAATTTATGTGGATACTACGCAATGACACATATTCACGCGTTCATCACTGACAATACGGACTACAACGGCCAGTTGGTATATCGATCATTACATGTTGACCCGTACCTTTCTTTATAAAGACGATGACACTAATTAATGCTTCAATTTCTCCCATGACAGTAGCGTCAATCGTAGGCACCAAAGACTGCTTCGACCACTAAATTGATGCCCTTCAAGAGCAGAGATAGTGGGTTCATAATTCGAGAAATTCTCCACACGAAGGGTGAGTTTTACAACCATTTCTGCATGGCAACAATTCTGAATGAACAATTTAATGCTTCAAAAGTGAATGAACAATGTAATAATTAAATATTATGATGCTTCAATGTATTTCAATTACACTTTAGTGATGCTTCAAGATTATTGTGCACAACGATATCTTTGTACAAAATACATCTACTGTACAATGTATATACATGCTACAACATATATTGCAAAAATATATATGTAAAAAGGTTTAAAAAACCCATCACTGCCAGTTTTGGATATCAAAATAGGATACAGAGTTATCACCGCGGTTAACAAGAAAAAAGGCGTGATAGTAGTTATCGATGCGGATATTGATAACAATTGGGCACTGATAGTTACTTATCACCGCCGGATATTATTGAAAATGCGGTGATAGTTACTTATCATCGCCGGTTCTAACTAATAACCGGCGGCGATAATATATTATCACTGCCGGTTAAAAAGTATAAACCGGCAGTGATAGTGATTATCACTGCCGGTTTACATTCGACAGTGATAGTCCTCGACTATCACTGCCACTTTGGTTGTGCCGGGTCCACATCCGACAGTGATGCCGATGTGGACCTGGCAGTAATCACATGTTCCGTAGTGGTGTTACATCGTCATGTGCGACGCGGCGTAGCGCGTTATTCTGGCTAGTTGAACTAATTATTAGTAATTTTGTCTTGAGATGAATGGTTGATGGTTTTTACAGATACTAGTGCTCTTTGATTGCCCTTCTAAGATGAATCAGCAAAGTGTGCAAGGCCACGCTATATTCCAAAGTGATTGTTTTGAGTGGGGACAATTATAGTCATCTTAAAACTCACAAGTCACGCATTAAAACCTAAAAAGTTAATAGTGAAAAATCTACACAAATAACCCATCCAACCTGCAATTAGTGGGAATTAAACTCTAGTAATCAGTCAAAGAGCTAAGGTGCCACAACCATTCTATGCAACAGTTGGCAATGCCGAAGTGATATTAACCTGTGATATTCTCTCAATGGTAAGATGTTTACCAATCATCATAGTATCATACAAGTAAAGAACATTAATGGTTCTCCCCAATTTGTCGATGACTTAGTGTAATATGTTTAGCAAAAAGACTTCATCAGATCCAAGAATGCAAAGTTAAGTGCAATCAAGAATTAATCACAACACCAGTGTTCATACTTCAGATATAATGTTAAATGAAATTTTCAGAAGTAAAGAGATATTCCACTCCAGATAAATAAGTAAACAATTTGGTATACTGCAGCAAGATAAGGATACAACCATTGATATTTCCTCACATAAACTCCCTGTGGTACTTAATTTCCTAGATAAACTAGTATTGAATTTCCTAGATAAACTAGTATTGGTCAGCCTGAAGTCCCAAACGCAACTTTAATTGGATGGTATAGATAAAGAATAATAGTGCAGATCAAGGTATGATTTAAATGTAAAAAGAACAAGGCTATAGCACCTTTTCATTAATTTTCTATTAGGCAACATAGAACAGACAACTCAAGTTCATTACTCTCTTAAGTGAGCACAATCTAGTTTGAGAATGCCTGAGTAACAATGTATTTTAGAGAACCAAGGCTACAAAAGAAATCCTTTTACATTCGTTGAACAAAATTGTGAAATCAAGATCCCAGTTTTAGCTCTCGCTCCCTCATTAAAATCAACATTGTTTCCTTTTCCCTCTCTTGCGATGTTATTCTCGAGATTTAACTTGAGCCAACTGAACTTATATCCAAAACTGGCTTGATAAGCACTAATAAAAACTTTAGCGCTCACCACTGTTCTAGTATAAGTAGGGATCTTCATAGCTCAATTGATGAACACTACTATAAAGGTATTACCACAGTGCTTACCTCGGTGCCAGGTGGGAAGAGGCGGCGCGGGAGGAGGTCGCTGTGGGAGGAGGCCGGCGTGGGGACAATTGATGCGGGTGGAAGCCGGCATGGGCAAGTGGGAGGAGACCAGCGTGGGGACTAGTGGCATAGGAGGAAGCCGACACGGGCAAGCAGGAGGAGTAGGGCTGAAGTGAGGAGGCAACGATGGGGACTGGCAGGAGCTCGATGGTGGCTTCTTGTGCTCGGCGGCGACAGGGAAGGAAGGAACAACGGAGGTGACCGGGGGTAACGCACTGCAGGTAGAGAGGCCAGCCAGGGAGGCAGTGAAGATGGGGAAGTCGACAAGGTCAGGGGGAGGCGCCGCAATGGGAAACGAAGCGTCGGGAGCCAAAGCTAAGGATTTCAGCACTAGAGAGTGGTAACTGAAGGGTATGCGAGGAAGATCTATTTATAGAGCCTACATCACAGTCGGTTCTAGTTTAGAACCGTATGTGATATGTAACATCAGAGACGATTCTAAACTAGAACTGTCTGTGATAGATTATCATCGCAGACAGTTTTAGTTCAGAACCATTTGTGATAGTTTATTATCACAGACAGTTCTATTTTAGAACCGTTTGTGATGGATCTAACCACAGACAGTACTGTCTGTGATGTCCATCAGCACCCAACATTAGTGAAGGAATTGCATAATATAAATGGAATTTTCGATGGACCAACATCTGTGAAGGAATTGCATAATGTAAATGGAATTATAGATGAACCAGCATCAGTAAAATAAAGAAAGTTTATTAAAAAATTAGATGCATACACAAACTTGTTTCGAATTTCGAGCATCTCATTACAAACAACTCTATTATGCTAGAGAGTATACTTAAAATCATAACTCCATTTGCTTATTTTTTTGTATAAAAATTAGCCCTTCACAATGATCGATGTGTGTGTAGCTAGCTTCATCAGGTTGTTCTTTTTGGATCATGATGCTGTTTTTAATAGGAGACAACTCATCAAATTGATTGTATTCTTCCTCATCTACTACATTCTCTACTCTGACAATCCTCCTTTTTCCCTAAAGAAGTACATGTCTTTTCTTGTTCGACAGGTTGATTACATAGAATAATTGAATAGCCTGGTTAGAGAGTATGAATGGTTCATCTTGGTATCTGACGTGTCGACCTAGTGACACCATACTTGTCAACCTTCATGTGCTGGAGGTGGACCCAACAGCACTAAAATAAGGGGATCTTGAATATTACGTAGTCAAGCTCCCAAATCTCCTCTATGAACCCATAGTAGGAGCTCCTCATTGACCCAGCGGTATTGAACGCGTCTATACAGACACCGTTGTTCTGGTTGGTGCTCTTCATATCCTGATCTCTTGTGTAAAATGTTTACCCATTTAAGTCATATTCTTTCCATATTACAACTGTAAATATTGGCCTTTTTGCCAACCATGTGAGATATCACCTGACGAGGTTCCAGTGATGGGTCGCTCCTTCAACCATCTGTTAACTAAAGGTTATGTTATCGTGTGATCTAAGACTCCTGTTGCGTCAAATTTTTTTGCCGTAGCCAGTGCTTATGCTCATCGATGTACGGGAACACTACAACCATGTGTTGTAAAACCTTAAAATGAGCTTGAGCATAGGCAAGTGGATTAGGTGTGATTGCTTTCCTTTCAATGGTCCCGATGTCTTGGAGTCTCCCCTCATGGTGAGATCGAGGCACACCTATTGGTTCGACCTGAGCCATATAATCAATGCAGAACTCGATGACCTCTTTAGTTGCATAACCTTCAATAATGCTACCCTCTGGCTGAGTTCAATTCTGTACGTAAGACTTGATAATCCCCATATACCTCTCAAATGGGTATATGCTACGTAGGAATACGGGCCCACACATCTTTATCTCTATCACAAGGTGATCAACGAGATGGACCATGATATCAAAAGCGATGGAGGAAAATACATCTCAAAATTACATAGAGTCATCACCACCTTAGCCTGTAGAGCATTTAGTGCTTCGGGATCGATGACCTTCTGAGCAATTGTATTATAAAAATAACACAGCCTCGTGATTGTCTCCCGAACATTGACTGGCAAAATACTTCTAATTGCCATAGGGAGTATTTGTGTCATCAGCACATGACAATCATGAGACTTCATAAAAGTTAATTTCAAATCTTGCATCGAAACAAATCTCTTCATGTTGGAGGAGTAACCGAACGGAACTTTCACACCATGCAAACACTGGCACAGTTCAGTTCTCTCGACCTTGGATAAAGTGTAACAAGTAAGTTCACAGTACGTTCATCCTTTATCGGTCTCTTTCGGTGCTAACTTAGATCTTATGCCCATATCAACCAAGTAAAGCTATGCATTAATATCGTCTTTTGTTTTGCCCTTAATATTCAGTAAGAGACCAATCAAGCTATCACAGACATTCTTCTCTACATGCATGACGTTGATGCAGTGCCAAACATCTAGGCGCTCAAAATAAGGTAAGTCTCAAAATATTGATCTCTTCTTCCGCATACTCTTCTCACGGAACCTCGATTTACGTCCCATTCCAAATGTAACATCTAAGTTCTTAACTATATCATGAACATCTATTCCACTTAAAGGCTTTGGAGCTGAACTACCTTCGTTCATTCTGTAGAATTGTTTCTTCATCTTGCAGTATGGGTGATTCCTCCGAAGGAACCTATGGTGACACATTTACATAGTTTTATGCAAGTGATTCAGCCACACACTCTTGGTATCATCTAAGCAGTGAGTGCAGGCTTTTGTTACTTTTGTACTCTGGCCTGATAAATTACCTAGGGTAGGGTAATCATTTATGGTGTAGAACAACAAGCAGTGCAAAGAGAAGTTCTCTCGTTTGTACGCATTCGATACTTGTACCCCAAGAACCCATAATGTTTTCAGATCTGCCAAAAAATAGTGCTACATACACATAAATATCGTTCTTAGTTTGTTTTAGTCCTTGGATAAGTACAAATAACAAAATATACTTCCACTTTATAGACAACCAAGAAGGAAGATTGCAGATACAGAGATTCACGGGCTAAGTGCTATGCCAGCTACTTATGTAACCGAAAGGATTCATTCCATCTGTACTCAATCCAAACCTTATATTCCTTGGATCCACAGCGAATTCTTGAAACCTCCTATTGATGTTTCTCTACTAGACAGAATCAACAAGGTGCCTTAGCATTCCATTGTTCTTACGCTCCTCCGAGTGCCAACACAGTAGTTTTGCCTCATTTGGGTTCGCAAACAAACGCTTCAAATGAGGAATTATAGGTAGATACCATGCCAGCTTAGCAGGAGGTTCTTTCTTCACCTCGATGCTCTTACTATCATCATCTGAATGACTCTTACACTTGTATCGGGATACGTTGCACACTAGACATACATGGAAGTTTGCATACTCTTTGTGATACAAGATACAGTCATTCAGACATGCATGTATTTTTTCTACTTCCATTCCCAAGGGACAAAGAACCTTCTTAGCTTTGTAGGTGGTTGTCGGTAACTCGTTTCTCTCTAAAAGTATGTCCGCCAATAGAAGTAACAGCGCTATGAAACTCTTGTCGGACCAACCATTGCTTGCCTTCAATTTCAGTAGTTCAAGCACGAATGACAACCATGTGTATTTCGACTTGAAGCCTAAGAACAAAGGTTTCTCCGAGTCCTCCATCAAGCCCTAGAATTTACCATATTCTCTGTCATCATAGTTCCCTTCTGTGTTGCATAGCATCTGATTCAGATTGTCATCCTGCTACCTATCCTCATCGGAAACACAATCGATATGATCATTTGGCATATAATTGACTTCGTCGACGATGTTAATACTACTTGCTTCCTATATATCCTGCTCTTCATCATGACTGGTCCAACATATATACACCTTTTTAAACCCCTCAGAATCAAGTTTGCTTTGATCTACACAGAGTTTCAAAACATCTTCAAATTCTCACAGTCAATGCATAGATAGGACATAAACTACACCCCCCTTATTAAATATATCCTCCTCCGTAGCGCTTCTAAAAGTGGAGACGACATTAATGTACTCGGCACTCGCACGGTTCTTAACGTACATCCAGCTTCAGTCCATCTACGCTACGCATACAACATTTAGTGTTAAATATTGAAGTACACTAGGTGTGTGCATGCACACATTCTTAAATTATGCACTAGAAGCTACTTCTTGAATATGATGCAATTATATAACCAATTACTACCTTAGAACACCGAACAAATGGATCTACATGCTAGATCTAAACATAGTTTTCAAATTCTCTCCTCACCAAACTAGCTACCTAAATCTTAAATATAATAATATAGTTAAAACCAAGACTAACCATAGATCACCAAAAACACATGGAAAACAATCTTGAAATTCTCTCCTTACGAAGCTAGATCTTGAATATATTGCAATTAGAATCCATTACTAACCTTATATCACCAAGAACACATGGATCTACAAGTTAGATCTAAACAATGTTCAAATTCTCTCTTTACCAAGCTAGATCTTGAATATACTGTAATTAGAACCCATTACTAACCTTAGATCACTAAGAACACATGGATCTACAAGCTAGATCTAAACAATCTTCAAATTCTCTCCTTACCAAGCTAGACCTTGAATATAATACAATTAGAACCTATATTACTAATCTTAGATCAAAAGAACACATGGATATAGAAGCTAGATCTAAACAATCTTTAAATTCCCCTTACCAAGCTAGATCTTGAATATAATGCAATTAGAACCTATTACTAACCTTAGCTCACCAAGAACACAAAGATCTACAAGTTAGATCTAAATAATCTTCAAATTCTCTCCTTACCAAGCTAGACCTTGAATATAACGCAATGGATCTACAATCACCCTTCAAAATCAATTGTCTTCTTTCACAATATCACTTCACAGCTGTAGCCACTCGAAAGATAGATCCTAAAACCCTAAAAAGCACAAAGTGGCTCGGGTCTCTATATTATATATTGCTGGGAGATATTATAGACAATTCTATTCATAATCTATCAGCAATTTACATAAAATCCCAGACAGTTTTAGTACCAAATCGTCTGTGATATATCACAGACGGTTTTAATTTAAAACCGTTTGTGATATAATCGCTGATAGTTTGGTAGTAAAACCGTTTGTGATATTGCTATATATCAATGATGATTTATGAAGAGTACCATCTGTGATGATGTCCCTAAAGATTGCACTATAGAACCGTCTGTGATGAAGCGTATAATATGTCATTTTGTTGTAGTGTATCAAAGTAGATATGGCCGGTATTGACTGATATCGAGCCAGTATGACCAGTATTGATCGATATCGAGACCAGTACGTTACACAAGACTACTTTATATCAGTTTATGTGATAAAATGGTACATACCGACCATACAAACCAATACCGATATAATAGTGATAATTGTGGTTTTACTCGTCAACCAAATCAATTCGATGGGATCATTGCCATCCTGATCCTGGCATGTGACGAAAAAAATGAGTACTTATCCTATAGATCTGCTCCTAAACTGTTTCATGGAGCCATGGACATGTTTGACCTATCTCAGTGGCTAGCAAGGATTGAAATTTCATTGAATTTCAGCAAAGTTTTACCAAAATCTCGGATTTTGGGCCCCCACGGGATATAAATTATCGGCCAAAAAAATTTGAAAATACTATAGTACTTTCATTTTTTTGACGAAATTTCACCCAAATCGGGCGAAATTTCATAAAAAAAATCTTGATTTTGCTTTTTTATGGCCAAATTTGACTTCAATTACATCAATAACCCATAAGAAAGTGATCTTTGATGATATTTTGTTGAAAAAATTCTTTTTGAAACATTTTAAAATTTTGGCAGAAACACTTTTAGAAGTTTAGAAAATTGAAGATGCTTTATAATGCTATGAAAAATTTATGGTACTATCTTAAGAAGTCTAGGATCAAAAAAAATTATAAAATATTTTAACTTCATTTTTTATCTTTTAAAAATAAAAAACAGAATTAGCATAAACGCGGTAGTAAGAGTGTTGGAATTTTATAAATTATTTCAAGTTTTATCCTCATTTGAAAATTTTATGGTAACATTAGTAATGCATAAAGACTATCTATAAAAATTTTCTAGCATGGTTTGTACCATTTTTCATTCGGTTGAAATTTGTTGGTCAGCTTTCACTTGCACTCTCCGAATTTTTAAAAATTCATGAAGCTTGATCATGATCTAAAAGTTTTATGAGAATATTAATGATACATCATAACCATGCACAAAAAATTTCAAAATTTTCTATTGTGGCTTGCATCATTTTTCATTCAGATCAAACTTGTTAGTCAGTGTTTTCTCAGGATAATAGCAATATTTGAATTTTTAAAAATTTCTCAGACTTGATAATTATCTAAAATTTTTATGGGAATATCACCTATGTGTCAGGAACCTCAAAACAATTTTCAAAATTTTTTGACATCATTTGAACTATTTTTTATTCAGTTAAAATTAGCCAAAATTTCGATAATTTCAACCGAAATTTCGGATTTTTTTAATCAAATTTCGAGTGTTTTCCATTGCAAACGGACCAAATTTGAATTTTAGCCGAAATTTATCCGAAATACCTAGATTTCGGTGCGAGATGAGATTGTACCTGAAAATGAAATTCAAATCCTCGGTGGCTAGCTTGTTGCTGCTTTGCAGAGAACCCTGTTGCTGAAACGCGCATGCATGCTTGCAGCCGACCCAGCGTATACAGCACCAGGCGGCAGCTGAGCATGGGTCGAAGGGATTTTTAGCTAGCGCCTAGCTAGCTAGCTCCATGCGCGTGACACTGCATTATATTTATAGGCCGGTCCAGGCAAGCTAGCTAGGCATGCGCGCACAGCTGACGAATGGGGATGGCTGATCCAACGCTGTCCTATCGACTGTACTTCTGTTTCGTCCTGCAAAAAAAGCATCGTTGCCGGCATGGGAATATACCCCTACCGCATCCACCCTCCATCACGCTCTGAGATCGTACGTAACCCATACACTCGCTGTATTTCTCCGTGTATTCTCTATTTTATAAAAACTTCCTATCTCTCTCTTCTCTCTTTCCTCTGTCTCATTAGCCCGTGCTCTCTCTCTCTTAGCGGTGGGGCGGCTTACGGAGTCAGTGCGCGGGTGCTCTCTCTCTGATCTCTATCTCTCTGCACAACAGGGCGGCTCGATCCTATGCCGGCAAGGTATACTTTTCTGGCAAGGTTTTCGAGGTTTTCGGCAAGCGAGGGGCAAGGTTTTGAGCTTCCCAATGTCAAGGGACGAGGTTTCCACATTTTATGCGAGTGGTGCAACTAGTCAGAGGTGGGACAGAATAGGAAGCAATAGAGAGTGGGATGCATTTTGTACCTTATCATGCAAGTATCACCTCATCGAAAAGCAACGGTGGATGGCATGGGTGTATATATCTTAAAGCATGTATAATAGTGTAATGTTAACTATCTATATGCAGAGAATGAGGATATCTTTATAAAGACATGACCATATAGACAATATAAAACACCATTATATAAGTTATTGTCTATAATAAATACTTTTCATATTATAATTAAAATATTATAAAATCTCATAGAGACAAATTAAAATGTTATCTATTGTAAATGTTGCCTTTTATTTTATCTTTAGATAATATGAAGAAGTATATAGATAGCAATCGTCTCTACCACTATAATAGAAAGGCCTATATTAGACGCCTTAACACAAACGATTTTTTTAAAATATTTGCGTTAAAGCTAATCACAAATGGTTTTACTAGCGCGATAGTCTAAGTTACTAGTTATGCTAAGAACCGTCTATGATAAACCACTATCATAGACGATTCGTTCCACAAACCATCTGTGATATGAATACATATCACAGACGGTTTTTACATAAAACCGTTTGTGATACTTTATAGATAGTTTATGGAACGAACCGTCTATGATATGGATACTTCACAGTGAAAATCGTATGTGATATTTCCTGCTAATATATAAAATAGAGCCCTAACCACTTAGGGTTTCCAGTCTGTCTATGAGGCGATTGGTGAAAGGAGATCGTGGATTTGGAAGAGTGATTGTAGATCCATTTATTCTTGGTGATATAAGTTGATAATTAGTTTTAATTGCATTATATTCAAGATCTAGCTTGGTAAAGAGAGAATTGAAGATGATTTAGATCTACCTTGGTATAGATCCATTTGTTCTTTGTGATATAAGATAGTAATTGGTTGTAATTGTATTATATTCAAGATGTAGCTAGCTTGGTAAAGAGAGAATTGGAGAGAAGATTTAGAATATGTGCATGTGCTCTCCTAGTCTACTTCAATTTAATTAATTTTTGCTAGCTACTTTAGATCATACATAGTGTACTTAATATTTAACACTAACTATTATATGCATAGCGTAGATGGACCAAAGATGGATGTATGTTGAGAACCGTGTGAGTGTCGAGTACATTAATGGCATATTTTAAAAAAAAAGCTACAAAGAAGGATATATTTAATAAGAGGGTGCAATTTATGTCTCGTCTATGCATTGATTGCAAGAATCTGAGGATGTTTTAAAACTCAGCGCAGATCAAAGCATACTTGATTCTAAGGGGTTCCAAAAGTGCCGAGAAATAAATTCAATGATCAGCTAAGAAGCCTCAAAAAAAGTTCAATAATCAGCTAAGATGGCCTGCGCAAGACCCTAACGTATCTACGCAATTTAGCCCCACTAGAGCAGTGGTGCGTCTGCCTCTCACATAGAAGAAGACGATGGAAAATTTTTTGTCAATGACATCAAGGTAATATATGTCTCTTGAATGCTCGATTGACCTGTTGGACACCTTAGCTAATTATGTATTGTTATGTATGTGGCCACGCTATGCAATCTCCAAGTAAGGCTTGCTAATTGTTTCGTTCCCCTTCAGGCTACATGGGGCTCGTGTATCCATACAGTCAAGGAGTGTTGGTGCACAGTAGCTCGGTAGCGCCAGGTTTCACAAAGGTCAATGTAGATGGTGTACAAGAAAGTTTTAGGGTCGTCACACTGCAGATACCCCAAACAACGAGATCGTAACACTAGAGAATGCGATTGACATATTCATCCAATGACCCAGCAGCGACATCTTTCTAGACACCCATCCTCCAACATCGGAGGTACCCGCACTACTGGAGTCACCCGCTACACATCAGCAGGCCACCAAATCAACTACTGTGCCTTGTACATCACAGGCCAGTACATCACTTCGTGCCCACTCGTCTCCTGTGAAGATGACCTATGGTAGAAAGCAAGACAAGGGCAAATCGAAGCATATCAAAGAGGCCCTCGACTATCCGTTTGCCCTATTGGCCTGGAGATACAAGCTAGGAGAGCCTTTGTACTGAGAGAGAACCTACAAAAATTTTAATTAGCTTGCGTTAGATTGTATGATTGGTACATAGAATAAGCCAACAAGCCAGCAGTAGAACGGATAATGATTATCCTGGTCAGCTTCAAGTAGTAGTATCTATTGAAATAGTCATCAGGGGCTTCTTTGGGGTTGACTTCAGTGACTTGTTTAATCTCTTCAACCTCGACACCCTCAATGCCTTGCCCTTGAGGTGCTAGATGTTGTAATTGTGTGCAATCACAGACTATATTCATGTAATACCGTTAAATATCACACACACACATATATATAGGGGCAGTATATCCAGTGAAAACCCCCCTTACCATGAAAACTCCATGAAACCCATGTGTACATGTTTTGAAAAATTCTCATAAAATTACCATATGTAGGGAACTTGAGCTTCTATAATCCTGCAAAAATTGAAGACCAAACTCAATCATATTTGAAAGATATGAAAAAGACAAATTTAGCCTAAATAGTCATTTTCAGTATCTACACTATTCATCTCATTGATTGTCTTTTTCAAATCTTTTAAATGCGATTAATTTGGTCTTCAAATTTTATTAGATTGTAGAAGCTCATCTGCCCTATGTATGGTAATTTTTTGAGAATTTTTCAAAATTTGTACATGTTGTAAGAGGGGTTTTCACTAGATATGTTGCCCCATATATATATATGAAGCCTTTTCTATACTCCCAGGTGTACATACTCGCACCTCTAATATACCATTTAAACGAATATGTTATACTTCTTTATCACTTTTGGTATACTTCAATAATTACCCCACAACCCAGGGTAAGTGTTGCACTACTTGTTACACTTTGATTTGTACTTTACACGCAACTCAAAGTTAGGTTGAATGACCATGCCGATATACCTATGTAGCTTTCACTTGGTTCTAATTGTAATTCAACCAAGCAAGAACCAAGTTATCTACCTTGATTCTTTACAGTGTGGCACCCACGACTTGTAGCCTATCATAAAATTACTCGACAGGTAATAACGTTTCCTTCATAGATAACTCTCCTATAGGTTGTTCGATGTGTACTTGTTTCCTTCATAGATAACTCTCCTATAGGTTGTTCGATGTGTACTTTGCTTGTGGAATTGCTAAGGCTAACTTTTTTAAATTACATAGGTCGTTGAAAGTGTACAGAGCTCGTGGAGCGCCATGCATGGATGGGTCAAAGGTAAACTACGATTTTAAGTTTTCGGTATCTGTTAGTACACAATAATCCTATATCACACTCTGTAATAATGCTTCTGGAAGTCATAAATTCTATTTTTGCAGTACTACCAACAGGGAAAGGAAAATAACCTATGTGGATTCTACATTTGCCACAACATGCAACTCATCATCAGTACAAAGAAGACCAATGACGTGGAGGTTTGTTAATCTTGCAATAATTGTTTCATACTTATCGACTTATATATATGTGGACGGCTTTAGCCTTTCCATCAACAAGTTTGGAAATACACTACAACTACATTACAATAGACTGATCTGATTGGAATTTGAGGACAACTCTGTTCCTTCTCATTGCATGGGGTCATAAAGCTAGAAGGCGAGTTTATGTCTAATTAACATGATGAGTTGTGTTATTTATGAATTACCACTTGAGTTAATTTTTGAAACTTGTACTGTAAATTTGTGAATTGTAGTTGTGCATTGGTGAATATATTTGAATTCAATTAATTAATATATCTCAGTTGATTTCTGAATGGATGTGGTGTGGTGTAATCTGCTTATGTTGTGATATAATCTAAGTTGATTTCTGAAATAAATGTAATCTGTAATATGCTTGTGATGTAATCTATAATTTGCTTGTTTCAGAGGGCATGGCTAGCATTTTCTAAGACTAGCTGATAAATAGAAAAAAGATTTAGTAATACAAAATAATATCACAGATGGATTTCCTCACAAAAAAATTGTGTGCTACATATTGTATCACGGATAGCTAGGACTATGAACCATTTGTGATGATAGACTATCACAGACGGTTATTTATACAAACCGTCTATGATATGCTATTATCACAGACGATCTCTAATAAGAACCATCTATGGTAGTCTATCATCACAAATGATTATTTACACAAACCATCTGTGATAGAATATTATCACCGATGGTCTGTATAAAGAGTCATCTGTGATAGGTGTATCATAGAAAGTTTCTATTTAGAAACGTTTGTGATGCGCCATTATTATCACTGACACATAGTTACAGACAGTTCAAAAAATAGTCTGTGATGACGTTTTTTGAACCATTTATGATTGCCTTTTTTGAAATAGTGTACTATTGTACATGCTCGAATGGAGAAAAATCTGTTTCCTCCACTGAAAATCATTTTGATGTGCGGTGAATGATCTACAGATTTCAAAGGTAGTTTCATGACCGAACCCTCCAGTGTACCATCTGCTTGTGTAACACCCAATGAACTGAGTTTTACATGAATGACACTAGCTAAAGCGGTGAAGTGAGTTTTTCTTTAGGTTGTGAGATGAGTGTTTGTTTAGAGCAAGGCACACTACTCAGAAGCTACCGCGTGCACTTGCCTACTAGCAGCTATGAGATCCTTGTTTTTCTTCTCCATTGCAATTGCTACCTAGCTTGCCTGCAGCTCTTGTTGGAATTATTTGGGCTAGGCCCATTAGTTCACAAATAATTCTTAAAAAATCCTACAGGATCATTAGGTGTAAGAGAGATGAAAAGAGAATAGTATCGTATTGCTAGTGAAGGTGGATGATGACCTCTTTATAAGTTGTGGTTCTCTCCATCATATTAGAGCATGAGAAGAAGAGAACATGCGCGCGCACGCTCGCCACGCCAGGCCAGGCAAGGCTAGGTGATGCGCATACGCGACATGCACGTGAATGATGTAGCAAAATTGAGTCTGACTGCTTGTGCAGATGCAGTTCTCTTTTATAGTTTTTATAGCATGAGACTAAGTGGTCAACATGGTTACGTGAACATGGAATTAATTGCACGTAGAAATCCATAACCAACTTGTATAGTGGAACAAATTTTATACAGAATTAACTACATGTACAAATTCGCAACTGACTTGTATCGTGTTCCACAATCTTATCTCTGCTATATATACGTAGAACAAAGATCAAATCTACCTATCTGTCAAACCTTTGCCTTCCTTCAGTATTGTGTTGCATCCTTTTTCCCCGTCCCTTCCCCGATGTGCACCGACTATTGGGAGTGCAGGTCTCTGAAACATCCATCCTTGAGATCCTACACTAGGAGAGGGCGAATCATGTTTTTTGGGAAGTGTCCTCATGCGACTGCTCGCTGTTTCCTTCATCAACGATTTGCTTCTACTACATCATCTACTGATCTTCATCGACATCTTCTCCCTGTTCGGCTATATCTTCGTGTCATCTCAGTAATGCATGCGAACCGTATCTATATTCTATTTATCTAATAATATGCATGAGATAGACATTGCAATTGGTATATTGCTTGTGTCTAGTTTATTTGTTTCCTCTGTTCTATCTTCAATTATCGTCATAGCTTATTTTCAGAATAAACTAGTCATGTGCCCGTGCAATGCAACGGAAACTCAATTTGCGATAAAAAATTTATTTGCAAAGAGCACTAACCTTATCTGAATAATAATGATCACTCTGAATGTACAATGGTTAAATGTTTGAATCAATTCATCGAAGCATACAAATTCCAAGCACCTGTTTACAAACTCGAGCTTAAAATTATCTTTAATTTCACAAACTTAAATAATAACATCACATCACATGGGATTGTAAATTTGTAACACCATAATTCGAGATCGATCAATCGACCGAAAGAGGCATCACCTGCTGCCACATGGGTGCAAAGGCATTGAAGAGGTAAGCGTCATCCGTATGTGGCTACTACCATCAGCAGCGTGCGTAGCTCATATGCCTTACTCCGACCATACCATAGCCCTACGCCATCAACCAGCTCTACCGCCTCCTCGCCTCCCCCCGCGAGTGCCTTTCTCAACCTATTGATATCATTCACTACACGCGTGCTCTAGTAGCACCGCCAGCCTATCTCGCCGCCTACCACCAGCGACCTACCCTTACGCCACATCGCTAAGATTAGGAACGTTGTCCATTACCTCTGTTCAACGAATAAGCTCAACATATCTGTAGGAGAGGCAAGAAGCGGTGGAGTTATATAGATTCAACAACCGAGGAGATATCTATGGAATCCAGATTAAGAAATTGTCGAATAAGAAAGGCAACAAAAGGGAAAGAGACGAGAAGAGACCCAACTCTATTAATTGGAGCTTTGCTTCCTTCGGAAGGGAATTAGTCAATCCAATCCGAAAAGCACTAGGAATAATCGCCGCCCATTCGAATGCTACATCAATAGGAGAAAAGAAAGTAATAAATGAGTTATGCATATTCATTTACCTCTCGTGATGGGATGATCCAATCCAATCTACCGGGGTGGCCACTGCCCGCTTCCCACTCAGCCACACGGGTGCGCACACGTGTCGGGGTGAGGGTGAAGAATGGACGTACCACCACCAACTCCTAATTAGAATTATTAGAGATTCATCATTAATATGCCTATTTCTCCAACAATCCAAAAATATGATAGGCTTTTCATGGTGAATATTCTGAAAGCATCTAGATTTGCTGAGACAATGAGACTGGATAGATTTATCGGTGTTCACTTTAAGAGAAGGCAAACGCGAGCCACTCTATGGCTCACACTTATGAACGTATACTGGGTTGCGGTTGGCAAACCTAAAGGAACTCTATCTACTAAGCAGGAAAAGGAGTTCAAGGATGCCACCACAATTTTGGTAGGATGCGTTCTTAGCGTACTTTCAGACCGCCTTTGCGACATATATATGCGCATGTCAGATGCAAAGGAGCTATGAGAGACACTCAAAAATAAATTTAGTCCTCAGATGCTGGCAGTGAACTGTATGTTGTGGAGCAATATCATGACTACAAAATGGTTTATGGTTGTTTTGTGGTTGAATAGGCTCACGAGATACAATTCATTGTGAGAGAACTTGATCACCTCGAGTGCACGTTACCCGACAAGTTTGTGGCTGGTGGGATCATTGCCAAATTGCCTAAAAAGAAGACTATTATTTCTTTGATACTTATTCACCTATTGCTAGGTTGACCAAAATACGTGTACTACTATCCTTGGCTGCCTCTTATGGTCTTCTCATTCATCAAATGGATGTTAAGACAGTTTTCCTTAATGGAGAGTTAGATGAGAAAATCTATATGAAGCAGCCCGATGGATTTATAGTAAATGGTCAAGAGAACAAAGTATGTAAGTTGCTGAAATCTTTATATAGCCTTAAGCAAACACCCAAGCGATGGCATGAGAAGTTTAATAGAACTTTAACATCTAAAGGCTTTGCTCTAAACGGAGTTGATAGATATGTATACTACCGCTATGGTAGGGGTGAAGAAGTTATTCTGTGCTTGTATGTGGATAACATATTTATATTTGGAACAAATCTTGATGTAATTAATAAGGTTAAGATGTTTTTGTCCCGAAGCTTTGATATGAAGGATCTGGGAGAAGTTGATGTAATTGTAAACATCAAGCTGATCAAAGGTGGAGATGGGATTACACTTGTGCAATCCTATTATGTGAAAAAGGTCTTGAGCTGTTTCGGCTATATGGACATCAAACCTTCTCTAACACCTTATGATGCTAGTTTAATACTTCGAAAGAATCAAAGAATTGCTAGGGATCAACTGAGATACTCTCATATTATTGGTTCACTTATGTATTTAGCTAGTGCTACAAGGCTTGATATCTCATTTGATATGAGCAAATTGAGCCAGTTTGTGTCTAGCTAACCCATGTGATGATCATTGGCTCACTCTTGAGAGAGTAATACGTTATCTGAGAGGTGCTATGAGTTATGTAATTTACTATACTGGGTATCCTAGTGTACTTGAGGGATATAGTGATTCTAATTGGATATTTAATGCTGATGAGCTCAAAGCCATGAGTGGGTATGTATTCACTCTTAGTGGTGCTGCTGTCTCATAGAGGTCTTGTAAACAAACAATATTGGCAAGGTCAACCATAGAAGTCACAGCATTGGATACAGTCACTGTTGAAGCAGAATGGCTTCATGAGCTCTTGATGGACTTACCAATAGTTGGAAAATTGTACTGGCTATCCTTATAAACTATGATAATTAAACGCTTATCATGAAAGTGAATAGTGTGAAGGATAACATGAAGTTCTCAAGACATGAAAAAGATGGTTCAAATCTGTCAGGAAATTGAGAAACTCCAGAGTGATAGATTTTGATTACATCAAATCGCTAAGAATTTAGCAGATCTGTTTACAAAGGGCCTATCATGAAATGTGGTAAATAGCACATATAGGAAGATGGGAATGAGATCTACCAAATAGTTAACTATAGTGGTAACCCAAGCTATGTGATTGGAGATCTCGTGAATTAGTACTTGGGTAATAACAAGATGTTGGATTAACTAAAGAAGAGTATATTCTATATCTCACTCCGTGAAAGATTTTGTATTCTTAATATCTGTTAGGTAGGCTGACTATGGTCTCAATGTGTTCTGTTGGTTTTCATACAAACAAAGATGTTATCCTATAGAGCATTCTTGGAAGAACACACCTATATGAGTCTGACTATTGGTCACAGTCCATGAGATGTGGATACTCTCTAAGAAGCTCATGAAGAGGCCAAGGAGTATGACTTCTATGCTCCACCTGAGGGGAAAACTGTCGACAGCCTAGTATTAGTCAGGGCCTTAAGTGAAATTTGTCTCCGCAAAACTTGCAAGTCAAGGCACAGTCCATTGTTCAAATTGTAGATGAATGCAGCTTGAAGTCCAAGCGCAATTCAAGACATTCCATTGTCACCGAAAGCTAGTATAAAAAACAGTATTTTGGAACAAGCAAAGACCTATAGGGTCTCTAGGATCTAGTGGAGGATTGTTGGAATTATTTAGGCTAGGCCCATTAGTTCACAAATAATTCTTAAAAAGTCCCAAAAGTCCATTAGATAGAAGATAGATGAAAAGAGAATGGTACCACTTTGCTAGTAGAGGTGAATGAAGACCCCTTTATAAGGGGTGGTTCTCTCCACCATACTAGAGCATGAGAAGAAGAGAACACACGAACACGCTCGCTTGCCTCGCCACGCCACACCATGGTAGGCGACATGTGTACGTGATATGCGCGTGAATAGTGCAACGAAATCGAGTCTGACGGCTTGTGCAGGCGCAATTCTCTTTTGCAGTTTTTGCAGGGTGGGAGTAAGTGGTCAACACAATTTTGTGAACATGTCAACACAATTATGTGAACGTGGAATTAATTGTTCGTATGAATCCATAACCGACTCATATCATGGAACAGAGTTTATGCGGAATTAATTGGATGTACGAATCCATAACCGACTCGTACACTACTGCAGAACGGCACATCAGAATCGGTTCTTTTTTATCATTAGAATCGGTTCTAGTCGCGATACGATGTCCTTAGATAGTGATGAGGTGGAGCTATCAGAATCGGTTTTGACCCGATCGTGATAAAACGCCATCGTAATCGGTTCTTTAAGGAAGTGATTGTGATGATATTATCATCGTAATCGGTTCTTTAAGGGAAGTGATTCTGATGACCCCATCATTAGAATCGGTTCTTTTAAGAAAAGTGATTCTGATGAGTGTGTCATCAGAATCACTTTTCTTAAAGAATCGATTTCGATGATAGTCATCGTAATCACTTCCTTAAAGAACCGATTTCGATGAGTGTGTCATCGTAATCACTTTTCTTAAAGAACCGATTCGATGAGGTGGTCATTAGAATCACTTCCTTAAAGAACCGATTCGATGATGGTATCATCACAATCACTTCCTTAAAGAACCGATTCGATGACCCATCGGGGTGTGCCATTTTGCAATTTCTCCAAAAAAGCACAGATTAAAACAATATGCACAATATATATATCATCACATTCACAACACGTAAGATGTGATGCATATATCCACATTCACGTAATGTAAACGCTTTAATTACAACACATATATATCATAGTCGCTCACAATAGACAACACAAACATGACAATCAAGACATGGACTTCCTCCGATACATATCACATTGACATATATTATATTGTTTACATATGGACTAGTACGACGCGTCAGATCTCTAAACCTCGCCATCCTCTCGATATAACTTCTAACCAAGACCATCGCATAAGTGGTCTCGTAAATTGTTGAGTGCTTTGTTGTCTAAACTCTTCGGGGATATTGATCTTCGCAAAATGTAAATGATCAGATTAATTTCAGTTTCAAAATTTCTATGTAAAAGGCTAAGTATATTATTATGCACGTACATAAAATTAGGGAAACATAGATAAGTATTAGGGGCAATCACAAAATAGACAGAACTACGAAAGGTGTTTAGAAAATATTTGGATTATAAAAGATTAATTCAAAATGTAAAAAATTCCAAATGTGAGAAGCTAATATTCTAGTAAAGACATTGAGTAATGCCTCAATGCGCTGAAAGGACAAATGTAAAAGCTACTCCTTCATGCCATTATATTTGTCTATAGCGTTGTAAAACGTTGTCGAATGCCCACGATCAATCACAAATTATAGACGCAATCGCGAGATCAAGAACAATAGACACATAATGTAAGAGGTGAAATTCTCTCGCTTTTTATTGATTCTATCTTTTGATTCTCAAATAACAAATATTTTAAAACAGATACTCCTAAGGCCAAGCAAAAATATAGTGATGTAATTTTCTACTAAAATTCAAATGGAACAATATTCTCGTCATGTAGCACCGCCTTTTAGAAGCTTCACGTTTTGGATTGGACCACACTAGTGTTTCATGTAGAGCTAACTAATACTAGTGCTTTTAGATAATGGCAGTGTTCCAATAGAATTATTTTGTATTACTTCATAAATCTAATACTTTGGTCAGATAGAAAATTATACCTTAGGGAAATGGTGTGAGTTGTCGACCACGATGAGCATGTATCGCATGACATAGAAGCAGAATGGTCACCACTCGCCTGCTGATGGCAATCGCAAGAAAGAAAAGAAATTCAGCCCACGAAGATTAGATGTCAAAAAATTAATCATATATATGCTAGGCACTTGTACCTTAAATCGCTTATATCGCAGTTGTCTTGCCCTTTTTGTCGTCAGGCGGCCCTCCTTCATCGACATAGTCCGAGAAACCCCTACATACATTGGAGAGCACCATTGAGTCAAAAAAATAAACGTAGTTAAATTCCTCGATGTGTTAGGTTTCAATAATGCGCTTACTTCGCAAAGGAGGCTTGATCGCAGATGCCATCGGCCTCTTCTCGATCGAAGTTAAATGTGTAGACTGTGTTTTCACTCGAACGAGGACGAGTAGAACCCAATGGTTGCTTATTAAATAAAATGTAGTGCAAGGAAATAAGTTCACAGACGGTTTTAAGTGCGCATAAGTAATTGAATCGAAAAGTACTACTTACTCCTCGTGGTACGGCAATACAATGAAGTCCTTCTTCGACTCACTTGCAATACCCCTTGATGTAGCTAGCAACGAACCCCTGTTGAAGCCTAGCCATGATCGCAGACACAAGCTCGGGTCGACAAACCCAACTTCGTAGATTCGTCACGGCTCGTTGTCTCATTATCCCGCAACTCGTGTTGAATGTGAGAAAACATAATGCAAAATCCTATAAAAGTCATGAGCACAAGCTATATGGTGTGATACTCACAGGCGTCCATGATCGAAGTAGAAATATCGACGGCTTTCATTTGGTACACACGAATAGATCCTCAAATCGACGGAGAATGTTCCATTCTCCTCATGTGAAAATGTACCATTTTATACTTCACGCTGAAGTCGACTCGACGCTCTTCCCCTTCACCTTATCAAGGTACCATCCATGGAGGAGGCGAGTCCACTTGCCTAGCTCATTCGGTTACAGGCGATGCAATCAAGGGCTTTCCATGCTCAGAGGCCTTATAATCATACAGGTGCCTGTGGGCTGTGGCCGACTCTTCTTTCTCGGGTCAAGGAGTGTCCGAGGTCGGGCAAGGGCTTTTCAGTACCTTAAGGGCGCCTGTGGCTCTGCTGCCTTTGCCCTCTTGGCGGAAGGAGTCTCGGAGGCCTCTTGTGGTTGTACGGGAGTCTCGGAGGCCTCCTGTGGTTCTACGGGAGCAGGAGCAGGAGGAGGCGCAAGCGCAGGAGCAGGAGCAGAAGCAGGAGCAGGCGGTGTAGCAGGAGCAGGATCAGGCGCAGGAGCAGGAGCAGGCGGAGGAGCAGGAGCAGGATCAGGCGCAGGAGCAGGAGCAAAGCAGGAGGAACCTACGGCACGATATATTTAACTTATCGCAGAGTATCGAATGGTAGAGAAGACGTGGAGGGACTTTTTACCTTGACCAGTACGACACCCGTCGTGGGCCACTTGATGAACGACATGCGTGCTTGCCCGAGAGTGGTGATATCTTCGTTGGGGGGGAAATCGAGCACATGTGATAAGAAGTCTTCGTGGACGAGTCCACCGCACCTCATGTAGCCCTTCCCCACAGTCGACCATGCACAAGTTGTCGGTCTCGTTGCATGGAAATGCAACCTCGCTGCAACCTCGACGGAAATCCATCCTCCGTCAAGATGGTGAGTGGCACTTCGCAGCACCGCAAGAAGTGTACAACTTGAGGAAAAACATTGCGGAGTTACACTCGTAGCTTGAACTCAGAAAATTAATTATTACCTTCACCGGGATCGGTCAGATCATTTTGGAACCGCACTGATAGGTCGGGCACGACTTTCTACGAGAGTCGAGGGCATCCGCTCGACTGGGAAATCATCGCCATCATCTCGCCCTCAGCGATCCTCACGCGCCGCCATCTCCCTCATCTCCCTCTTATCTCTTCCTCACGCAAGATCTCCCCTCATCTCCTCCTTAATCTCCTCCTCACCGCCTCCCTTAGTGCGTTGAGGCGCGCAGACGTGCTGCCATGACCTTGAGTTGGCACTCGCAGAGTCATCTTGAAAGTAGGACTTCTTCGTGTGTCCCGCCTCACGGCAAGCACGCCCCTTATGGTCGGACTTCCCGATCGCAGACGACGTGATGTCCTGCGACCCTTGGCTCAGAAGGTCCCTGTTCTTTTCACGGCTTACCTCTTCCCGTAATAAGCTTAGTACTAATTAGATTTGAAATACAACAAGTTGAGTCAATTGTATTGTACTAAGTTAGATGTCTTACGATGGTAGAGACGACTTGAGCGTAGCAGTGGTTTGCAACTACAAGCTGCCCGTCAGGGTTTTTTTGTCCTCGCTAATACCCGCTATGCGTTCGCCTCGATATGTGGGAGTAAGGCATCACCGTCCCGAGTTAGCGACTCCTCGGCTTGTCGCGCCCACTCGCTTCTTCCCTCATAGCCGCATGTACCGAGGTGGTGCGGGTGCGTGTTAAGCCTCGACAGCGGTGTTCTCTCTCACCAAGGCGCTGCCTCGGCGCATTCTTCATCCTCGTGAACTCCGCCCAAACATCGTGGGTCACAAATGGATACTTTAATGGTGTACGGCCTTTCAAAGACGCATCATTGGCATAAGGGTCTTGAAGTGCCTCAAGGCCACACCCATCCTATTCAAGGCGCACTGCCTCATTGTGGGTTCATCGTCCCGCTCTATAATCCATTTACTCTTAACCTCGCCCCACAACCGATTCTTACGCTTCGCCACGACATCCTTTCTCCAATCCTTAATTGTTATGGGCACTTTCTCCTCACCAATTGGCCAATAAATGACCCAGATCGCCTTGTACTTAGGAGGGCCCGTGCACTTCGGCATTGAAGCGAGAACCGCGGCGTTTCCCTCAGAGCCCCTTTGTTTGGTCCTCGGCTCTTCCTCACCTTACTCGCCCTTAAGTAGTTGGAACCATGCTCGCCCTCAAGAAGACCTTCTACTGTTCTGCACGAGCCGATGCTCTCTAGTTGCGACATTTCGAGTTTTCTTATTCGATAAGGTCATATGTGTGACATGAGAGAAAGCAATTTGAAGCTACTATATGCACTTGACAATAAATCTTGTAAAGGATCAACAGATAATTCATAGTATGCAATTGTTCAACAAAAGTCTATCTATTGACCAACTCGGATAAAAAACAAAAGCCCATTCCATATGACAAGTGAATTTAGCACTAGCAGATGTTTACTTACACCAACAAGTTTCAGATTTCACAACATCAACAGAGAATATGAGCATTAAAGTACTAATACAAGAATAGCAACACAAGAAGGTCAAGTTAGTGTTTACATAACATGCAATATCTGTTGACCAACTAAATACGCACTCAACGATAACCCCTAATCTCTAAATAGGTTTGGTCCTATCTCATTCGATATAGAGTTCGGGCAAGTTCTTGTTGTTGTACAACTCAGAGAATTTCAAGAAGATCTTCGCCGTTTCCGGATACACGCCTCGACAACAGTCAAGAGGGTGTGTATCCGGAGAACACCAGGAAACGCTATCAAATCAACTCGGTTGTACAACATAGCTCAGAACTTGCCCGAACCACATATCCTCGAACTCGCCCAAAAACGTGGATAATTCGAGATCGCCGCTTATAAATATGCTATTCCAAAGATATTTATAAATAAGCACTCTTAATGGGAGACGAGGTTACGCAACCTAAACTCTAACATATGATGAGATAAAACAAAAGTAATATGTTGAAAGTAAACACATGTCTAAACAAAAGTAATATGCTAAAAGTGAATATTACCAAGAAGCAAGAACTAAAGAAAATGACAAAGGATGTAAGATGTAACAAAGAGAAAAGTGATTATTAGAGTGCTCAAGTTGACAAAGTGATGTAAGATGTAACAAAGAGCTAAAGAACATAGTATGCAATTCATAGTATAAATCAACTAACATAGAGCTCAAGTTGATTATTAGAGTGTTCTCGATGTCGGGTTGCCTTAAGAGGCCCTCCTCGCCACAATAGACGAGAAACAGATAGATTTGTGACAACCTTTCCACAATTTCAATTCAATACTTGATGTGTTTTAAGTTAATCAAATGTCACCAAACATGCACAGCTCAGAATCACTTCAACTACTTTATCGATAGTGGCGTAACACTTAAGCCCTCATGCAAGGTCCCCAAGTCAATATACTGATTTCTGTGCGATATTAAGAGCAAGATTTTACTAATTATTCCAATTAACAATATGAAGGAGATTACATAATTCAATGGAAGCATAATTGACATAATCATAGTAATGAAGCAATTCATATAACTGATGTCAATTGCTCTAAGAATCATGTCTACAAAACCAAAGTGGCTGATTATTTTTGTGCTCTCAGATTATTTTTGTGCTCTTCAATCCAATCACAAAACGGCAAGATAATTAATTAGTAAGTTAGGCCTCAAACCCTTACCTTCCTAAGCATGCAGAATGATGTATTTATAGAACAAGGTTTACTGATTAATAGCTCTAAGATCAGATATTTAGATCAGCCTATTAATCGCCAAAGAATCGATTCAAGCATCAATGTTCAGATCAAGAGATGAATTAAAACTAGCCAACCAGAGAGCATATTCAGATTAGTAACTCCTCAAGGACTAACCGAACCAGCATATCTTGTTCAGATCGTGTTAGACTAACCGAATATGCATATGATGTTCGATCAAGATAGATTGACCGAACCAAAGAAGAAATACTAAGTGGCAAACTAGAAAATGTACTAATCTAATCGATGATCTTAGACTAAGTAGTAGAATAACCATACACGCACAACAATTTGCAATTATCAAATGGTGTCGACATAAAGAAATGTAATATATACACCAAGAATCTTATAGCATGCAAGACTAACAGCTCAAGGCCTAACTCGCAAGATTAATCATCATAATCATCAATCGCCCAATATCATCACAGAGCAAAGACCAAAACTCGGACCCACGTGCTTATTTTTAGACCTATCACATGAACATACATTTGTATATCTATGCCGCTCTCCCCAACCAAAATCTTAGATCGGTTAAGGAAATGCAGAGGTCGCTTAACTTGACCCATTCCAAACGCAACACTTAAGCAAAGGAATATTACCAAGAAGCAATATAGCGTTGAATATTACCAAGAAGCATTTCACCGTGAATGACAATTACACTAACCAAGTATATCACAATTATATATATATACCAGATCAAGTTTGTTGTCACAAATCATCTATTCCGGCCCCAGATATCCTCACGTAACACTTAAGCCCTCATGCAAGGTCCCCAAGTCAAACACATAGATCGCCCTTTGCATTCACTTAAAAGAATAAGGCATGTATATGAAATACTTACGGACAAAGGCGTAACGAAATGCAAACGGCTAGGATTGGGGCGGGGGGTCAAGGCGGCTTGCCGCGTCAAGGGCACCACTCGAGCGGCGGGCGGGCAAGGCGCTGCATCGAAGGGCACCGGGAGGAGTAAGGCGTCGGCGCTGGGCGGTGTGGGTGGCGGGCATCCTCGGCGACGCGACGGGCGGAGGTGTCCTCGGCGTCGGGCGACGGGCGGGAGGCGCGAAGGCGGGCGGCGGCGGCGGCCAAGACTCGGCTAGGGTTAAGGCACGACGGGCGGGAGGCGAGAAGGTGAAGGCGGGCGATGCTAGGGCGCTACAGGAGAAGGGCTGCGCGTGAATGGTTATGGGCCGGTTTTAAGAATTGCGTTAGTCATTAGTATCACTTTTAAGAAAACCGACATCGATGCTTAATCATTAGTATCACTCTTTTCGAAAACCGACATCGATGCTTTATCATCACTTTTATAATAGAACCCTCGATGTAGTCATTAGTATCACTTTTTAATAAAACCGACATCGATGTTTTATCATTAGTATCACTCTTTTAAGAAAACCGACATCGATGCTTCATCATTAGTATCACTCTTTTCGTAAAACCGACATCGATGCTTTATCATCACTTTTCTAATAGAACCCAGATGTTAGTCATTAGTATCACTTTTTAATAAAACCGACATCAAGTTTTATCATTAGTATCACTCTTTTAAGAAAACCGACATCGATGCTTAACCATTAGTATCACTTTTTAATAAAACCGACATCGATGCTTTATCATCACTTTTCTAATAGAACCTCGATGTTAGTCATTAGTATCACTTTTTAATAAAACCGACATCGATGCTTTATCATTAGTATCACTTTTTAAGAAAACCGATATCGATTCTTCATCATTAGTATCACTCTTTTAAGAAAACCGACATCGATGCTTCATCATTAGTATCACTTTTCGTAAAACCGACATCGATGCTTTATCATCACTTTTCTAATAGAACCCAGATGTTAGTCATTAGTATCACTTTTTAATAAAACCGACATCGAAGTTTTATCATTAGTATCACTCTTTTAAGAAAACCGACATCGATGCTTAACCATTAGTATCACTTTTTAATAAAACCGACATCGATGTTTTATCATCACTTTTCTAATAGAACCTCGATGTTAGTCATTAGTATCACTTTTTAATAAAACCGACATCGATGCTTTATCATTAGTATCACTCTTTTAAGAAAACCGACATCGATTCTTCATCATTAGTATCACTCTTTTAAGAAAACCGACATCGATGCTTCATCATTAGTATCACTCTTTTAATAAAACCGACATCGATGCTTGATCATCACTTTTCTAATAGAACATCGATAGTTAGTCGTCAAGATTACTTTTTTAATAAAACCGATAATCGATGTAGTTTATTGCACTATTCCTTTTCGCACATCTCGCAAGTTCTGAATTTTCAGCATTTCATCAAAGAGAGAAAATGCCATAACTTTGTCATACATTGTTGAAATTATTAGAAATTTTGAAGAAACATATTTCAGATACCGCAAAACTTTTCATAAAATAATTTTTGGAAAAAGCGACCTCATTCAAGAAATATGCCAAAATTCATTTCAGAGACATGATTTGTGCGTAAAGCGAGAAAAGTCAAAACTTTTTCAAATTAATCTGAATTGTACGTAAAATTTCCAGAAATTAACTTTCGACTATTTACAAGCTTTCCCAACAATAGTTTCATCAAATGGAATTTTCTTTCACAAATTATGGCACAAAGTGCAGCATAAAGAGAAATGGCATGCATTTCCATCAAGCCTCCAAACAGCAATTAATCACCTTGGATTTACAATACTATTTTACATACATTATAATAGTCCATTTATTTACAATATTGCCCTTCATGATGATCTACTCGCATGTAATTGGCTCCATGTGTGTCGCCATCCCCGCTAAGACAAGCCCCATCTCGCAAATGAAGGTATCTCATCGAATTGGTTATACTCTTCTTCATCTACAACATCTTCAACTCCTACGATCCGCTCTTGCCATGAAGAACGACGGCAACCTTGGATTGGCCGGATCGCGACGTAAAAGACTTGAGTTGCTTGCTTCGCAAGGACAAACGGATCATCTTTGTAGGCTAGTCTCATCGAGATCCACAATAGTAAAGCCTCTTGTCGACCTTCACTCCATGTGGAAGTCGCACTCCACTTACATCGAACAATGGAACTTGGTATATTCCGTAATCGAGCTCCCAAATTTCTTCGATCATCCCATAGTAGGAGTTCATTGCGGTTGGGGATACTGCTGAAAGTGATGATCATCGAGAAAGCATTTATACTCACACCATTGCTTTTGGACAAGATTTTGGCATCTTGACTCTCAAAGGTAAAAGGTGTAACCATTAATATCGCACTCTCGCCATGTCTCAGACATTAAATCTTGGTCCGTCACCAACCATTTTACATTCTTAGTAAAGGAGACCTCCGCTTTTCTTTTGAACCATGTGAGGAATCGATCATTGTGTTTCTAGCGATGGAAAGCTCATCCATTTGTGGATTCTCTTCCGTAATATCAACTTATGCCGCCGATGTATGGACTAACTTGCGCTTATTCTCGCAAGATCGTGAAATGCGCCTTGCAATACATATCAAACCCTGACTCATTAGTTTGGACCCAACGGTTCCTTTACCAAAGAAGTCCGCCTCATGACGAGATACAGAACACCGATTGCTTGTCTTTACCCGTAGTCCACGCAAAACTCAATAACCTCTTCACCCCATAACCTTCAACAATACTACCCTCAAGCTTCAACCGATTCCTCACGATGACTTTAATATACCCATGTACCTCTTTAACGGATACATGTAACGAGGAAAGCGGTCCACATATCTTAATCTCTCGACAAGGTGAACAACAAGGTGGACCATTACGCCAAAGAACGACGGTGGGAAATGCATCTCAAGGTGACACAGAGTCCGCACCACCTCACTGTAAGTTGTCTAGTACATCGGGTCAATAACTTTGCAGAGATCGCATTGAAGAAATAACACAACTTTGTGATTGCCAACCCGACATCCTCTCGGGAGAATATTTCGATTGCAACCGGGAGCATTTGGGTCATCAAGACATGGCAATATGGGACTTCATGCCCAACAACTTCAAATCATCCATAGACACAAGCTTCTTAATGTTCGCGGAGTAGCCGATGGAACTTTAATACTTTGGAGACATTTGCAGAGATCTTCTTTCTCCTTCTTGGACAGGTGTAGCATGCAGCAGGATGTACGGGCCTTTTCCATCCTCCTCTATCACCGCAAGTCCTGGGCCTCGATTCCCATGTAGGCCATGTCGCGACGAGCATTGACACCATCTTTGGTCTTCCTGTGTATGTTCAAGCAGATGCCAACCAAGTTGTCGCAGACATTCTTCTCAACATGCATGACATCAATACAATGCCGACATCTAACTCCTTCCAAAGACGGTAAGTCCTGCATTATTGACCTCTTCTTCCAAATGGTCCTAGGATCTAACAGATTTACTACTTTTTCCGCATCAACATCGATATCCTCTACACGTGAATACACTTGGCTTCCACTCATAGGTCATGCGGTGTCGAACGGCTTCCTCTTCCCATCAAATTTGTCATCCATCTTACTAGATCGATGACTTCGAGGTAGAAACCTACGGTGACCCATATACACGCTTTTCTTGGAATTCGGCGACCATAGACTCTCGCCTCTTCACAAATAGGACACGCTTTGGCTCCTTTCAGATCAGAAACTCGCTAAATTACCAAGGGCCGGAAATCATTTATGGTGCAAAATACCATAGTCCGTGAGGGTGAAATGCTCTCTTTGTACGCATCCCACACGACCCCTCATTCCACAATTTTACCAAATCCTCGATCAATGGTGCAAGGTACACATCAATATCATTTCCTACTGCTTGGGTCCCGAGATTAGTAATGACATCATGATATACTTCCGCTTCATGCACTGTACCAAGGAGGGAGGTTGTAGATACACAATGAATCGGCGTGTGTCAGGACGATCGCTCATGTTACCAAACGGATTCATTCCGCGGTGCACTCAACCCAAATCTTATGTTCCTCATTTCGCACCAAACTCCTCATGTTTCCAATCGATGTTTCTCCATTGAGCCGAATCGGCAGGTGTCTCACTTGCCATCTTCCTTTCGAGACTCGTAATGCCAACGCAACAATTTTGCCTCTCTCGGATTTGCAAACAACCGCCCAGACGGGAATGATGGGCAAGTACCACAATACCTTGGCGGTGCACCTTTAGTGATGACCTCTTCACCGTCGTTGCCCGGCTCTTACGCTTCTTGTCGTTACGCTTCTCCTTTTGTTTGTACCGGGCACACCGCAAACCGGACAAACGTGCAGCCCCGATGTGCGTTACAGACAAGATGCAATCATTCGGACATGCATGTATCCTTTCTATTTCCATTCCCATGGGACATAGTAGCTTCTTCGCTTCATAAATGCTTGTTGGCAACTCGCTTCTCCCAAGCAGATCCGATAGAAAAACTAGTAGTGCATTGAAACTTGTATCCGTCCAACGGTGTTTTGCCTTGATTCAACAATGCAAGGACCGAACCCAACCTCGTGTATTCCGCTTTGCAACCTGTGAACAGCGGTTTGGCATCGCTCTTCTATCAAGCTTTTAAACTTTTCAAACTCTCTTTCCGTAATTACCCTCCACATCCCGCAACATTTGCTCCAAATTATCCTCCTCAAACATATCATCGCAACTCGCCATCCGGTTCCACCGTATCTTCGTTGCATATCGGAGTGGTACTACCGCCTCCCGTGATGGATCCAACATGTGTAATTCTCACGGCCACGCCGAATCGTGGTCCTCAATTTGAGATGAGTTGTTAAATCTCCTCGATTGGTGCAATCAATGCAAGGACAATATATGAAGTTTACACCCTCCTCACCATGTCGCCTTCTCGCAATTTTTTGAACTCCTTAACACCCTCTGAAATTCAGCACTCACACGGCTTTTCCGATACATCCATTCCTCACGGTCCATCTGCAATTAAATTTCGCACAATAAATTAAGGAAAAATCGAGCGATAACTAGCTATAGCTATTTTAAATATTGAGACATCATTTCAATTAATATTACCTTTGCAAAATAGTGGACAGGTTCCAAGATATATAAATGTACTCACGATCGATACCTAGCTTCTTCCCGGTTTAAAGCTTCCGCCAATTCCTTCATAAGAGACATAAATTTTAACATCAACAACGATATCAAATAATCTAATTATATAGCTAGTGCAAGAGCTTGCAAATCTTTCTACTACAACTAAACAAATCAAGGGTACCAACGATGACTCCTAATCTCTACATAGGTTAGGTCTCATCCCATTCGATATATGGTTTAAGTTCTTTCTAAGCCGTTGTACAACTCAGAGAAAATTCGAAGATCATCTCACTGTTCTCCGGATACACGCCTCGACAACAGTCAAGAAGGGTGTGTATCCGGAGAACACCAGAGAGACGCCATCAAATCTACTCGGTTGTACAACACACTTCAGAACTTGCTCGAACCATATATCCTCGAATTGTCCAAAAACGTGGACAATTCGAGATCGCCATTATAAATATGCCCTTTCGCTCAAAGATATTTATAAATAAGCACCTCGAACGGGAGACGAGGTTACGCCGCCTAAACTCTAATATGAGCTACTACATGATAGCAATAATAATTCCATATATATAAACAGAGATCGCACTACAAAATTAAATAGATATGCGCTTGTCAAATAAAGAGTGTGAAATCTGAAAGCACGCATACACAATTCCAAAGGCAACCTAAACTTTATTGACAACATATTGAAATTACCAGAGCAAAATTGAAGGGTTGAAAGAATTGCTGCTCACATTTTGAAGAAAACCGCAATAGAGAGCAAAAGAGGGAATCTCCTCAAGATAGGGTTTCAATTTTGCCCTCTTAATACCCACCCATGAGGACTTCAAATTTTCTCACCCAACTATTGCTTCCAACCACACAATATGAGCTATTTTCTCGGGTGGCGGCGGAGAAATCTCCTCCGAGCAAAAACAGAGAAGAGTTCAATCTGAGTGGTATATATAACCTAGCGAGGCACATCGTAATCGGTTCTTTTCAAAAGCGATACCGATGTGCACGGCCATCACTTTAGACATAAGCACGAGCACATCGAATCGGTTCTTTTCAACAAGTGATAGTGATAGATCGTTATCACTATCGCTTCTATAAAAAGAATGATAGTGATAACCATGTGCACATCGAATCGGTTTTCTACTAAAAAGTGATATCGATGTGCACGGTCATCGAATCGGTTCTTTTCATAGAAGTGATAGTGATGATCACGCACATCACTATCACTTCTATGAAAAGAACCGATAGTGATGATCGTGCACATCACTATCACTTTTAGTAGAGAACCGATTCGGATGTTCCTGCTACATCACAATCACTTATAATCTCGTAACCGACATCGATTATTACTAACACCTCTCCGAAGTTACTTATCACAATCGTTTTTTTCGAAAAACTTAAGAACCGATACAGATACAGTGATAGTGATGTGTCGTTCTGTAGTAGTGGTATCATGTTCTACGATCTTCTCTCTGTTATATATACAAAGAACAGAGATCATGTTGCATCTTTCTTCACTAGCATGCACCGACTATTGAAAGAACAGGTCTCCGAAACGTCTGTTCTTGAGATCCTACACTAGAAGAGGACAAATCATGTTTTTAGGAAGCGTCTTCACACGACTACTCAGTGTTTTTCTTCATGGACAATCGGCTTCTACTACATCGTCTGCTGATCTTCATCGACATTTTCTCCCTGTTCGGCCACGTCTTCATGTCATCTCAGATATTGTAATTGGTATTTGCTTGTGTCTAATTTATTTTTCTCTGTTCTATCTTTAATTATCTTCATATCATATTTTTAAAATAAATTCATCGTTAATATGCATATTTTTCCAACAGCTCTCGGCTTTCCTGTGATGCTATCATCAGGCATGCAGGACCAGCATTAATTGCCCACCACGACCGGCCGGCCACCACGCATACACATACGTTACGTTATATTATCCTCCTCCCGTGACTCACGACGACGACACCGGCCGCCGGCCGGCCGGGCGTACCTCAATGTCTCCATCCATCCATCCATCTCCACGCGCGCGCGCGTGCGATGGCCGTGCACCGGTCGATCTGTTGGTCCTTTTCGGTCGGGGGCGCATGATTAATCCGATACCTAACTCCGGTTGCAGATGCTACTGTAGCAGGGTCACCGCACGGCGCAACTGTACCCAACAAGCACGGTTAACCTGGAGTGTCGATCCATGATCCGAGGGCTCACGTGCGGCGGTAACTCGATCCACCTCCGCCGGAGCCAGCATACTGTGTATCCGAATCTCCAACGAATTTAACCGTGCTGCGTGCAGCTATCTCGGCTCGATTTGTGAAAATGATATCGATCAATACAGACAGTTAATTAAAACTAATCGTCTATGTGATAGTGCGCCCTCTCTCCATGCGCCATGCGCCTATATAAGCACCAACCCGACAACACGGCTTAATCGTACGTACGAGCCTGTGCGTGCGCGGTGCAACGTGTGGTGCACACGTATCATTTCCAGATCGAGATCCAGAGGGAGAGAGAGAGCTAGTTACAGGCTAATTAAGTAGCTGGTGATCACACATAGTTAATCATGTCGGGGTCGGGCGTGTGGGTGTTCCGGAACGGCGTGATGCAGGCGGAGCAGCCGGCGGCGAGCCGGAAGGCGCTGGTGTACGTGCCGGCGAACGAGACGATGGCGTCGCTCGAGGCACTGGAGCGGCGGCTCACGGGGCTCGGTTGGGAGCGCTACTACGAGGACCGCGCCGTCGTGCAGCTCCACCGCCGCGACGGCGGCGTCGACCTCATCTCGCTGCCGCGTGACTTCGCGCGATTCCGCTCCACCCACATGTACGACGTCGTCCTCAAGAACCGCGACAACTTCAAGGTCGTCGACCTCCCAAATTAAGTGAGATCGATCAACATCTCTCGAATCAGATACGCTACCTAGTTCGAGGGTTCCGGCTATGCTACTACGTACTATATATGCATGCGTGTGGTTGCAACTATATGCTATATAAGTTGGCTTGGCATACGGTGTATATCATTCTGCTTGAAGTACTACTCGTGTGATTTGTGGGTCCGAAGAGTGATGCTGTCGCTGTACCTCTCCTGCTCTGCACGTATCAGCGAAAGGTAATTAATCTGGTAACGTAATGCGAATTAATTATAGCAAGAGAGGTGCTTTTATACATTATTTTTTAAAAGTTTTATAAATATTAAAGTATAAATGAAAGGTAGATAATAATTACTTATTCTTTCACTTGCTTTAAAATTTATATAACTTATAGTAAAAAAAGATGCATAGAAGCACCTCTTATACTTCGCACCAAGTATAGATTATCTCTTGTTTTACTTTACATAAAGATTGTCCACTACTTTCACTTTGTACCGAAGTGTTTTAAATAAACTCACTTTTGGACTAGTCTAATATGTTTCGGTCCTAACTGATGGATCTCCTGAGCAGTAAAATCGGACACATGGGACACACCACGCGAGCCGCGAGCGGTGATTTGGCACCGGTGACACGTCTAGGCACGGCTACAAAACACAATATCACTGTCAGTTTTAAATTAACATCATTGCCGGATATATGACACTACTACGGATCGAATATCCATAAGCAGTTTGAAACCGCTTTCAGAAGCGGTTTTAGAACCGTTGTAAGCAACCGTAGTTCCCCCAACCGCTTGTGGTTCGACACCGCAAGCGGATGGGAAAGTGTCCAGGCAGACTCGAGTAGTCGCCACGTGGGACCCTCCATAAGCGGTTTGTGTTACCAATCGCCAGGAGAGACTCATTGTCGGCGATTCCACCGACAGCCCAAGTCTCTGAGGCGGGTTTGGTTCGGTAGGGGGGTGGCTTTGGTAGTTGGCAAACCCTAGCAGAGGGAAACCCCAGTACCTCTCACACTAACGAATTCTAGTGCCTCCGAATTTGATGAACACAGCGATTTTTACCCAGGTTCAGGCCCCCTCGAAGAAGGGTAATAGCCTTACGTCCGCTCGATTTTGGATTGAGTATAGTGGGCTTGGTTACAGAGCTTGCCGATGACCAGCTCTTCTGTTGTGTCTCTCTTTTTGACCCCCTCTCTCGTATGCTCTAAAGTGCCCTTATAGGCACGGGCTTACACGGGTCAGATAGAGGAGAGATTGTCATCATGCCTATCTTACATGCATTTATTACGCCTTTATGCGCTGTCCCGTTCCTTCAGCCCTAATCAATGCCAGCGCATGCCTTCGCCCGGTTCTTCCGGAATGTGACCCCTCTGCGACGGGTAGGTGTGAGGCGTCAGAGGAACGGGCTTGTAGTAGAATTTTTGAATCGACGTTCGCACAAGAGGGCTCGCCTCGACACGATGCGTCGGGAAGGAGACTTCGGACGAAGCCACCGTGATCCACCTTTTTGCATGGCGCGGGATAAACAAAGGCGTGCTCGCCACCGCCCGTCAAAGCCGCCACGTGATCGGGCGCCGGCGGCGGCGCTGCCGCCCACTGCCGCCGCGCGCCACGTGACCGACACCGGCAGGGCGATCGCCACCGCCGCCAAAGCCGCCACGGCCGGACGCCGAGCGAGCAGGCGTGGCCGCCACTGCCGCCGCGCCACGTGATCGGCACGTGGATAGGGCGTGTTTCGCCCACCTACCGCCAAAGCCGCCACGTGGGGCCGGACGCCGCGGCAGGTGGCGGCCGCCACTGCCGCCGCGTGCCACGTGGACGGCACCCGTTGGGCGGCGTGCTCACCCACTCGCCGCCAAAGCCGCCACGTGGGCTGGGCGCCGGGCGAGTAGGGCGTGGCCGCCCACCTGCTCACCCGCGCGCGACGTGGACCGACGTCCTGTAGATGGGGTGTAAACACCACCCACCTGCCAGATTGCCACGTAGGCCACGCATGCTTTTGTACGGCGAAGAGGGTACCCTGGCGTAAAGTACGCCGACAACTGCCAGCCAACTATAGGGAGGTGCCACATGTGCTCTCTCCACAAGCGGTTGGAGTTACCAACCGCTAGCTTGTGAAGAGGCTGACAGCATAGTGTTTTGATTATATTCAATATAGAATATGTTTTGAGAGGGGTTTTCGATATGGATTTTGACAATAAAAACAAATAGAACTACAGGAGTTTTTTTGACACAATTAAATATATATTATTCATGCGTACTTATTCAGATAATTACATGTTCATTTACACAAAAGTACAAACTTAATAGACTAAAAAATGGATAAGTTGATAAACAAATGAAATAATTATGAGCACACAGAAGCAACTTTTACAAATTTTAAAGAATAAAAGGGTGAATCTTGAGCTCATTTCTTGCGTGCGTCGCTCTTTGTGTTCTTGATCGACGTTGATGTCAGTTCACCAGTCCTTATAAAAGGACAATCTCTCCAACTCTTTGTGTGGAACTCGCTTTTGGTGGATACAATCTCATCGATAATAAAGCCGATGAGTTGTTCTTTCTTTATTTTTTTTATTTATTGTTTTATGGATGTTTCATTTCAGAGTTTGTAAAAATGATTTTAGCACTTTTGTTTCATTTCAGAGTTCGTAAAAATGCTTTTAGCACTTTTGTTTCGTTTCAGAGATCATAAATTTTTTTTATTTACTGTTTTATGATTGTTTCATTTCAGAGTATGTAAAAATGCTTTTAGCACTTTTGTTTCATTTTAGAGTTCGTAAAAATGCTTTTAGCACTTTTGTTTCATTTCAGAGATCGTAAATTTTTTTTTATTTACTGTTTTATGATTGTTTCGTTTCAGAGTTTGTAAAAATGCTTTTAGCACTTTTGTTTCGTTTTAGAGTTCGTAAAAATGCTTTTAGCACTTTTGTTTCGTTTCAGAGATCATAAAAATGCTTTTAGCACTTTTGTTTCATTCCAATTAAACACATAATACAGTACATGACCCGTGTTACATATACATAGTTCATACAGTAGTGGTACATCTTAAGTAGTCACGTACGTTGTCCTTACAAGTGTTCCTTCATTATGATCGCGACGTATGAAAGGAGTATCCACATCTGTGTCATTCAGGAGGCTTATGTCGACATCCACTGCGAAAGGAGGGAGCTCGTCGAACTAACTATACTTTTCCTTGTCTGTGATGTCCTCAACTCCAACAATCCTTCGTTTACCTTGGAGAACCACGTGTCGCTTTGGCTTACTACTACAATCTTTTTGCTTGTCCTTCTGTGACGAGGGCTGGGTACCCCTTGACCAGCCGGAGTGTGGTCAGCAGATTCCCATGCTCGGAAGGCCCCGACCGACACTGGTGCAGATCGGGCGCCGACCACGAAGCGGGGCGCACCGAGCTCGGCAGACCTCTCGACCTCGAGCTCGGCGGGTCTCGCTCAAGCCCTGGTCCGCCCTAGGATTTCGGATCGAGCATTTGATCGACGGCTGCAGAGAGCGGGTCGGGGTGACTCAGAGGCGCCGCAAGTTCAGGCGGGGCTTTGCCGCCCCTCAAGGTGCACGGAGGCCCCCTTTCCGAGGTTTGCTCCCGCCGCTTGCATAAAGGAAGTATAAAGACCAAGGATGCATGAGCTCCAGGACACGAAGACAACACAACACACACAAAGCACTCGAGTTAGGAATCACCATTCTCGTCTTAAGTTGTAAACACCGCTCTGTACACCCATATAACAAGAATCACCGCCATGAGGCGATCGAGTAGAGCTATTACCTTCACGGGGCTCGAACCAAGATAAACTCTTGTCTCGGCTCGTTGTCGCCTTTGTTCACCATCGCCCGTCGATTTTCTTCCTTCGTTCGAGCAAAACGCAGCTCGGGTCCCATAAACTCTCTGACCCCTACCTCTTTTTTGCGGTTGACGATCCCGATCGTCGACAGCTGGCGCCCACCGTGGGGCCCGATTGTTTTGCTCTTTCGCAGGAACGACACCAAGACTCCAGGAGCATGGCGCCCTTCATCGACGAATTTTCTTCGGGAACGGACTCCGACTCCGTGTCCCTGTTCACGCCCTCGCCGCCGCCGCTCGAGCAGCATGTTCTGGTGGTGGACGGGCAAGGCATTGAGGGAGATGCGGATGACCTTGATCCGCAGACCCCGGAAGACGCTCGCCGGATGGTGCAGGTTGCCATCAACCAAGCCATAACAGCTCTCCGGCGGGAGGCCCAGGAGAAGGCCAGCACATCTTCTGGGCCACCCAGCTCCTCTTCCGGAGCGCCTCGCTTATCGCCCGGTCATGGCTAACCCCGATAGGGCGAGGTCGAGCTTTTGGCCGAGCCTGGCCGAGAACTCGATCGGCTGCGACCGAGGTGGCACCTCCGCAAAGATCAAAGTCAACACTCGGGGACCCGCTCCCGAGAAGTAATGACAACACGCCGCGCTTATCATCGCGGCGGACACCTTCTCGACAGAGTTAGCCTCGAGCAACAGGCTCGGACGAGGCTCCAACGCGACGCTGCCAAGCGCCCCACGGCACCGCGCCACCAGACCAGCCCGAGCCGCCGCCCGAAGTCGACCGCGAAGCTCCACAGACCTCCCGGACGCTCCGAAGTCGACCGGCAAAGCGGTCTGCGGACCTCTCCCAGGACGTTCCGCCCAGGCGCCGCAGGGTACAGGACCGCCTGCGTTACCAACCGGGTGATTCCCGTGCTCGGCACCATGGTCGTTCCCGACTGAAGTCGGGCCGCCGGGGGAGCCTCGACTCCGAGTCCAGCAGCAGCAAGGATCTTGTCGGCAATGACCTTGACCGGCGGCGTCATTCCGCCTACGGGTGATGGCGACTCGACGGCCTTCGCCACGGCGGTGGCAGCTCGGTTCAAGCCCGCTGCCGATCGGCGCCGACGGACTAAGAACCCCGACGAAGTTCTCGCCCATCTATTCGACCGCTATCCCTGGCGGTTTGAGGGACGAGCTCAGTAATGGCAAACTACCTCCGACTGTTTCCGACGGGCCGCTAGGACTGGCTCTTTAATCGAAGCCCGCTCCTTGGTCGTGGGCGCCAGATCAGAGCGCCTTCGCCCAACTTCCGTGAGTTGTTACGAGCGGCCGGACAGGAGAAAGACCTGGATCGTGTCATCCAGGGGAAGAACGAGCCACTGCACGACTTTGTGCGGCGATTCATCCGCACAAGGAACCTGATCCCGAGCATTTCTGATGAGGCCGTCATCAAGGCCTTCAAGTTCGGGGTCCGTGATCGACGTCTCACCGAAGACCTGGAGATCACCTCGAGGCTCAGCGTCAACAAACTTTTTCGCATGGCGGAGCGGTACGCGGACGCGGACGATGCCGTCCGCTGGAAACGCGACTACGACCAAGGTAAGCTTGGTCTAAACCAAACAGAGGCCGGCCCGTCCAACTCCAGGGGCGCCGACCAAGGCGCCACTACCAAGAAGCGAAAGCGCGATCGCAGAGGTGGCGGAGGGCTACCGCGCGTGATCGTCTCGGCGGATGGCCAGCGCGAGGTCCTCGAGGTCCGAGGCCAAGCTCGGGAGGACTCTAAGCCTCGCCAAGGTCGACCCCGACCGCACCAGGCGAAGAACCAGCCCCAAAGAGAGGGCTAACGTGCGGTCCCCTCGACGATGCTCGGCAATGGGGTCGAGGGGCGCTGGGTTTGACGTAAACAAAGTTCTCAGATTTTCCACAGGGCGGCCGGCCACGATCTACGGGCCTGCAGGGCTTGGCAGAATAAGCTAGACGCCTTCTACGATGGGCGGGGTGAGATGCCCATGCTCCCAAAGGATGACGACCACCGACCGGTGAATGCTTGCCATGAGCGGACGACGACTCGACTGGAGTTCCAAAGAAGGCGAGCGCCGGATCGACGCCATCTTCGGTGGCTCGTCGGCCTACCGATCCCAGCGCGAGGTCAAGGTCGCCGCAGCGTACCATCTACCAGTCGCCATCGAAGCCCACCGAGCACCGCAAGTGGGCGGTGCCACCATCACCTTCTCCCGGAGGATGCTCTCCTGTATGGCTCGAGACCTAAAGACCGCTTTGGTCGTGACCCGACCATCGGCAACACCACGGTCGGTCGCGTCATGGTGATGGCGGCAGCTCTCTTAACTTATCGCAGCAGAGCGCCGACCGATGCAGATTCCCGATCGAAAGTCAAGAGCATCACCATACCGTTCTTCGATAGTCCCCGGAGTTCGACCACCCCTTGGGGCAAGGTTGTCTTGCTACCACCTTCGTGGCTCGACAACTTCGCAGACCGAGTTGATCACCTTGAAGTGGTCGAGGGTGACCTCCGTCATAACGCCATCCTCGGGCGACCTGCCTTGGTCAAATTCATGGTCGCCAACCATTATGGCCATCGATGCATGAAGTTACTCGCCCCAACGGTGTCGCTCATCGTTGGGCGACTTACAAGCGGCGATGGTCTGGAGACCAAGGCCTTGGCCCTTGCAGCATCTTTGCCCAGCAAGTGATCGAGGAGACGACGAAGAACGCCCCGTAAGGCGGCGATACAGCCTAAGCGGGAAACGAAGGCCGTTGCCGACGAGAGCGACCCGACCAGTGTGTCCACGTCTCCGATGAGCCGAGTCCCAAATAGGAACTCGAGCTCGTCACCTTCGCTCGCGCCAACAAGGGTATATTCGCTGGGAGCCCGCGGATATGCCCGGGCCCCGAGGGAGGTGATTGAGCACAAACCGCAGTGGGATCCGGCCCGACCAGGCGCCAAAAAGCTACGCCGCTTCTCTCCGGAGAAAGTCGCAATCATCAAGGAGAACCTCGACAAGCTCTTGAAGGCCGGCTTCATTCGTGAGATCAACTACTCCAGTGGTGGCCAACCCGGTCATCGTGCGTGAAAAAGGGAGGAAAGTGGAGAATGCGCCGACCATACGGGTTGAACTCGGCTTGTTCAAGGACAATTTCGCTTCAAGATCGACCGGATCGTGGACTCCACCGCGAATGCTAAGATATCGAGCATCTTGATGCTTACTCGGGTACCACCAGATCAAGGTGGCGGTCGATTTATTTAAAGCAAGACCTCCTTCATCACGCCGTTTGGCACCTATTGCTATACGACCATGTCATTTGGTCTGCGCAATTGCGGGGCCACTTTTCAACGTCTGATGACCAAGACTTTCGAGCTCCAGATCGGGCGGAACCTTGAGGTCTACGTGGACGACATCATCGTCAAAAGCCCCACCGAGGGCGACCACGTTCGCGACCTCGAGGAGACCTTCGCCAACCTGAACAGGCACAAGATCAAGCTCAACCCCGAGAAGTGCGTGTTCGGCGCAGCGTCCGGTAAGGTGCTCGGCTACATGATCGGGGGCTCTGGGGTTGGACCAAACCCGGAGAAGATCGAGGCGATTGAAAAGATGGCACCCCCGGCCTCGATCAAGCAGGTGCAAAGCCTCACTGGCCGCATGGCCGCCCTCAGCAGATTCATCTCGAGGCTCGGCGAGCGCGGGCTCCCATTCTTCCAAACCTTGCGCAAGCACGGGGGCTTCGAGTGGACTCCAGAGGCCCAGCGATCCTTCGACGACCTGAAGGCATACTGCGTCCCCACCCTCCCATAACGCCACAACCCGTGAGAAGTTATCGCTATACCTCGCGGCCACCCCCATGTCGTTAGTGTCATATCAGAAGTGAACGGGCCTCAACAAGACCCCATTTATTATGCCGAGGTCTTGCACGGCCGAAGAGCGCTACCCGCAGTACTGGCTGTTATATGCTCTCATCATGGCTTCGCGAAGCTCCGCACTATTTCCGTGCACACTCCGTGGTCGCCCCGAGCAACTTCCCGCCGGGGATATCCCGAGAACCCGGAGGGCGGCGGGCGAATCGCCAAGTGGGCTATGGGCTGGCGGCGTTCGACGCCCAGTGTCGTGGCGCGCACGACCATAAAGTCGCAAGTGCTCGCCGACCGTGGTCGGCGGACGCCGCAGCCCGCCTCCCGAGCTTCGGTCGAAGACGAAAAGCCCCTGGTCATGTTCTTCGATGGCTCGAGATCCTTCAAGCGCTCGGGGGCTGGGATCCTTATCCTCACCCCGCGCGGCGACAAGCTGAGGTACGTAATTCGTTTTGGCTTCTCGGCGACCAACAATGTGGCGGAATACAAAGCTCTTTTGGCCGGCTTGCGAGCTTGCAAGGCCTTGGGAGTACGCCGCCTGGTCGTGAAGGGCGACTCCCAGCTCGTCATCAATCAGTTCAACAAGGACTACCAGTGCTCGGGAGACTCGATGACAAAGTACCTCGCCGAGGCGCGCAAGATGGAGAAGTGGTTCCAGAACTTGGAGCTCAAACACATCCCCAGGAAGGACAACTCCAGCGCGGACTCCCTCTCCAAGCTTGGCTCCTCCGACGATGAAGTCCCACCCGACGTCATCCTGGAGACACTAGCGGCCCCGTCAATCTCCGACCAAGAGGTCGCGCTCGCCATGGTCGAAGGTACACCCTCCTGGGCCGAGGCCATCCACAGTTTCCTTGCTCGGGCGACTACACCCGACCGCCGGAGGAGCCGGATCAGTCGCAGGCGAGTCTCAGACACGCTTGTCGAGGGAGAGCTTTACGACGCAATGTTTCCAGATCCCGACGCGGCATCTCCATGGAGGAGGGTAAGTACCATCTTGCATGACATTCACTCAGCCTCTATGGGCGACTCTTCAGACAGACAATGGTCGGAAGGCCTTCCGCATGGGGTACTATTGGCCCTCGGCGCTTCAGATGCTCGTGATATCGTCCGCGACCGCCGAACTCCGCCAATTCCACGCCCGAAGTCGATCAACCCGCCTACACGCCTCAGACCATCCCGCCACGTGGCCCTTCTCGACCGGGAAATTTGGACATCCTCGGTCCTTTTCCTCAAGCAGCCGGAGGGAAGAAGTTTCTGTTCGTCGCTGTCGACACCTTCACCAAGTGGATAGAGGCTGAGCCGGTCTTGACCATAACCGCTACGGCGGCGGTTTTTTTCCGCTTGTTCGTGGTCACCAGGTACGGGGTTCCATGCAAGATTATCACTGACAACGGTACTCAGTTTACCAGCAAGTTGTTCCAGGAGTTTTGCGAGGAACTCGACATTAAAATTTGCTTCGCTTCGGTGGCTCACCCCCAGAGCAACGGAGCAGCGGAACGCGCCAACCGCAAATCGCTCGTATGCCAAGAAACGAGTCGCAGATGAGCTCGACCGACACGACAAGGCCAGGTGGACGAACTTCCCACCGCCCTATGGTCTATTCAGTACCACAACAAGCCGAGCCACAGTGGTCCACACCCTTCCGGCCGTGTTCGGCATCGGCCGCCCCGCCTCCCGAGGTCACGCTGGCTCGCCAGGTCAGCTTGGTCGACCAAGTCGATTGGAGCGAACGGTCTCTCGACCTCACCCTCGCAGAAGAAGTAAGATGCGCGGCATCGCTACGATCAACGACTACCGCAAACTCTTCGCAGAATGCGTCTCGGTCGCAGACGACCTAGGAAGCTCCTTGTTGGGGACTTAGCCCCGAGGCGGATTGAGCTCGCCCAAAGACCAACAAGTTATCCTCATGTGGAGGGCCCCTATAGAGTTGTTTCAACAGATCGCACGGGGGCTTACCGGCTAGCGATGCCCGACGGCAGAGAGCTCTCTAGCTCGTGGAATATAGATCAGCTTCGGAAGTTTTATGTGTAAACCCTATGCCTCACATTTCAATAAAGCTGATCTTTCATTTTCTATGTCTGCTTCCGCTGATGTTACTGCTATTTCTTTTTCGAACGGTTCCTCGTTTGTTTTTTCTCGAACACGACCCTCTCGTGCGTGAACACATTCGCCCCTGGTCTAAGCGACGCAGTTTGACGTTCACCGCCAGCGAACGAGCTAAACGTAGCTGAACCTCTTCGCAATCTAGCTCTTCCCTGTGCTCGGGCTCGAGCTGAGAACCTCGCCGCTTTAGCCGTCGAGCGATATGCATGGTCGCAAGGACCGTTCGAGCACTAACGATGACCGCTTCGTGCCCTTCTACCATTGCGAATTGTTCCTCCACTTTGCAGGTCGTGGCCTCTCGTCCATGTTTAAGTCTTGTGCCCGAGGCACGCGTCGCTCGACCTCGGACCCAACGGGGGCTGGGTAAGGCTACCCTATCGGCGCACGACCTAGAAAGCACGGGAACGACCAATAAGCAAAGCAAGGAAGACTTCAAGTATCCCCAAGCTACGGATTTACAACAGGGACGAGGTTTCTTTGTACACCAAAAACAAACCACTTTTGTTAGTACATTCCGCGCTCTTTGATGTTTCCTTACTGTGTTGGCCATCTCGCGGGTAAGCTTTTTCCCGCCGAAATGGGCCACTCTTGCCTTCGTGGTTGCGATCTCACCACCGAGTGGAGGGATTGCTGGGAAGCATCCACGGCTCGGCGCCGTTTCGTCTTCAAGTCAAGGGGCATTCTTCGCTTTTACCGACGCCGCTCGAGCTTTTCTTTGAGCCCGGGACCTTAGTCTCGGGCCCAAGGGCGACCTCATGAACCTTCTCCAGCGCCTCGACTTTTAGCGCTGCTCGACCTCGAGCGCCTTGGTGGCACGCTCGAGCTTCCCCTCAAGCTCAAGGATTTTGGCCTCGAGCTCGGGGACGCCTCGTCCTAGAATGTGCTGCCCGCAATGCCCTCTCCTGTGTCCTTGACCTTGCCCTTTCGGTTTCAAGTGTCTTGTTGACGCTCCCAAGTTCCTCTTCGAGCCGGAGTATTTTGGCCTTGAGCTCGGGAGTTGACGCCCATGAAGCCTTCTCGAGCCTTGATCTTGCCCCGCCGGCCTCGGCGCCGTGGGCTGAACGCGGCGCGGCGCTCGCTCCACGGCCCTAACACGTAAGTCGCGTTCGGAGACCTTGGTCCGCTCGAGCTCTTCGCGTGGACTATCTCCTCGCGCCTCATCGTCCGGCGAGATCATCGAGCTCTTGGGCCTTCGCCGAAGCTCCCTCGCCGACCTCAATGGTTCCTGACGAGCCGGACGCGCTCAACCTCCTCCAAGGCCTCCACTGCGTCGAGACCCCCAAAGACGACAAAGATACTCTCGGGAGGCCTTGTAACCTCGAGAGGCACATCGATCACCTTCACGACGAAAAGGATGGCCCAAAAGTGAGAGGGACAAGGAAGTCAAGCTGCGAGCTACGGTCACGGAAGACCTCACTCGCCGAAGTCGCCCCTCCAGGCGTGCGCGGGTGAAGTCCTCACGGTCGTCAATACGATCGCGAGGGATCTCCTCCTCCTCGTCGACCGCCACGCCGGTGCCGGGATCGACCACGGCCACCGATGGCGCACTTGGGCCGGGACTCTGAGTCCCCGCCCCGGGGGCGGCTTGGTTATCCGCTGCCTCCTCCGGTGGGTTGAGGCCGCCGACGGGGGAGGACATAGCGGCAGAGCCAGCCCCGATCTCCACGGTCGGGGTCCCGCTCGTCTCCGGCGCCAAGGGGATGGCGGCCGGATCCGCCTCGGTATTCCCGACCTCCGTGGCCTGGGGTGCCGCGGCCTCGGCGCTCGGCACACCACTACCGGGAGGTCTCAGGAGCTTCTGCGACGATCGCCGGTGACCGGCGGAGTCGCGGCCTCAGCGCCCGGAGCGATCGTGGCTGGTGGGGTCTTGGAGGCCACTTCAATCGTGGCCTCAAGGCCCTGAGTATCCTCCTCACGGGCGCTGGAAGCGTCGCCGACAAGATTTGCGCCGTGGGCCTCGCCGTGTCTTAGTCCGCATACGACCGCGGGCTCGCTTTTCGGACGAGTCGTCGAGCCCTTGGTAGAACTCACCGACCAAGGGCTGGCTCGAAGAAGTGCGTGTCCCACGACGATCGCGGCGTGGTACCGGCTCGGCGTTCTTCTTCCTCGGACTTCGGACTCGCCTCGACAACGACCATCACAAACGGACAAGTTTCGAGCTCGGGTGCTCGAGGTCCGCGATCAAAAGCATACACTAAGCCGTAAAGGTACGAAGGGGCGGCGAGACCGGGATGCTGGGGGCTTACCGGGTCACCGCCTCCTCGTCGAAGGTCGTCGAAGGTCTTCTTGCCCGATGTTGAGGGGATGTCACGCTTATGCGCCCTGCGACCGAGGTCTCGGGTCCGAGCCGGCTCCGATCACCCGCCACGGCGAGGGCTCGGGCTCGAGGCTCGGGGGTGTACTCAAGACTGGCGGCGGCCGCGCTCTCTGCTACGAAGAAACTTCGTCAAACGGCAAGGCGCGGAAAACACAAGCTCGGGCTCGACGGAAGGGCCCTTACCATGGCACGGTCTCCCACTCGACATGGCGCTTCTTCGCCTCCGCTCGCTTGGTCCGACCGGTGGAGGTCGCTTCTTCCTTCTGCCCCGCTCACGCAATGGAGCATTCTCCTGGCCGTGTCCAGTAACTCCTGATGGGCCTGCGTGCGGGCGGGGCTCAGAAAGGGGCTCGTGGGTATAAGACTCGAGCGCTTGGTCGGGTGACCTACCTTGTCCTTTCGACGGAGTACATTCTTCGGGACGGGGTTGCCGATGACGTACTCGTGCGCCAGCTTCCCAAACATCTCGACCATCTGGCGGAGACCTGTGATTCTTTCGCACCCGCAGACAAGCGTACCATCAAGAGAGGATCGAAGGGTGCGCAAGCCGACCTTGAGACAAAAGGCTTACTAGACGTGCCCTCGCTGGTAGCATCGCGGACCACGGATCTCGAAGAAGGGGTGCTCCCTCCGCCTGAGAGGGGACACGCGGTTCCGCAGGAAATCGTTGGCGATCGCCTGCCCGTTAAGACCGAGCGTGGCGCAGATATGGATGAGGGCGATGGCCTCCTCGTCGACCTCGAGGTCGTCCGGCTCCGGAGTCTCCTTCTTGCGGTTGGCGATGGGGTCCTTCAGACACAGCGTCGGCCTCGCCCTCTTGAGAGCCATTGCGGCCTTCGTGCCACGGGGGAATCCTTGGTGGAACTTAGGAAGGCCCACTTGAGCCCGACCCGTTCTTGGGAAGTAGAGGCACCGACCACGGGTCCTTCCCGAGCGGAAGAGACGAAATGCGAAACAAGAGCGAGGGGTGGAGAATCCCCAGAACCCTCGTGATAGATGGGAAAAGATGGTGAGGAGAAGAACGGAGTTTGGCACCAGATTGATGAGCTCGATGTCGCAGCTGGAGAGGACCTTCGCGACGAACTCACTCTCCGGGGTCCGCAAGCCAAAGAGGACGTAGTGCTCGGTGCAGACGATCTCATCGTCCTTGGGGCGCGGCTCGGTCTCGTTGCCCGGCAGCCGCCATACAAACGGGTCCAGCAGCCCCAGGGACTCGAGCTCTCTCATCCTCGAATCCGACAGAGTGCTCCTTCCTAACTTGGTCATGGCGATCGTCTGGTTTTGTCTGAGGGGGAGAGGAGGACCTTGCTCGGGCGAGAGGACTTGGAAAACGAAGGGCTCAAGGGCGAGAGCTTTTCTTGCTGAAGATGTGGCGCTGGGATTATGAACCGCAACACGGTAAAATCCAGTCCACGGCGCCTTAAAAGGCGTGCCAACTATGACTTGACGGCTGTGATTAAGGCTTGGGCTCTGAGTCGAGGCGACGCCAGTGCCCACCAACCGTTCACATCCGTACCAACATCGAAAATCGAAGGTCGCCAGTGTCGTGGCCAAGAGACTTGCCTTGTGGTCTCCGCTTGAGCCTCGACCAAGGAGTCAAGACCTATGAAGGTTTTTTCGTCTCAAGAATAAGGCTCGAGGTCGATCCGAGGGTTCCTCAGACCTAGAGCCTCGGGGGCTAGCTGACGAGGGCTGGGTACCCCTTGACCAGCCGGAGTGTGGTCAGCAGATTCCCATGCTCGGAAGGCCCCGACCGCGACCTAGGTACGCACTGGGGCGCTCGACCACGAGCGCGGCGCACCCGAGCTCGGCACCTCTCGACCTCGAGCTCGAGCGGGGTCTCGCCTGAAGCCCCTGGTCCGCCCTAGGATTTCGGATCAGGCATTTGACTGACGGTTGCCAGAGAGCGGGTCGTGGGGGTGACTCAGAGTGCGCCGCAAGTTCGGGGGCAGTTGCTGCCAGCCCTCAAGGTGCACGGAGGCCCCCTTTCCGAGGTTTGCTCCCGGCCGTTGCGTACAAAGGAAGTATAAAGACCAAGGATGCATGAGCTCCAGGACACGAAGACAACACAACACACACAGCAGCTCGAGTTAGGAATCACCATTACTGTCTTAAGTTGTAAACACTGCTCTGTACACCCATATAACAAGAATCACCGCCGAGGCGCATCGGAGTATAAACTATTACCTTCACGGGGCTCGAACCGGTATAAACTCTTGTCTCGTGCTCGTTGTCGCCTTGCTTCGACCATCGCCCGTCGATTTTCTTCGCCGTTCGAAGCAAAACGCAGCTCGGGTCCCATAAACTCTCTGACCCCTACCTCTTTTTTGCGGTTGACGATCCCGATCGTCGACATTCTGCTTCTTAGATTTGCTTGACATGTCCATTACATAGAAGACCTGTCTCACATCGTTCGCGAGGACGAACGGTTCGCGCCTATAGCCGACTTGTGTGAGGTCCACGATTGTCATGCCGTATTAGTCGACCTTCATGCCGTTTGAAGTCAGTTTGACCCATTGGCACTTAAATAGAGGGACCTTCAAAGGTCCATAGTCGAGCTCCCATATCTCTTCTATGAAACCATAATATGTATCCACCTTGCCTTTGTTATCTTCGGCGTCTATACGGACACCACTATTCTGGTTGGTGCTCTTGTTATCCTGGGATCTGGTGTAGAATGTGTAACCATTTATCTCGTACCCCTTGAATGTCATGATTTCACTAGATAGTCCCTGAGCTAAACGTTGCAACTGTTCATTGTTTGACCCTTTGAAAAGGATATAGTTTTGTAACCAAGCGCTAAAAGAATCCTTGTGCTTCAGTGTTATCCAATCCTCAGACCTCCCTGGAAAATCGTGGCGTAGAATACTCTTGTGCTCAAGGACATACGGGGCCACTACAGTTGATTGATTCAAAACCGTGAAATGTGCTTGCTTAAATGTAAGAAGATCATTGCATGCAATTGCTTTCCTTCCTAGTGTCCCTTTTCCCGTAGCCTCCCTCATGGCGTGATATAGGACGCCGATCGGATTTAGATCATTAATGTAATCCACACAAAACTCAATCACCTCCTCTGTCCCATAACCTCGACAATGCATCCTTGGGACGAGAACGATTCACGGACATACTTCTTTAGCACACTTATGTACCTCTCGAAGGGAACATGTTGTGCGATACATCGGTCGAGAATACCTATCTCTTTGACAAGGTGAGCAGTGAGATGAACCATAATATCAAATAATGCGGAGGAAATATCATCTCAAGACTAACCACACTTTGTACCACGTCATCCTGCAGCTTACTTAGTTTATCGGGTCGATGACTTTACGTGAAACCGCGTTGAAAAAAGAACACAGCTTTGTGATTGTCCCCCGTACCCACTCGGGCAGTATGCCTTCCACGACCACGGCAACAAGCGTGTCATTAACACAAGACGGTCATGGGATTTCATGTATGCGATTTTATTCTCTTCGTGTTTATGAGTCTCTTTACATTCGAGGAGTATCCGGAAGGACCTTCACCTTTGTTCGTGCACTCTATCATGCTTTTTTTCTCTTCTTTGCTTAGAGTGTAGCTCGCAGGATGTAGGTAATGTTGTCTTTTCCCTCTCTTTTCTGGATGTAGGTCGTTCCTCAGTTCCAAGAGTTTAAGGTCCTTCTGAGCTTGCAATGTATCTTTCTATTTGCCATAAATATCTATGTACCCTAGCAGGTTCAAGCGGACATTCTTCGTGATGTGCATGAAGTCAAGTGAGTGACGAACCTCCATGACTTCCCAATAAGGCAAGTCCCAAAATATTGACTTTTTCTTCCACATGGGTGCCTGACCATCCACATTCTGCATATGTCTGCTTCCAATACCCTTTCCGAATACTACATTCAAATCCTTTACCATAGCAAACACACGTGGCCTACTACGATGCTGAGGCCTTGCACAAAGGTCTGGTTGCCCGTTAAATTTCCTACCTTTCTTCCGCAACGAGTGACTCGTAAGAAGAAACCTATGGTGACCCATGTACACAACATTCCGAGAATTTTTCAGGTACATGCCGTCCGTTTCATCTAATTATTGAATGCAGGCTCTATATCCTTTGATAGTTAGGCCAGACAGGTTACCGCGAGCAGGCCAGTCGTTGATTGTTACAAATAACAATGCATGTAGGGTGAAATACTCCCTTTTGTACTCATCACATACCCATGCACCATCCTCTCACAACGTCACAAGATCTTCAACCAATGGTTTCAAGTAGACATCGATATCATTTCCAGGTTGCTTGGGGCCTTGGATCAACAATGGTATCATGATGTACTTTCGCTTCATGCACAGCCATGGAGGAATGTTATAGATACATAGTGTAACAGGCCAGGTGCTATGGCTGCTGCTCAATTCTCTGAATGGATTCATCCCATCGGTACTCAACCCAAACCTTATGTTTCTCACCTCATCTGCGAAGTCCGGGTACATCCGGTCGACTTTCCTCCACTGCGAGCCATCTGCAGGGTGTCTAAGCATCCCGTCATCCTTACGCTCTTCTTTGTGCTAACGCATCATTTGCGCATGCGCTTTGTTAGCAAACATACGTTTCAATCGGGGGATTACAGGGAAATACCACAACACTTTAGCTGGAGGTCTCTTCTTCTTACGCTCCCCATCTATTTCATCTGGATCGTCACGCTTCACCTTATACCGTGATTCTTTGCACATTGGACAAACATCTAAATCGACATACTCATTGTGATACAGGATACAATTATTAGGACATGTGTGTATCTTTTGTACTTCCAATCCCAAAGGACAGACGACTTGCTTGACTTCATATGTAGATTCGGGCAGAGTGTTATCTTTTGGAAGCAATTTATCTGACACACCATTTGTGGCCTTCCGTTGCATGAGTTCCAGTGTGGTACGCAGTTTTTTGTGGCCCTACCCACAGTTTGGGTACAAAGGAGTTCTGTGGTCCTCTAACATGCGCTGGAACTTCTCGAACTGTCTTTCATCTGTGTAGTCTCCCTCTCCATCACGCAGCATCTGGTCTAGCTCATTATCACCAAAGTCACCAAGTGTATCTTCCGTGGAACAGTATTGCGTGCCGTCCGGGATACTGTTGAATCCACCTTCCTTTTCCTTGCCTTCTTCATCGTCTTCCTGGCTAATCGCCTCTACTTCGCCATGGTTGGTCCAACAGGTATAGTTTGGTATGAAACCTCTCATGATCAAGTGTTTCATAACTTGCCATCACTGGGAGTGCTCCTTCTCGTTCTTGCAATCTACACATAGACAACTTATGAAGTTGCCTGGAGGCAAGAATGCAACGACCGCATCGAGAAAAGCCTGCATGCCATCAATGAACTCTCTCAAGCGATGGTCCATATTATACATCCATTGCCGGTTCATCTACACCAAGTTATAATTTCATTAAAAATTATAACAAATTTCGTTGCAAAAATTATAACCTAACTTATAGTTACATTTAAAAATCTAAAGCTCACAGACACTTAGATCTACCCTTGTAATTATTTTTTGCTTCTTGAGTCTACAATTAATGACCATATTTTTTCTTCTCCAACAAAAAATGCTCCACCTACACATTCATCCAATTAAAGACCTACCTTTCTAATTATTTTTTATCCCATTTCTACCTTTGTAATTATTTTTTTATCCTTCTATATGTTTTTCTATTTTATTTCATACACCAATAATTACTTCCTTGCAATGTACCTAGATCTTCCCAACTTATTGTGATATTTAAGATTCTAAAGCTAACAAGCACCTAGATCTAAAGCTTCCAATCACCTTTACCTTGCAATATCATATTTTGAACTAGATCTCCACCCTACATCTTCATACAACAACAAAAACAAGTATACAAAACAAATTTTGGGGTACAATTCCCTACAATTGATCATGGTCTTGCCTAAAAAGTTCTAGAGTGAGCTAACTAAGAAACACCTTTCAACAAGAACAAATCAAGATTTCTCCACATCCATTGAAAAAAATAGCAATATCTAGGTGAGAAGGATGTTGGCATGATGTTACTAACTTTGAATCACTTAATTTGGAGCTAATCACCCGTAATTAAAAATTTGGACAGCACCTCCCCCCAAGAACAATACTGGGCCGCCTCTTCTTTGATCGATCACTAATCCAGAAGCGGTTTGAAAGAAGAACCGGTTCTAGAACGCAATATCCAAAACCGGTTCATGTCTCAAACCGCTTCTGGAAACCCTCCCGCCAGCGCATTTAAACCCTTTCACGAGCCAGCATTTAAATGTGCTGGCGGGAGGGCTCCAGAAGCGGTTTGAAACATGAACCGGTTTTGGATATTGCATTTTAGAACCGGTTCTTATCTCCAACCGCTTCTGTAAATACAGAAGCGGTTTGAGAAAAGATCCGGTTCTAGAACGCAAGATCCAGAACCCGTTCGTGTCTCAAACCGCTTCTGGAAGCTCTCTTCAGACTGTTGCCTACGAACCGCCTCCGGTGCGAACATCACAACGGGTTTGCACCAAACCGCTTCTAATAGGCCGGTTGTGATGCCCAGTTCTGTAGTAGTGTGAACCGGTAGTGATAGTGTAAATTCAAAAATCACTCGTTAAAATCAAAAAATAAATTTGTTTGCACCTGGACAAACCTGTATTTACTAAGTTACAAGTCACGCGATTTTTGCACGAAATATGCGCTTGCGGTTGCTAGGATTTGAACCCGTGACCTACTGCTTCGCGTGAACTCCCCTTACCATCTCACATAATACACACTTTTCAACTACTATAAAATATATTTTCCTTTTACCCTTCGTATCAGAATGTTTCAACTATTATTTGGATATCTAAATGACTTCAAATAAAAAAGTTGTCAACTACAAAGTTATAGATCTCATCAAGAGTTATAATTTTCATATAAATTTTGTCTCCATTCAACTCCATATGTAAAAGTTATGATTTTTCAAAAATATCATTATTGCCGGTTCGAAATCCGAACTGACAGTGATACTATTATATTGCTGGAACCAGCAGTGATACTTCCTCCATTATCACTACCGGTCACTGTCGGTTCTTGAGAAGAACCGGCAGTAATAATATCATTGCCGGTTTTTTTAGAACCGGCAGTGATAAGTTACTATCACTGCTGATACTTCTTCGGTCGAGCATTTGTGCCGGTTTAATTAGTTTATGAACCGGCAGTGAAAGTATTATCACTGTCGGTTCTAATCGAACTGACAGTGATAAGCTGATAAAAAAGAGATTTTTTTTGTAGCAGCGAGGCTTTCAGCCATTCACCGAGTTGACCATTTTACCACCGCAAATTATTCCATGGTAGTATATATATATATGTTGCTTGTATATTAATTAGTCGATCGGCCGACTTGTACATGACATGTTACGAAACCGTATATCTAAGCTAGCCGTTAAGCTATATGTACGTACATATAACACACAAGATTAGAGCAAACAAACACATGGATGTGAAGCTTATCCAGTGTTTGTGTAAAAGTAGTAGAGCATCCGTGCGTTGCAAGGAACCCTAAACTTGAGATGATTGAACCTAGATGAAAAAAAATTGCTTGCACGGTGACGAGAACCTGCGAGAGTATCAAGATGCGTACGTGGTCTTGCCATAGCCCGATGGCCCCATGATTCTCACCGCCAGGCACCCCGCACCCGCCGATGCCGACCATCATCATGCATGGTACCTGGCAGCCTGCTGGGCAATTCAAGAAGTGTTGAGTTCTCTGGAATCGTTAATTATGGTTAATAATTATTTTTCCAAGAAAAAATATGTCAGATTTTAGTACTTTAAAGGAAGAACAGGTGCTACTGAAAGTGGGCATTTTTTATACAACCGAAATTGATTCATACTAAACATATAAGAAAAACTACTCATAAATGTACAGATGCAAGAGATAGACAAGATGTTAGTTGTGATCTTGCCTAACTAACCAGAACCGAAAATTATGGGTTAGATCCACTTCTTGCGCTCTGATTAGGAGCCATCCAAATATAGTTTGGTTAGGTCCTGATAGCCAGCGCCATATATTGAAGGGATTAGCTGGCACTCAAAACATACATGAAAATCTTGTGTTTGCCAACAATCCCGATATACCTATCCAATCTAAGGTTTCGGCGCAAGGTTATTGAAGACGCTAACCATCACCGTGAAAGTTTTCGGTGCCCCCGTTCTTCTTCATCGTGCGGCTACCTCACCCTTCTTCACCGATGACACATTGATATAATCTTAGGACTAAACTAATACATTATAATCATGAACAACTAGCTTAAATCACGGTCACCAAAACCATAATGCGGAAATAGAGTTATTAGTTACTAACCCGGATATGAGAATCTAGCTATTAGGGTTCAGTCGGTTGATGTTGGTGAAAAGCGGCAACGTAGATTGGTGGCTGGCCTGATGCGCGATGAAGAAAAGAAAGGGGGCACCATGATCTTCACGGTGATGGTTCTGTTCTTCGATAGCCTCGCGCTGAAACCCTAGATTGGATGGGTATTTCGGGAACAGAGGTGAAACTCGAGATTTTTTCTCCTATCATTGAGTGTCAGCCTCTTCCTGTTAAATACAACGCTGGCTAACGGGACCAAAACCAATAATTTTAGAAGCTCCCGATCAGAGCGCGTTAGAGGTGGGCCTAGCCCCTAATTTCGGATTTTCTTCCTTAACTTTCGAACTTTCCGTTTTAACTGAAGATCACTACCAACACACATCAACCACCGATCAAACTCTAATGGTATCCTCATTCCGGATTAGTAACTAATGACTCTATTTCCGCATTATGTTTTGGTGATCATGATTTAGTCTAGTCGTTCATGATGATAATGTATTAGTTTAGCCCTTAGAATCTAACACAAGAGTCAAGTATTACTGCAATATCAAGAGAGTAGCAGTAGATCCATCGCCACCCCAAATCTACTAGGTTGTATAGCGCGCTACGCCGCGCCGGGTAAATTCTAGTCCGTTTTTTTTTTGGAAAAAATCTGATAAATTTTGTCGAATTTTCGATTTCCGTAATTTTTAAATAAAATGGGTCGATAGGACCCGTTGGCGAATCCATGGGCTATTACAAACCTTCGACGAATCCGCGTTTAATCTACGGGTTACTATAAACCTTCGATGAATCTGTGTTTTTTTAGAAAACCGTGGTTGTTTTTTTACGCATTTCGGGATATTTGATCGTTTTTTTGTTTTTTTTTGTGTTTACTAAAAAAATGGGTCGTTATGACCCACCGGTGAATCTATAGGTTGCTATAAATCTTTCGACGAATCTACGTTTTTTTTAAAAAAAAACCTGCAGTTATGATCCGTTGGCAAATCCATAAGTTGTTATAAACTTTCGACGAATCTGTGTTTTTTTTTGTCGATGTGTGTTTTTTTAGAAATTTGCGGTTGAATCTTTGCTTTTTTGTTTTTTTAAAAGAAAAGTGCGGCCGTTTTTTATGTATTTCCTTTTTAAAAGGTGCTTTCGGACGGTAAATGAATCCATGAATCGCTATAAACCTTCGATGAATCTGTTTTTTTTTTGTCGGCACATTTTTTTTTGTTTTTGATTCCATTTCTTAAAAATCCGTTGAGAGAAGAAAAACGTATTTTTTTTCCGGAGAAAACGGAGAAAGGACCATTTCGGGATATTTGATCATTTTTTTATTTTTTGTGTTTGTTAAAAAAAATGGGTCGTTAGGACCCGCCGGTGAATCTATGGGTTGCTATAAATCTTTCGATGAATCTACGTTTTTTTTTAAAAAAAACCCGCAGCTATGACCCATTGGCAAATCCATAAGTTGTTATAAACCTTCGACGAATCTGTTTTTTTTTTGTCGATATGTGTTTTTTTTAGAAATTTGCGGTTGAATCTGTGCTTTTTTGTTTTTTTAAAAGAAAAGTGTGGCCGTTTTTTTATGTATTTCCTTTTTAAAAGGCTGCTCGGACCCGTGGGCGAATCCATGAATCGCTATAAACCTTCGACGAATCTGGTTTTTTGGAAAAGTGCGGCCGTTTTTTTTATGTATTTCCTTTTTTAAAAGGCTGCTCGGACCCGTGGGCGAATCCATGAATCGCTATAAACCTTCGACGAATCTGTTTTTTGGTCAGCACATTTTTTTGTTTTTTGATTCCGTTTCTTAAAAATCCGTTGAAAGAAGCAAAACGTATTTATTGTCTGGGGAAAATGGAGAAAGGACCTGGATGTAAGGAGCAAGGGCCTGTTTGTTATTTTTTTGGACCTGTTCGCTATCCTGAAAAATTAGAAAAGGCCTTGCTCGCGATTTGAATTTAACGGGATGGTTTTTTCGCAAAACAGCGCACGAGGGATCTAAATGCGATTAAGGAAAAAAAATCTTCCCCTCACAAAAAATCGCGAAGGACCTATCCGTAATTCAAAGAAATGGAGGGTTTTTTTTGCAAAATGGCGTGCGGTGACAGGTGGCTGGCCTGATCTCTCGGTAATTCCTTGCGCTATAATGGGTGCAACCATTTGCCTCTACTTGACACTGAGTGTAGTACAGACATAACTGAAACTGTGTACAAGCATAAATAGGTGTACAGTAAGCTTAGAAAGCTCTATTTTTAGAAAAGAGATGGAAAATTTTAGTGTATTGATATATATGTGTTGGCGATCTCGATCCATAATAACTATAAAAAAGTGGTGGTTTCGAAGGACAACAGCAAAATTCTCTTAAAAGAGGAAACTGAAGCGCCACATCATGTATATGGATTCTAGACGAACGAACCGAAGGCAATGTTTGCACGTTGCAATACACGATAACATTGCATACAAATGTAGCATAAGATATAGTATAATACTGACTTAAGGGAAATGGCTAAATGCATAAGCAATACATTTACACATACAGTGCAAAGAGTTAATGTATATCGAAGATTCAGTTATTTACATGGCTAGTTTTTACTGCAGTCAAGAGAACTTGAGAGCCATCAAAATTGTGTTAATGAGTAGTACAAGCCAACGATGCAGACAATTTAATCATTATTTCTTTTGTACTAATACAGACGAATTGTAAAAATATAAGAAGTACAAATAGAGTGGATAGTAACTTACATGCAAGCAAACTATTTGTTTGTTTTATAGTAATTTTCTGAAGAGGGATGTCACATGTGCTATAACTTCAGAATTTTGTGAACCCTCTCAAGTCAACAACCTCTCAACATTTGACTCTGACTTTCTTATGGTTGTCTGATGAAAGCAATTGTTTCATTAAATTGTGGTCTTCGTGTCACCATTGGATGCATGTAGAAAAAAAAATGAACAATGTGAAAATAACATCAGAATCTAATTTTTAGAATATAGACCAAAATTATTATTATACTAAATACATTTCGTCTAGAAGTCAATATATGCAAGCATGAAATTGTTCTATGGTCTAACATAAAAAAATTGACAATAGCCGCAGCCAACTACACTAGGAGTACGAATTTCCGGTATCTACCATTCCCATACTGACATTATAAAAAAAAAAAACTATAGTCATGTAACTTAGTATGTCAATTGTAGCCACTCCCTCCACTTCTCTATACTTGCACGTCTTGTTGCTCTTTCTTTATAAGGACCATATGAATAGTAGGCCATTTTATAGGTGCCGAATGCAGTCAGTAGAGAGTGAAGTTTTCCATCCGCCTGCTCTCAGTCTCCTCCCTGGCTCCACAAGTCCTCAGGCTGCCGACCAAGCAGGAGCATGGTGGGATGTAAATGCCTGAATATTTGACAGAGCAAGTTCTTTGAAAAAAAAAACATAGCAGATAGCAGAGTGTAACTAAGATTCAATTACCATGCATGTGCCAAAAACTCATTATAAGCAAATAAAATAAAATAAAAATGACGCAGCTAAATAGTGGTTTGATTAAAACTCATAATTAAGGACAAGCTCAGAGAGAGCAACATATAGTTGAACGGGATGAAAGATGAGTCAAAGTTGAACGGGATGAAAGATGAGTCATAAATGGAAAGTTTAGTCAGGCATGGAGGGGACTTTATCATGAAACATGGCACAAAACATGTCCATCAAATGTACCTCAGAAAGAATATAATTGCAATGTGGTTAACTTTAGCATTCAACTATTTAGGCCAATCTCAAAGTCATCACTTTTAGTTTATGGCACTCCAATGTACCATATTTTTCTCCCTCCTTGTAATAACTGAAAAGGAAAAGCGCAGAGAAACTGAGAAAGTTCAACGTTCCTACAATATAGAGTTGTTTTCTGAAACTCCTACAAAATACAAATCTAAACACTACTACAAATGGGGTTATATTAGATACGTCATCACAAACGGTTTTTTATTAAAACCGTCTATGATGTGTTTCGGGCACATCGCAGACAGTTTGTAGCTGAAACCGTATGTGATGTCTGATTATCACAGACAGTTTCATCAACAAACCGTGTGTGATGAAAGTCAGAAGTTCACAGTCAGTTTATGGCTAAAACCGTCTGTGATGAGGGAAATATCATAGACGGTTTTATCGACAAACCGACTGTGATGATAGGTATAACTTCATAGACAATTTGTGGATAAGACAATCTGTGATATTTTCCTCATCACAGACGATTTTATCCACAAACCGTCTGTGATGATCAATTTTGTCAGTGAATAATTGAAAACAGTAAACACGTGAAACATGCCTTACAAAAGACTACTGGATTAATATAAGAACTAGATTGTTGCATTATATATATATATACACACACACACACACACACACAAACTTCTTGCTGGATACAAAAGTTTAACTAGCTTGTTGTTGGATACAAAAATTTAACTATAAAAGACTACAAAAGTTTAACTATAAAAGACTGGGAAGACTACTTAATTAGTCGATCACTCGTCGTCGCCGGAGTAAGAGTTGTTGCTGCGACCGTCTGGGTCCTCGCTCGAGCCGGCTCTGTCTGGGTTATCCTCCAGCTCCTAGCCATCACGATAGCCCTCCGACGAGTCATAACAATCATCATCGGAGGAGGAGGCCAGCAGCGGACGTTTCTGCCCGACGACAATGCTTGAGGCGAAGGCGGCTAGAGGGGTGTTGCCCGACGCGGCTAGAGGCAGAGGCGCCAAGTAATTGGTGGCCGGCAGATTCATGGATATGTCGCCAGCGTGGCGCTACAGCCATTGCTGCAGGGGTCTCGGAAGCGAAGTCGATGGTGGCGATGGCGGAGGGTTTGTCAGCGGTACTACTGGAGGCGAAGGCGGTGGCAGTGGTGGAGCCTTCGTCAGAGGCCGGGGGGCAGAGCCAACAGAGGAGGCGTCGGTGGAGATTTTTTGGTTGCTCATGGTGGCGTCAGAGCAGATTTTTTTTGTTACTAATCGATCGAGTATAGAGGCGGTCGATTAGGCTCTTTGTTCTTATAGCCGCGAAAGTGCAATTAACGATCTGCATTGGGGAAATGAAATACCGCCTAGAACACGGTCTTCAAAGTGGAATTTAAATACATAGTTTTAATTCTCTCGGAAGACGAAACGATCAGCTCGAAACACTACACGCGTCTGCATTGGGAAGACGAAGGGAAACATCACAAACGGTTTGTGGATAAAACCATCTGTGATGATCTAATCGTAGATAGTTTTATCCAAAAACCATCTGTGATGTCACTTGACATCACAGACGGTTTTATCGAAAAACCATCTGTGATGTCAAGTGACATCACAGACGGTTTGTGGATAAAACCGTCTGTGGTTAAATCATCACAGACAGTTTTATGCACAAACTGTATGTGATGATCAATTCTGTTAACTATATAAGAATAGAGAGTCCCGACCGCCTTTGAATTTTTAGGATTTCCTAGATATTTCTGAGATGGCTGCGATTGAGAGGTGTTCTGGTGAAGGAAACCGTAGATTTGGAGCAATAATTGTAGATCCTTGTGCTCTATGTCATCTAAGGTTAGTAATTGCTTCAAATTTGAATTACATTTTAGATCTAACTTGGGGGAAATGAAGCTGTGTTCTACATCTAGCTTGTTGTAGATCTATTTGTTCTTTGTGATGTAAAGTAGTAATTGGTTCAAATTTTCATTATATTTAATATCTACCTTGGTGAAGAAGGAAATTAAGCTGGTTAATTTGTTCTTTATGATGTAAAGTAGATACATTTGCTATAAATTTGTGTAAATCCATTTATACTTTTTGATCTAAATTAGTAGTCAGTTCTTACATGCATATCCATTCGTTCTTTTTTGATGTTAGAAGCTATATAAGTTAATCGACAAGTAGAAATGTAGCCTGTATATAGCACATGTGTGCATGAGCACTCCTAGAGTACTCAATTCATCATTTAACACTTATTGTTACATATGTAGCGTAGGTAGACCGAAGCTGGATGTACGCTGAGAATCGTGCAAGCACCGAGTACATTAATGGTGTCTCCGCTTTTAGAAGAGCTGCAGAGGAAGATATGTTGAACAAAGGGGTGAAATTTATGACTTGTCCATGCATTGACTGCGAGAATCTACGGATGTTTCGAAACTCAGCGCAGATTGAAGCACACTTGATTATACGGGGTTTCAACGGGGTATACATGTTGGACCAGTTACGGTGAAGAGCAGATTACGCAGGGACAAAGTAATATTACCATCATCGATGAAGTCGACGATACTATGGATATCGTTAACGTTGTCAACGATACTCCAGATGATATCGACTGTACCTTGGATGACAATCTGGATCAGATGCTAGGGATGCAGAAGGGAACCATGATGAGCAGGAGTATGTAAAATTCTAGGGCTTGATGAGCGACTCGGAGAAACATTTGTTCTCGGGTTGCAAGTCCAAATATATAAGGTTGTCGTCCGTGCTGGAACTGTTAAAATTAAAGGCAAGCAACGGTTGGTCCGACAGGAGTTTCACAGCACTATTAGGTATGTTAGCGCATATGCTTTCGAAGGGAAACGAGTTGCCGACAACCACCTACAAAGCTAAAAAGATTTTTTGTTCCTTGGGAATGGAAGTAGAAAGAATACATGCCTATCCGAATGATTGTATCTTGTACCGCAAATAGTACGCAAACTTGCATGTATGTCCAGTGTACAACGCATCCTGGTACAAGCATAAAGATAGATCGAATGATGACGAGGAGGGCATGGAGGTGAAGAAAAAACCTCCCGCTAAGGTGGCATGGTATCTGCCTATAATTCTCCGTTCGAAGCATTTGTTTACGAACCCAAAAGAGGCAAAATTGATTCGATGGCACTCAGATGAGCGTAAGAACGATGGAATGATTAGGCACCTTGTTGATTCGATGCAGTGGAGAAACATCGATAGGAGATTTAAAGAATTTGCAGCAGATCCAAGGAATATAAGGTTCGGATTGAGTACGGATGGAATAAATCCTTTCGGTAACATGAGCAGCCGTCATAGCAATTGGCCTATGAATCTCTGTATGTATAATCTTCCTCCTTGGTTGTCTATGAAGTGAATGTACATATTGATGTCTATACTCATCCAAGGCCCAAATCAACCTGAGAACGATATTGATGTATACCTAGCATCATCGATGGAAGATCTCAACACATTGTGGGCTCCTAGGGTGTAGGTATAGGATGCTCACAAGTCACAAACAAGAGTATTTCACTTTGTGCTATCTATTGTTCTGCACCATAAATGATTATCTTGCCCTTGCTAACCTGTCAGGTCAGAGTACAAAAGGAGCCAAAGCATGTACTGACTACTTGGATCACCGAGAGTGTCTAGCTGAATCACTCACGCAAAACCGTGTACATGCATCACCGTAAATTCCTTCGGAGAAATCACCCATATCGCAAGATGAAAAAAAAATCGACGGTATGACCAAAGATGCTTTCACTACAAAAGGATACCCCTTTTTGCAACGCATATATACGCTGCTAAAAGTCCGTATATGCGTTGCTAGGGTCTATACCAACGCATTATTATGTGTTGCCTATGCTGCCGTTGCTAGGGTCTATTGCAACACTTATATATACGTTGGTAAAGCCTAGAATTAACCGTTGCTAAGCGACAGCGGATATTGATGGTTCTGACAGCGCTTACATATGTTGGTACTACCCATAGGCGAATAACCGTAGCCCGTTGCAACATATAGATTTGAATTGTGGCAGCGCTTATATGCATTGCAAGGAATAAACCAGCGATAAAAATATTATTAAATAATATAATTTGGCACCAATTATAGTTAAAACGCATATGCAATGGAATTGGAAATTTGAAGAGCATTATGGACCCACACATGGCAAATAAGCAAACATTGTTGTGTATTATAAATAAATTGTTGCATTACAGTGAGTAACATCCTCATAAGTGTAGTCATAATTTTGTTCAGAACAAAGATTGTAATGAAAAAATATATATAAACACCGGAGCCATCATGGAATGCCACCAGGTCATCATTCTCCATCTCGGTCCAACGTGTGGCAGGCCTCCATTCTCCATCTTAGTCCAACATGTCACTGATTTTTTTCAACTATTTATCTTCTCAATCTACAAATGAAATTGAATACTTTAATATGATGCAATGTTAAGGAGGAATAAATCTTATGGAGATCGGAAAAAATCATACACAAGTTGAAGGCCGTGCTATAGGACTTTCGCCTATGTCTCCATGTTTTTGCAGCCTCCATGGCATGCATTAGTTTTCAACTAAAGCGTTGCAAAACATAACTGCTACTTACCGCCAATTCCTGAGCGTTCCTTTTGGGTCAGATCAGTATGCCTTCCTACCCTCCAGTTTTCCCAATTGATGAAATCAGCTTTTCTCAATACTCTTTGTTTAGCATCTTTAGCGCCAATTCCTAAGCATTCCTTCTTGAAGTCTGTGCTAAATAACTTTGCATGCCAAGCTATTTCATTCTCTGGAAATGAAAATAATTTCTAATCTTCCATATAGACCAAGAACAACAACACAAATAATATTGATCACTTTTTCTTATCACTAATCCACCACCTATCTATCAGTTGAAAACTTCCCCCAACATCAATAACCACCATTTCTGAAAACAATCTTGATAATTTCACAGTGAAAAAACAAATGCTGAATTGGTGATATTCGAGCAGAACAAGCAATGTAAATCATCTTTCTTCCTCTTATTGATTTTCTTAAGTAGGTAATTTGTAATGTGACAAAGAACCGCCATCCAGAGGACAATATGTATTTTAGGAGAAACAACAATTTTGCATACAGTCAGGAATATAAAGTGGCATGACTCCCAAGTTAAAAGGAAACAGAACAAGTTTTCCTGTACTAAATGCATATAAACAACATTATTCTCTCTCAATGTGTGCATAGCCTAATGACCATTGCCTTCTCTTTGTTGTTTTGCCAAAAGCAGTCTCACGACCATCATTCATGTTTGTTCTAGACATTCAAGGAGCTAAACAAACACCACCATCATTCAAGGAGCTAAACAAACAAAGAACATATCTATCTGGAATTGGAGGATGGCTTCACTCATCAACACTTAAAACCACACAAACTGATTTAATATCCAGGACGACCGGGTTTGGTACAAAATTAGCTTACCAAATGTCAGCATGCAAAACATTCACCTAGTTGATATAAAAGGATGAACTATCAAACATACACACCCCATGATGATAATTCGTCAACCAACTAGAGGCTACATAATCCAAGATTCAGAACTCATCTACAGTTGCAAGAAGTTGATATGATGAAGATGAGATTCAGAACTCTTCCGGGCTGGTAGTTCTGATTTATGCTACTCTATTCACCTGCAGTATTCCTGCTTCTGAACAGACTGAAACTTCGTACTAGAGCAAGACTTTCAAAACTACTGAAAATGACCACCAAAGTTCTCCACCAAGCATTAGGTTCATCACTGATAGTACTGGCAGGAGTTTTCAGACAAGAACAGACACAAAAAAAAACTGCTGCTTTTAAATTTGAAGACAAAGATTTGACAACTTTGAAAAGAGAAATTTTTCTGTACTTTCCAGTTTGTTTGTTCAATGGGCATACATATTTACCGAGTATTAAGATTGAATAAAAAAAACTGCTGATTAGGATATCAATGGGAAAAGTGCAACATAATTACACAAACATACCAGAGCTAAGACACAAGTAGAGATGATAAGTTAGTTTTGATTTGTCTCATTTTATGAAACATTGGATTGCTCCATCTCGAGGTCCAGGCTGTGCATGAGAAATTCAACCAAGTGGTAAGAGATAAGGAAATAGCATATCTCAACAAAAAGAAAAAGAGAGATAATTTTATAAAAATAAAAGGGGCAAACTTGAACAGAAATTTCAATGCGGAGTTTTCCTATTAAGTGGGAAAAATTGATATGATAATCAAGGGAAAAACGCATGTGATGCATAGGGTTTAACCCTCACTAACATTAGTCAACCCAATAGAATTCCATGAAACTCAAGTTGCATTCAGATTGAACTCACTCATTACCTACTTCAGAGATACTGGAAATGTTAGCTTTCTGCAAAATTCTGGATTTCTCACTATCTCCTTGCACATCTCTCTCCAAGTTCTACAAACGGAAGCGCAAGCAACTACATATTTGCGGCATGGCCAATTGAAGATCCAAGAGACTTCCCTCTCTGATGACCCGAAAGGCCTGGGATGCTTGAAATTCTCACCTCAAAACTCCGCCCTGATAAATTTCCAAAGCTCTCCCTGAAATCACAAACTATGCTTTGAAAAGACATCTTTAGATGTGATGTAAGTCTGAAGTAACCAACCGCAGCACTCGACACTAGCAAAAAAGGCACAGGCTGCAATTCACAAGTAGCAGAGTCATTAAAATCTTCCTAAATAAAGCTCAAAGGCATTGCTATGAACAATATATACAACACAATTGAACATATCATAGATTCTCTTACATTTTGTTCCTATCTGGAGATAAAACTTCTTGATGTATCACAGACAAAGACCATCGATTAGGATGCACAATTGCAGTTCCGCTCGAAGTGAGAGATCAATCACCCCGTTTTCTAATTTGATTCCTACGGTACGTCAGGGGCAAGAGATATGTCAAGATGTTAGCCAAAGCACCAAAAACAAGCTTTGGCTGTCAAATATTGCTATAGGCACAAGGAACTATCAAAACATCTCAATTATCTGTTCTGCACATACACTCCGGACATCGTGGATGTCTAAATTTAACACAGAACATTACTGTAAATTCATACTTGATTACTTCTGTGAAAAGAGGTTGCATTAATGTGCAAGCCATTAAAATAAAGGATGGAGTTATATTGGTCACAGTTATTCAGGTAAAGGAATCGAACCAGGTGATGTTAGAATTTAAACAAATCATAATCCTTCATACATCAAGGTACTAAAAAGCAGAGATCTCTTGATCATCTATCTACAAATGACGACCGGACATTTCACACTAAAAACCTTGGGGAATAAATAGAGCACATATGATTTTACACATTTAGTTAGGACATAGGACTACTCACCGCCACTCTTTCTTTGGTTTATTCCACCATTTGCCTTGATCATGATGTAACCATTAGTTCCCTCTTCAATAACAAAAAGGTGGCAAGTTAAAGCAACGAGCAACAAATCAAAAATGGGGAAAAGCCAGAAAATCAACATTAGTATGACGATAAATGTTGAGCGACAACCTTTGGGTAACATAAGCGAAATTACGATGCTTCCCAATCCCTTTGGTCGAGCAAGGTTTCCACATAGTAGCATTTATCGGTTCTTTCCACACAAGTCCATGGGTTACGGCACGGTCTCTGCTTAGGTAATTAATACTATAATTACAAATGACAATATTTGGTGAACATGCAAAAAACACATAGCTGCATTTATGAATGCTTACCTCGCTAACTCATGGGCCGCCAAAGCGGCGGGGTGAGCATGACCTGGTGAGGTCTCTTCCCCTTTCCAGCACCACCCACCTCTTCCTTCAAACATTTTAACAGCAAAAACCATGCCTCAGAAATTTTGTACTAAATCCAACAACATACATGATTATCTTCTTTACAAAAAATAAAGCTTTCATGGCATCCCAGAATGACATTATCCTAAAATAATATATCTCATTATCTTGAAGATAATTGTATGCCAATATTTGAAAAAAGATCTAGCAAATAGTACTAAGGCAAGTTATTGTGGGCTAGTAGCAGTAGATGTCACATTACAAACTTAAAATTGACCAATACAGCATTAATTTTGGTAACGGCATATCATTAGAGACCACACTGGGATTTTGCTATTTTCACGATTCTAGCTCCCCAGCTCCAATAAAGCCAAGCCAGATTGCTAAATGAAAGCAAGAGATGTCACACACAGCCATGGTTAATCTAACCAATTGAATTGTTCATTACCGACTCATCACGCTTCCACTGCCCACTATTAGACTAGTCACGGCAGCCGAATCGGATGCACTCAACTAGTAAGAGAAGCAATGGCATTACGAGTCGAAAGCAGCGAGTTGGCGGCGGCGACCTCGCTGGTCGGGGTGGTGGTGACGGAGGCGGAAGTCTTGAGGCTGGCGAGATCTGAGGCGGAGAACATCCACCAGTTCATGACGAAGAAGAAGGTCACCAGGCGCCCCATCCCAGCAGCCAGCAGGCGCGCCACCCCCTGCGCCGCCGCCTCGCCGCAACATGGAGGAGCAGGAAGCTTCGCTCCGCCGCCGCCGCCGGCAGCGGCAACGGCATCAGCGGGACCTCGGCCATGGGCGCTGGATTTGGATCTCGAGGCGGGGTTTGGTGGAGACCCCAGCTGCGCTGCGTGGGAGGAGCAAGAGGTGGTGCGGCGGCAGCTCCGCGACGTCGCGGTGGTGGGGCTCCGGGATGTCGGCGGCGCGGCGCGTGGCGGGACGGTGGCGGCGGTCTTGCTTGGGGAAGCGGAGGCGCGCGGGGCGGGCGACGGCGGCGCTGGGGACGGGCGGCGGCGCGGGGCGACAAGCAAGCGTGGCGTAGGGTTTGATCGTCGATTCGGCGCGGGCCTTGCGGGCCATTTGCGTGTCGTCGGTCTAAACGGCGTCAGCGACGAGCCCGCGTGAGTCATCGCGACAGGCGGGTGGGGATTTCGCGGTGATTGCGCATAGGTCGGGGCGGGCGGGCGGCGATCGTGATGGGATTTGCGGGATCTCCGGAAGGATTTTGGCGTGGGGAAGTGAGCGTCGGGAGGCGAGCGGGATTGGGCGTGGGAGAGCCGAGAGCATCTCCCAATGCCTAAAATCCATTCCCAAAACGATTTTGGGCTTGATTGCAAAAAGTACTCCAGTTCCTCTTTCTAGCTCCTCAAATTTTGGCACGCCCAAAAACAACACCCGACTCCTCAGTCGCGCTCCCAATCAACATTATTTCGCCGGGATGGCGGAACCAATTCAAAGGTGTTTTGGGAGAAAATATAGGGCGTTGAAGAACAAGGTATTTTGTAGACCCAAATTTTTTTAGGAAGGTCCCAATCTAAGAATATTAGGAGTCTAAATATTAGGAACTATTGGAGATGCTCTGAGAGGACAAAATGCAGAGGCGTGCGTGGGGAGCTGAGATACGGAAGGGGCGGTTAATTAGTAGATGGGTATCAGAGAATATACACATCATCCTAACTGTCTAACGGATGATGCTTGCAACGTTTTGTAAGCGTTGCTACCCTATTGCTTGCAACGCATAACATTATGTGTTGCTATGTATCCGTTGTTAAAGGGGTGTTCCTGTTGTAGTGTTTAGCTCCAAAGTCTTTAAGCGGGACAGACATTCATGATATGGTTAAGAAGTTGGATGTCGCGCTAGGAAAGGAACGTAAATCGAGGACCCATGAGAAGAGCATGTGGAAGAAGATATCAATATTTTGGGACTTTGCTTATTGGGAGCATTTAGAAGTTCGGCACTGCACCGACGTGATGCATGTGGAGAAGAATATCTGTAATAGCTTGATTGGGCTCTTACTGAACATTAAGGGTAAAACAAAGGATGGAATGAATGCACAGCTTGACTTGGTCGATATGGGCATCAGACCTGAGTTAGCATCGAAAGAGACTGACAAAGGCCGAACATACTACGAACCTACTTGTTACACTTTGTCCTAGGCTGAGAGAAAAGAACTGTGCCAGTGCTTGCATAGTGTGAAAGTTCCATCCGGTTATTCGTCCAACATGAAGAGACTTGTTTCGATGCACAATTTGAGTTTAACTGGCATGAAGTCCCATGATTGCCATGTGCTTATGACACAGATGCTCCTTGTGGCAATTAGAAGTATTTTACCGACCAAGGTCTGAGAGAAAATCACAAGATTGTGTTATTTCTTTAACACAATTGCTCAGAAGGTCATCGATCCTGAAGGACTAGATGCCCTGCAGGCCAAGGTGGTAATGACTCTATGTAATCTTGAGATGTATTTCTCTCCGCTATTTTTTATATCATGGTCCATCTCATTGTTCACCTTGTGAGGGAGATAAAGATGTGCAGGCCTGTGTTCCTACGTAGCATGTACCCGTTCGAGAGGTACATGAGAATTCTCAAGTCCTACGTACGAAGAAGGAAAGCAATCACGCCTAATCCGGTTGTGTGCGCGAAAGCCCATTTCACAGTTTTGTAACACATGGCTGTTGTGGCCCCGTATATTGACGAGTTTTGCAACACAGGGCTGTTGTAGCGCGAAAACTCATATAAGTGAGAACAACATTCCAGAAGTTCCATCTAATCATTTATTGTGTCACCTATTTTAAGTAGTGGGTATTGTATATCTAAAATAGACGCCACTTATATATTATAATTCAAGTAACCAAGAGGACAATTTTTTAATTAAGTAAACAAAGCCTAAATTAATACACACCCATCCCGCAATGAAGAGGCATTGTCATGCATTAAGAGAAAATCATTAGTAGGAAAAATATAACTAAACATCTATTCTTTACATATTGCTACAAGCTAAAATTTCCTCTTACCTTCAAATTTCTCTATTTGATTCCACATCGATCTTGATTTTATGCCACCTGATGTTTTAGTGGCATTCTCAAAAATCTGATTAATCCAGCCTTGCTCTGATACCACTTGTTACACTCTAATACCCCTTCTTATACATAGCAACCCACAGATTTGATCAGTTTTGTGAGATATGGTAAGAGCATGCATGATCTCAAGAAAAGAGAAGATGAATCTCGTAGATATAACTAAAATAACAATGTTGAAGCAACCATGTCGAGACAGAAAAGATTTGGCGAAGTTGACCACAAACTCTTTAAGCACAACCTTAAAAGAGTATAAGGGATGGTTATTCTCTCACATTCTCGATCTCAAATTTTTAAGATCCTTAGATCCTTGCCTATACAAGACTCAAATGCTAAAGAATAATCTAGTCTCTAATACTCTCATGTAGCTCTTGCTTTATATGAGTTGGTTTGTAGCTTTTTGGTTGCTTAGGTTCTCTATGACCAACCTCTAGGGTTATATAGCCTCTCTAGTTCTCCTCTAAAGCAAATAGGAATTCTACTTCTATTCGGATTAGAAGATATAATCCTATTAAGATTTATCTAGCACACATTTCTACATTCTAAAATACTATATATGAGTGACTATATTTAACACGCTGGACTGTCCTTTTGCTCCCTCAATTTAAGTTTGGTAACCCATTGGGATTTTCGAAAGGTAAAACGTACCGGTGGGTCTGGTACTTTCTTCAGCATCTCATAGTTGCTTTAGGACCAAGTAAATCCGTCGAGCAAAACAGCATACTCCACATTAGAGTTTTCTACCATTGCGATACTGTGATGTGTCATCAAATTATCTTTAAACTCTTATACCTTTTAATAGCTTCACTCTTTAAATTTTAGTATGTATCAAGGATGGTAAAAAGTCTCGCTCCAAGTAATATATACAGCAACATGCATGGTATATGGTGTGCTCTGGTGCGTTACTATGGTAGATCCGTACAACTAATCTAGGCAGCATGATGTTTGGCCGCTAATTAACTTGCGAAGCAGTCAGGCGGGCCAAGTCAAGCGGCAGTAGTACGTCGACGGAGCGTGCGGGGGGAACAGATGCCTGCCGGCTAGTTGCGACGAGACGCGCGCACGCTGCTGGGCTTCGGGCGCTAGCATCCCGGCCGGTTCACCGATGTATTTTCATCCGCTCAAGTGGAGCGGAGTGGAGTGCCAGCCCAGCCGACGGGCGTGTGATTCTCGGCCCCGCGCGCGAACCGGCAAGCAGCGGGTCCGTGGCGTGACGCGCTTATAGCTCAGCCAGGCGTGACGCGAGGCCGAGGCCGCTAGTATCCAGTAATAGGTGCACCTGGGCCAATCGTCAACATGTCTCTGTCATGCTTTTTTTCATGTAGTTTCTGCGGTGAAGTACTGAAGTGCTATATAGATTTATTTACTTATTACACGTCACATTTCATAAACAGCTCTCAGCTCAGATGGGACCTTCCCTTCCGTCATCCGAGAATTGCATTTCCGCAACATTCATGAGTCGCTCGTCCGGCTGTCCCTCGGAGGCACAGTCGAGAAGCTTCTTTCACAGCTCTTCAGTCTTCACGCTCGCTTTATGAGTGCAACCAAGTTCAATAAACTGTTCATGCCTATTCTATCTAAGACCGGATTCGTCGGCGAAGAGTGATGCCTTTGTCTAGGCGGCGAAAATGATTTTTTATTCAGATTTTTTCATCAACTTTATTGGTTTAATTGGGCTATTAAATCATGTTGTAAATTTTTTAAACTTTTTGAGAATGGTCATTAGAGTATGCCTAACCTACCTAAAAATTCATGATCAAATTTGTGTGATTTTTATAAATTTTGACAATGCTACTAATGCATTTAGAGCAACTTTACTGCTTTAATTGAGCTAATAAATTTACAAATTCTTGAAAAAAATTTAGAAGGGTCCTGAGAACATGCCTATGCTACCGTAAAAATTTCAAGTCTTAATTAAACTTTTCTAATTTTTCAAAATTCTGATGATGCTATTAATGCATTTAGAGCAACTTCACTGATTTAATTGAGCTACTAAATTTATAAATTTTTTAAAATTTGTGATAAGGGTCCTGAAAGCATGCCTAAGCTGCCATAAAAAATCAGATCATGATCAAACTTTTACGATTTTTAAAAATTCTGACGATGGTATTAATACATCTAAAGCAACTGGACTGGTTTAATTGAGCTACCGAATCATGTTGGAATTTTTTAAAACTTTTTGAGAAGGGCTCTCAGAGCATTTCTAAGCTACCATAAGAATTTCAAATCATGATCAAACTTTTGCATTTTTTAGATATTCTGATAATGCTATTAATGCGTTTAAATTTTGTTGTTTTTCTTTTCCAGAGCCATCAAATTAATTTTATTTTTAAATTTTTTTGAGAAATGTTATGAGAAAATGCCTAACCTAAAAAATGATTTTCTCTCTCTGTTAAATTTTTATGACTTTCAAAAAACATTTTAAAAAAAACAAATTTTCTAATACTTTCTTTTAAAATATCTATATTAAAACAAATTTTTTATTTCATAAAAAGTTCCCTCCCTCTATTAAGATTAACAAACAGTCCGTAACAACACGTAGGATTTTAACTGGTTTTCAAGTTTTTTAGAGGTGCCACCTGGTGTCGCCCCTGCCCTCGCCGATCTGCGCCTCGGTCGCCCACCATGCATTCCCGACTTCCCGTCGAATTCGATCGGCGCCTAGACGATCGCAACGGCCGTCCATCCAGTAGTACGGCGCACTACTCTTGGGCCTTGGGGGTGGCCAGCTCAGACGGCCTTCGACGACATAACCTGCTAGCCAGTGCTGTGCTTACGCCCAAAGGCATGGGGAATAGGCTGTAACAGTGTAACCACCGTGCAGCAACCAACTACTCCCTGGGCTCAGCCTAGCCCGGCTGGGTTAAGCTTGACCAGAGCTGAGGGTTTTTTTGCTGCCCTAACTAACCTTTCTATGCGATCTTTGGGTTTGAACCTGTTGAGAACTTAGCTACCGAGTAGTCCAGAGTTCAGATAGAAAGTGGAGAATAGAGAGACAGAGAAATTGGAGGAAATGATCTATTATTTCTGATTGCATGTACAATAAGGTGACACCCCTCCTCCGTATTTATAACCTACGTCTAGAGTTTTGGCAAGAGACCAATATAAGCCTTCGTGGGCCTTAGGGTTTCCTAACAGAACCCTACCTCTCTTGTTTCCATGGAAGATGGCGTAACACCCTTCGCTAACGCCCAAAAACGATTCGCTTGGTTGTTCGGTCTCACGACAAAAAAACAACCCACACCCCAGGCATGCATGTCTCTGCATACATTTCGCCTTTGGAGCTCAAATAAACGAACGCTTGTTTGTACTGTCATACGCGCACACAGATAGACGCGTTGGTATGGTCTCTCCAAGGTGTAGAACGGCAAAACTACGCCATCTTTTAGTCAGTGCTAATAACTGCTAAGACAGTAGTAAGATATATATCTCTACTACTTCTAATTAGGAGTTGATGGTGTCACGTCCGTTCTCCACCACAGAATTTTACAGAAATACCCCCGGGCGCGCTCCCGATGCCCCCCCCGGTGCCGCCGCGCGCTCCCTCGTGATTCCCCCCACGCCTCGCTCCCTCTCGATGCAAACGAAACAATTAACCGTATACCTTGCGTCATCATCGGCATGGAAAAAGAATTAGGAAAACCCAAGGAAAAGGAAGCTAAACCTTCGCCGCCGCCATGGTCGACGAGCTCGACGAACTCCTCGAGTTTCTCTCCAGTGACTCTTCTCAGGTGCATGTTACCCTCCTAAACCCCAAACCGCCCCAACCCTAACCGTACCCCTATCGCTGACTCTTAACTAACCACGCTTCCTTTCTTTGCTTCCCTCCAGCTGCGCGCCGCCGCGGTGGACATCATGCGGGGGCTGACCGGAGATGACGACGGCTTGCGCTCCCTCACGGCGCGCCGACAGCGTCTTCTTGCCGCCGCTCGTCTGCTCGCATCCGCCGGGTGGCCGCGGCGAGTGGCGGCGGACTCGCTCGTCAACTTTGAGCGAGACAACGCGCTCGCCATCCACCTCATCGCGCTTGGCGATGTCCGGCTGCCATGGGCGTGATGGACAAGCGCGACGCGAGCAAGCCGGGCCTCGCCGACGCAGCCTCGTCATCTTTGCTCGTCAACCTCACCTGTGTCGAGTCGGTGTCGCCGCCCTCCTCGAGTCCACCCGCCTCTTGTCTTTCTGTCTCTCAAATTAGCTGCAAAGTTGCTGCCTTCTTTTGTTAGATCAAGTCTTTATTATGTATGACAAGTATTATCACTCCTTTGTGGCAATTTGATCGATTCATGGCATTAGAATTACTTTCTTGTTGAACCATAGTGTAGTCAATGTTGTTGTTCACGCTGTTCAAATCTTTTTGTTGGAGAGAGTGATAAAGTTTTGATCATCCTATGATTTATGTTAGGAGCATTGATTTTCAAAGAAATAAAAGAAGGTTTGAGTTCTAATGGTTACAAGTACAATGAAGTTGCATCGCCTTGACTTAATGATTGCACATGCATCATCTGGTGTGAGTCGCTATGATGATTTGATCTTTTTGGTTAAATTCAATCCTTGGTCCTGTTCAAGTCTTAAAATTTACATTAGGTGACTCATAAAGCTATTATCAATTTTATGACCCATTCTATCCTAATGTGTCCTGAAGCATTGCAACTTTGCCGTCTATTCGGTTAATTGGGTGATGAACTATGCATAAGCTGGTAAGGTGCATGCTTCATTGGATTATGCAAACTTTTAATGATATGGAATTATTTTCTTGGGCTTGTAGTCTTATCTCAAGAATGGTTGGACCTGCCTTGCAAGGTAGACAAGTTAATTGATGTGTCAAACTATCTAATAGTTTGATTTGTAAATTTACTTTTTCCCCTTCTCTTCGTGGTTCATGAATAGTAAGGAGCATGCGTTGTTTCTTGATTTTGTGCAGCGCTTTAGTCTTGCATTGCTAGATATTATCAATTTGTCATTGCTGATTACTTACTGGAATAAGCTGGTCAGGTTTGTGCTTTTACTAGCACGGGATTCTTGAGCTAGCTCAGGTTTGTGCTTTTACTAGCGTATCATTGAATGTCATCCTTGTCCACCATTTTCCTTTTTTAAAAAAGTTAACACTGTATACAACATTAGTAAGAAAGGGGTTTCCTAACATATCCTCGATGGTATGTTTTAGTGTGTGTAGTGCTAAGCAGGTTACGAAGTTGCTCATCCAAACATTTTACTGACAAGTTCTGAAGGACATGTTGGGGTATCTTTGGAGAGGAGGTGCTCTTTTGAAAACAATCACTCCTCCATGTACTGTTCATTCTCCTGTTTATAATATGATACGATTTTAGTAGCCATGCGTTGATGAAAACAACTTCTCCTCGAAGCTTCTCTGCTTCCTTGCTAATATTAGTTTTCTCGGCGGAAATACAATTGTTTCTTTTATGTTCTTTGGTTCGAATGTAGATTTTCAACAATCTATTGTACTTGATTATATTCGCCTACTTTTACCATGTCCTATTTGTTGTTGAGCTTAATTAATGATATTTACATCACGAGACGAGAGTTGATGGTGGGCGGGGTTAGGAGTGTGATATCTCCATTGGGAAAAATGCTCCAAGTATTAACTCGTTTCTTGCTTACATTGAGATAGTCCTTCCACTCTTATCTTCCTTGCACTAAACACGTCCGTTTCTCGGTGAATTGTAATCTGCTGAACTGGACATGTAGTGCCACATTTATCTGGAATGGAATTTGAGTTACGCAAGCTGTTGGGACAAAAGATGGAAATGTTACCAATTCAATTTTAACTACACCGTGGTGGCTTCAAATGTTAAAACATCTCAACCACCAATAAATCAGCTACTAAAATTGTCATGTCAAGCAAAACTCTGCTAAGGTGAGCTCCTTTGGTATGTGCTAATAGTGACAAATGTGTGTAATGGTCTTAGGCGTCTTACCTATTAAGTTAGCGCTTCATTGTTTTTATAAACTTTTCAATCATATCATGTGTGCGGCTTTAGTGGCTTCAGCCCTATGATATGTTTATCATAACGACAATGGCCTTAATGGCTCATCTTTTGTATACGGTAAAAAAGGATCCTTTGGATAGGATGTTATACTTTGTTATGCTTTTACTTATTGTGATTGGGCAATAATCATTCGATGAGTTTACATTTGTGCCTTATTAGGGTTTTCCTTTATTATGCAGGAGTGAAAGTCATTTGATGAAAAGTTTGTTAGGATAGACACGAAAAGACTATATGAGTGACATCTGCGGTGACGGTCTTCAATTAAAGCCATTGGTTGATCTTACCGATCGAGCACTCACTCGAATCATTGAAGGAAAGACACACGAGGAAATTCGTGATATTTTTCATTTACCACATGACTTAACAGAGGTACAACCCTATATTTATACCCAAATCTGGGTAAAGGATTTAAAAATCTGGATGATAGGATGCCAAAAGAGAGAAAAAAATAGATATTGCATTCTTGCAATGGTGCAATCTAGGAGGTGGTGCGAGAGGAATGTTAAGGCCGGCAGTTTTATGGGAGGGCTTTAGTACAGCTGCACAAATAGTAGGTTTTAATTTATACCAGAGGACATACCATAAAAACTTTTTGTAACCGGGAGAAATAGATGTTTGGTTTTGTAGCACAATTTTCTTTTATTGCTTGACTTTTATGTTTCGTTACCAATTTTATTTTTCGTAGCAACGCACAGGCATTGAACTAGTACCGTTCTAATTGTCAACTGGTAGAAGAAAGCACGTACAAGAAACAGAGACGTCATTCCCCGGCTGGCACAAGGAAATGGGTTTAGGTGCACGTCTTTCTCCCCTCGCCTCTCTCCGAGAAAAATCGGAGCCGCACCGGCGAAAGGGCGCATGTGGTGCACCTGAAACACACAACGTCGATCGCAGGCACGGTGACCAGGTTAGACGAACGGAGACATGGCCGACGGGTTGTTGGTTAGAATTAGGCGCATGCATTCGCCCGCATGTGATTGGATCATGTCTGCCGTGGAGAAGAAGCTCCTTAATCAAATGGTATTTGCCTGTGCACCATATGGTCCTGTACGTCTCGATTTGCTCTGTCCATGTCTCGCAATTCCAAACATGCATGGTTAATTTCAGTCATGCTTGCTATTGTAGTCCCAAAAAAACAAATCAAATTACAACAGCAGTTGGTTAGTCCAACTTGTGTACACGTACTGCCAACCAGATTTTTGGCTGAGATCGAGTTAGAGTTCGATTTACACGTGTCGGGTGTATGCTTATTCGTAGATTTTTCAGGATTTGACATCTCCATCGTGTCCTGCGTATATCCCATGAGCTTATTGTCTACCTCATTTTCAAAACCACAACAACAAAATTTTACTGAAAAATATAGGAAATGTAGTCCACAAGTACTTGGTTCCACAACACATCATAAGTTGTAACACGCGCGAAAGCACCGCGCTGCGACATACCATATATGAGTAGATGCCACGAGCGTCCAATCCATTAAATATTACATATACTAAACTAGTTGCATCCCGAAAACAGTCATGAGGGATTGCGCCGGGGATAATCCTCTCCATTTTGTCATCTCTAATATATGTAGGTACCCCCTTTAAAGCGCTAGGAATTGGCGAGAGGGCAGGAGGGCCACCTGTCCTCTTGCCGATTTTACGAAAAAACCCTTTCACTTTTTCAGAATTACGGATAGGTCCTTGAATTACAAATAGGTCCTTCGTAATTTTTGTGAGACAAAATGTATTTTTTTCTTGGCGTTTGGGTCCTGGCGCGATATTTTCTGGAAAAACCTCCCGTTAATTACAAATCGCGAACAAGCCCTTTTCTAATTTTTCGGGATAGCGAACAGGTCCAAAAATTAACAAAGCAGTCCACGGTTCTTACGTTCAGGTCCTTTCTCCGTTTTTCCCGGAAAAAAATTTTTCGCCACAAAAAAAACACGTTTTCCCCGGAAAAAATATTTGCGCCACAGAAAAACACAGATTCGTCGAAGATTTATAGCGACTTATCGATTTGTCGATCCGTTTTTACCGGAAAAAATGTTTTCGCCACAAAAAAAACGCGTTCTTCCGGGAAAAATATTTCGCCACAAAAAAAACACGTTTTCCCTCGGAAAAAAGTTTTATACAAAAAAAATCGATTAAATCGAAGGTTCGCGTTTTTCCCGAGAAAAAAGTTTTCGCCACAAAAAAAACAAAGATCCGTCGAAGGTTCGCGTTTTTCCCGAAAAAAAGTTTCCGCCACAAAAAAAACGCAGATTCGTCGAAGATTTATAGCACCTTATCGATTTGCCGATCCGTTTTTACCGGAAAAAATGTTTTCGCCACAAAAAACACGTTTTTCCCGGAAAAGATGTTTTCGTCACAAAAAAAACACGCTTTTCATGGATTCACCGATGGGTCCTATCGACTCTACAAAAGCGGTAGCGTAGCGCTATTATTGCCAATAGCTCTAGCAATCCAAAGATTAGCCAATAGCTTCTAACAACCCTTTTTAAAAAAATTTAGAAAATCAAAAATCTACGGAATTATGCAAAAGAAAAACCAAGAATACGTTTTGATTCATTTGTGTTTTCTTTAAAAAAGGATTCACCGATAGCTCCTAGCAATTTAAAGATTCACGACGGCTTTTAGCGAACCTTTTTTAAATAAGAAAAGCGAGATTATCAATTTTTTACAAAAATATTAAGTCAAACAAAATTTCGCGCGAAGCAGCATCGTGACCGAATATCTCAAATTTCGCACAACACGTAATGCAACTACAAAATTTTGCGCGACGCGGCGTAGCGCGTGACACTGGCTAGTTTATCATTATACCGCTGAGAATTTAAGCCTAGCCAGACAAGCCACGTCGCCCCCCTCGTGAGAAGGCCCTCTGAAAAATTTGAAATCCACTACTGCGGATCGGGCATCCACAAGTGGTTCGAAACCGCTTTCAAAAGCGGTTTTAGAACCGCTTGTAAGCAACCGCGAGTAATACCCTTTCGGGTATCACTCGCGGTTCCTCCAACCGCTTGTGGTTCGACACCACTGGCGGTTGGGAAGGTGTCGAGCGAGCTCGAGTAGCCGCCACGTGGGGGCCCTCCACAAGCGGTTTATGTTACCAAAGCACACGTAGTATCTCCCTATCGTTGGCTGGCAACCTCTCCACAAGCGGTTGGAGTTACCAACCGCTTGTGAAGACGCTGATATCACAGTGTTTTGATTATATTCAATATAGAATATGTTTTAAGAGAGGTTTTCGATATGGATTTTGACAATAAAAATAAATAGAACTATAGGAGTTTTTTTTACACAATTAAATATATATTATTCATGCGTACTCATTCAGATAATTACAGGTTCATTTACACGAAAGTACGAACTTAATAGACTAAAAAATAGACAAGTTGATGAACACATGAAATAATTATGAGCACACATAAGCAACTTTTACAAGTTTTAAAGAATAAAAGGGCGAATCTTGAGCTCATTTCTTGTGTGCGTCGCTCTTTGTGTCCTTGCTCAACGTTGATGTCAGTTCACCTATCCTTATAAAAGGACAATCTCTCCAACCCTTTGTGTGGAACTCGCCTTTGGTGGATACAATCTAAATCGACAATAAAAGTCGATGAGTTGTTCTTGGATTCTTTGCAACCCGGTCTTGGCGGGATCACGCCTTGCACATCGATGTTGGGCTGACAAAGCAAGAAATATATAAATCTCTGGACATGTAATTAAAGTGTAAGTACTAAGATATTGACATGTGCACACTACCTCGGCGTTGCTTGTCGGCACATCGCCGTGGGTAATATTTTGCATATAGTGGCACACATAATAGCCACATAAGTTGTTTACAGCCGTCTGTTGTAGAACCTGCGATGAAATTTGAAAAGAAAACAATTATTGGGATGAAAAATTGTTACGGTATATTAATATTCTTTAATACGTACTTGAGTGCTTATTTGGACATGAAATTCGTTCTCGAAAGCTCCTTGTTGCTTCTTTCAGAACCTTGCGAACGCCCTGTGTGATGCATTAGTATGAATAGAGTTCTAATTAGCAAGGTATTTCAATATAATAAGGAAACTATCGTATATATATGTGCTATATACCTGTTTAGGATGTCAATGATATATTGATATTTTTCCACCGGAGTCTTTTTTGAGCCTTGAACAACGATCTGGCTACTATCAAGCTTGATGACAAGAAGGATCCAGTGAAACCTATTCATGTATTGCAACATATATGTAACTAGCTAGTAGTATTATCAATGCCTTGGAAAAGATAAGAACGAGAGGTTGTATATATACGTACTCGAACTTGAAGGGCAGAAGTATGTATGGTTTGTAGTGCTGTATCAAGAATGCATCTAGAATGTAATCCTCAACAGCCTTTGGGTTGCATCCAAAGATGAACTCGTTAACAATCTCTGGGTCGATAAAGCCCACGTTGAAGATGTTTTGTTTTCTACATCGTTGTATCTCCATTCTACATAGAAAGGAATAGTTATTAGAGTTGCAATTTTATGGTACGAGGAAGCACACGGTAAAGGTATGAGCTTGACACTTACTGGCACCAATAGCTCATGAGAGACACGTTGATGACGTCGCCATGGTAAAAATGGTAGTAGTCTTCGAATTCGAGCTATATGCTTTGTCCCTGCGATAAAAATTTTCTTGTGTGATACGGAGGGGGAACATCGTTCTTCCTTGAGCGGACTCTGTCATGTACCATTCATGAAATTGCCGCATCTTGATTGGTAGATCCTTTATCTCATTAGGGTCAATCACCTCTCGACCCAACTCATATTGCCATCAGACTTTTGCCATTGGGAGATCATCTGTTAATCCAAGAGCTGCAGCTGTGGAACTGAGTCATGTCTCCTTCATAAATCTCTCGAGGTTCTCCTGATCTTGGTATGTCTTCTTCGTTGCCGTCGCCGCCTGACCACGTTTATTCTTCCGTGTAGCCTTTATTATTGTCCGTTCATAGTTGGACGGCATAGGCAGTGGCTCTGCACGGCATATCGCGAAGTGATCCGCTGCTTTTGGATCAATTGGTACCTTTGGCTCTGGCTTCTTTTTTGCGAAGTGTGCAGCCAATTCTGCTTTGATGACCGCTTCATTCTCCTCCTTAGTCCTATCATATGCCCTCTTTGGAGGTTCCTTTATCTTTTTCGATCGGCTGGACTCCGCCTTCTTGGGAGCGGGTGGAGGAGCCCTTCTGCTATCGAGCTTCTTTCTTGGAGGAGATGGTGGAGGCGTGGTTTTCCTGGGGGGTTCTTTTTTGTTTGAGATGCTGGTGGTGGAGTAGGGCTTCTGCGTGGAGCGGATGGTGGAGGAGGCGTGCTTTGTTTTACCGGCAAGGCATTGTGTGGAGGTGACATTGGAGGAGGCGTGGGTTGCCGTTGTGGAGATGATGCGTCCACACCATTTGGAAATATGATGTACCATTTGTGCTAGAGGATGATATTATGGAGGGCCTGTCCAAACTTGGTCACGTCGTCGCCTCCAGCAATATCGATGTGAAGTTCTTCAAATCCGCTCAGCACCTCCTCCACCGCGACCGTCGAGTAACCCGGGGGTATCTCGTTGCAGTGGAATGTCTGGCCCGACTCTACCGGAAATGCCATGCCATAAGCCACCTTGATGGAGAGGTTACGCGCATCAACGGGTAGCTCACATTGGTGGCAAACCCTTATGTCATCCACGGGATAACGGGCGACAAGTTATGCCTTCAGGGCCCCGGCGACGCCTTGACTACTCCGCCCGCGGAGGCGATCATGGCGTCCGGCTGATTGCTCGGACCTAATCCCTAAAGTTTGCTTAGGTCAATTTGTACTTGTTGCGCAACTATGTCGCCGATGCTAGCCTGGGTTGCTCTGAGCTCTTGTTCTAATTGGTACATTTTATACGATTCTCTTGTTTTGCTTCTTTGCCGGCTCCTGTACGTATGTGCATCCTTGGCGAAACCGTACTTCCATGACGTTAGCTTGTCCATACCTCGTGTCCGTCCCGGGTGCTCAGGGTTTTGAAGGGCATGTGTTAGCTCGTCATTCTCCCTGTCTGTCACCAATGTACCTGCCTGAGATTGCTTGACAGTTTGTACAATCCTTTGACCAGCCTCTTGCACTCCTGGTGCTATCACCAAGCTGTCGTCATCAGCAAGGCTCCCCCCATGACCCATGAACCAATTGCGCAGACACTCTTCCCACAAAGCAGTAGTCGGTGTGACGTCCTGCGCCATTAATTCTTGTTCCCGCTTTTCCCATTTTGGTACAGCCTTGAGGTAACCATCGGTGCCAAGATGGTGGTGGTATTCTTCATTTGTGAATTGGTCTTGTTCTTCTGACTCGCGGCCTGGCCTTCAGCTGAAAGCTTGTACTCCTCGAATGCTTCCCAGTGATTCGCCAGCTTAGGAAATTGGTAGCTTGAGGAACTTCAACCCATTTTCTGATGCTAATTGGGACATGATCCCTCACGTGGTAACCGCAAGCGTTGTTGTACGGCCCAACTGCTGAAAGAGGGGCAACCGACATCCCTTCATTGCTATCATTGGTAAACACATGTTTTGTGGACGGCTTCATGTTAGGTCCCCGATGCTTGGATTGGTACCCAGCGCGATGGAGTCTAGCAAGAACTGTTCTTCCTCATCGAAATTAGGGTCACCACGTCCTGATTGCGCCATCTATCCTAATTCCAAAAAAATGTTTACATAAATATCATATCTTTTTGGATAGCAATAACATGTTATTATGTGTTGACTATCAATTGTAAGGCTAGCTTAACGATATATAAAGAACAATTGTATGTATGTCTATATAAAGAAGAAAATTTCTAATAAAAACTTTAGCGAGACAATGCAAACATAAGTGTTAGCTGCTTTGCAATATTGACCTAAGCAAATCTTGGGTATGTTGCCTAACCAAGATCGGGGGTAGGCCGATTTTGGGCCAAGCCACAGGCCAGATATTTCTTTTTTGCCCTAAGCAAATCTTGGGTATTTTTGTGCACTTGAAAGCTTTGCCATACATCTGAATTTAACATAAAAAAGAATTGCACACAAATCACATATTTCTTTCTTGCCCCAACAAAGGCCATAGTTTGTGTAGCAGAGGCCAAGAGTACATACATGTAACATCCTGAAAAATTCAAAAACAAATAAAAATTAGAATTTCAAATTTAAAAATAACTAAAATAAAATTTTGATTTTGAAGTGTGACTTATATTTAAATTTTGAGCCTTAAGTTGAATTGTTCTCTGTTTATTAAGTATTTATGGAATTCTGCTCTTTAAACAAATGTAAAATCATTCACACTCATACTATAAAAAAACTAAAAACAATAATTAAATTTACAATTTGATTCTTATACATCAGTCCTATAAAACCTGTTCAAAAACCCAAATCCTTGAACCATGCTTATATTAACTAAACGCACTCCATTTAACATCCACTGTTCTTTTAAAGCACATCAATATTTCACAATGCCCTTCTCTCAAGAAATCACATGTATAGACATATATATATATAAATGTAGATACTCACATACATAAGGTCGACACCAAACACATACGCATACATATCCAATTACCAGCAAGGTGTATTTGCTGTGCCATATGAGCTATATAAATACACATATGTAACTTTCGAAGGAAATGCAGCATGCATATATTAACACCCAGTACCGAATATAAAATTGTATTGGCACGTAGAACTAATTAATTTGATGGTATCAAGCAACTAATAAGAGGCACGACTTTGATCTCACATCAAGACCTTGCATCGCCTATCTACCAGCAGTCGCTATACTAGCTAGTCAAGTTAAAAAGCCTTTGTTTGGACTTTGTCCTCTCTGCGTTCCACACCGCACATCCACACACTGCAAGCAACCTGATCAACCAGATATAAACATACATATCCACACCATTTCAACACAAAACAAAATTATATTATCACATCCACAAAACATAATAACCAACTCAAGCATCAATGTTTATGGAAGAGTTCACTCATGTCAATACATCCAGTTGTCAAATAAATGAAAGGTGAGCAACAGGCTTTAGTACTCGTTGGGACATTTAGTCGAACACCTTGTGGGCAGCAGAATAGAGAGGGAGGAGGAGGGCGTGCACAGCTATACCTCGGTCCTTCGTGGTGGAATGGCAGGGTGGCGTCGGTGCGGTGGCGGAGGAGGCGTCGGCGAGGTGCGTCGGCACTGTGGCGGAGGAGGCGTCGGCGCGGTCGCGGAAGAGGCGTCAATGAGGTCGAGTGGCGCGGGGGCGATCGGTGGCCAAGGAGGGCGACGGCGTCGACGAGGACAGCGCGGTGGCGGAGGAGGGCGAGACGGCGGCGCGGGGTCTCGACGGAAGCGGCGGCGATGAGACACAGGAGAAGATCGAGCGGGGACTTAGAAAATTTGGGGTGTGAGAGAGCGCGGGGAGTATAAGGCTATAAAGGGAACCCACTTCTACAAGCGGTTGGTATTACGAACCGCTTGTAAAAATAAAAATTAGAAGCGGTTGGTATTACGAACCACTTGTACAAGTCATCTACAAGCGGTTCATATTACTAACCGCTTGTAGAGTGCATGGATGGGCGGGAGTGGGAAAGGACCTATACAAGCGGTAAGTAACACCAACCGCTTGTAGATCACTTCTACAAGCGGTTAGTAATACCAACCGCTTGCAAAAGTAATCTATTCAAGCGGTTGGTAGTACGAACCGCTTGTAAAAGTGCCGACCGGCTAATATTCAAAAGAATATGGTGCCCTTATTGGTTGACAAGATCTCTTCCTCCCCCATGGCTAGCGCGTGGCGCTTGAGTGCAGGCTCACCCGCATGGTCGCGGGTTCGAGTCCCGCTCGCGCCCCCTAGCTTTTATTTATTTATTTATTTTACTATTTAAGAATTCACTTCTACAAGCGGTTGTTACTACCAACCGCTTGTAGAAGTGATCTATTCAAGCGGTTGGTAGTATGAACCGCTTCTAAAGGTGCCTACCGGCTAATATTCAAAAGAATATGGTGCCTTTATTGGTTGACAAGATCTCTTCCTCCCCCCTAACTAGCGCGGGGCGCTTGAGTGCAGGTTCGCCCGCGTGGTCGCGGGTTCGAGCCCCGCTCGCGCCCCCTAGCCTTTCTTTATTTTTTATTTACTATTTTATGATTGTTTCGTTTCAAAGTTTGTAAAAATGCTTTTAGCACTTTTGTTTTGTTTCAGAGTTCATAAAAATGCTTTTAACACTTTTGTTTCGTTTTAGAGATCGTAAAAATGATTTTAACACTTTTATTTCATTCCAAATAAACACATAATACAGTACAAGACCTGTGTTATATATACATAGTTCATACAGCAATGGTACATGTTAAGTAGTCACGTACTTTATCTTTACAAGTGTTCCTTCATTATGATCGCGATGTATGAAAGGAGCGTCCACATCTGTGTCATTTAGGAGGCTTATGTCGACATCCACCGCGAAAGGAGGGAGCTTGTCGAACTGACTATACTTTTCCTCGTCTGTGACGTCCTCAACTCCAACAATCCTTCGTTTGCCTTGGAGAACCACGTGTCGCTTTGGCTTACTACTACAATCTTTTTACTTGTCCTTCTGCTTCTTAGGTTTGCTTGACATGTCCATTACGTAGAAGACCTGTCTCACATCGTTCGCGAGGATGAACGGTTCGCGCCTATAGCCGACTTGTGTGAGGTCCACGATTGTCATGCCGTATTTGTCGACCTTCACGCCGCTTGAAGTCAGTTTGACCCATTGGCACTTAAATAGAGGGACCTTCAAAGGTCCATAGTCGAGCTCCCATATCTCTTCTATGAAACCATAATATGTATCCACCTTGCCTTTGTTGTCTTCGGCGTCTATACGGACACTAGTATTCTAGTTGGTGCTCTTGTTATCCTGGGATCTGATGTAGAATGTGTAACCATTTATCTCGTACCCCTTGAATGTCACGATTTCACTAGATGGTCCCCGAGCTAAGCGTTGCAACTGTTCATTGTCTGACCCTTTGAAAAGGATGTAGTTTTGTAACCAAGCGCTAAAAGAATCCATGTGCTTTAGTGTTATCCAATCCTCAGACCTCCCCGGGAAATCGTGGCGTAGAATACTCTTGTGCTCAAGGACATACGAGGCCACTACAGTTGATTGATTCAAAACCGTGAAATATGCTTGCTTAAATGTAAGAAGATATTTGTACGCAATTGCTTTCCTTCTTAGTGTCCCTTTTCCCCGTATCCTCCCCTCATGGCGTGATATAGTGACACCGATCGGATTTAGATCATTAATGTAATCCACACAAAACTCAATCACCTCCTCTGTCCCATAACCCTTGGCAATGCATCCTTCCGGACGAGAACGGTTACGGATATACTTCTTTAGCACACTCATGTACCTCTCGAAAGGGAACATGTTGTGCAGATACATGGGTCCGAGAATACCTATCTCTTTGACAAGGTGAACAGTGAGATGAACCATAATATCAAAGAATGCAGGAGGAACGATCATCTCAAGACTAACCACACTTTGTACCACGTCATCCTGCAGCTTACTTAGTTTATCTGGGTCGATGACCTTCTGTGAAACCGCGTTGAAAAAAGAACACAACTTTGTGATTGTCCTCTGTACCCACTTGGGCAGTATGCCTCTCACAGCCACTAGCAGCAACTGTGTCATTAACACAAGACAGTCATGGGATTTGATGTGTCTGATTTTATTCTCTTTCGTGTTTATGAGTCTCTTTACATTCGAGGAGTATCTGGAAGGGACCTTCACACTGTTCAGGCACTCTATCATGCTTTTTTTCTCTTCTTTGCTTAGAGTGTAGCTCGCAGGATTTAGGTAATGTTGTCCTTTCCCTCTCTTTTCCAGATGTAGGTCGTTCCTCAGTTCTAAGAGTTTAAGATCCTTCCGAGCTTGCAATGTATCTTTCGATTTGCCGTACATATCTATGTACCCTAGCAGGTTCAAGTAGACATTCTTCGTGATGTGCATGAAGTCAAGTGAGTGACGAACCTCTATGACTTCCTAATAAGGCAAGTCCCAAAATATTGACTTTTTCTTCCACATGGGTGCCTGACCATCCACATTCTGCGCATGTCTGCTTCCAATACCATTTCCGAATACTACTTTCAAATCCTTTACTATAGCAAACACACGTGGCCCACTACGATACTGAGGCCTTGCACGAATGTCTGGTTGCCAGTTAAATTTCCCACCTTTCTTCTGCAATGGGTGACTCGTAAGAAGAAACCTACGGTGACCCATGTACACAACCTTCCGAGAATTTTTTAGGTACATGCCATCCGTTTCATCTAAGCACTGGATGTAGGCTCTATATCCTTTCATAGTTAGGCCGGACAAGTTACCGAGAGCAAGCCAGTCGTTGATTGTTACAAATAACAATGCTTGTAGGGTGAAATGGTCCCTTTTGTACTCATCCCATACCCATGCACCATCCTCCCACAACGTCACAAGATCTTCAACCAACGGTTTCAGGTAGACATCGATGTCATTTCTCGGTTGCTTGGGGCCTTGGATCAACAACGGCATCATGATGTACTTTCGCTTCATGCATAGCCATGGAGGAATGTTATTGATACATAGTGTAACAAGCCAGGTGCTATGGCTGCTGCTCAATTCTCTGAAAGGATTCATCCTATCGGTACTCAATCCAAACCTTATGTTTCACACCTCATCTGCGAAGTCCAGGTACGTCCGGTCGACTTTCCTCCACTGTGAGCCATCTGCAGGGTGTCTAAGCATCCCGTCATCCTTACGCTCTTCTTTGTGCCAACTCATCATCTGTGCATGCTCTTTGTTAGCAAACATACGTTTCAATCGGGGGATCATAGGGAAATACCATAACACTTTAGCTGGAGGTCTCTTTTTCTTACGCTCCCCATCTATTTCACCTGGATCGTCATGCTTCACCTTATACCATGATTATTTGCACACTGGACAAACATCCAAATCAGCATACTCATTGTGATACAGGATACAATCATTAGTACATGCGTGTATCTTCTGTACTTTCAATCCCAAAGGACAGACGACTTGCTTGGCTTCATATGTAGATTCGGGCAGAGTGTTATCTTCTGGAAGCAACTTCTTTATGAGTGATAACAACTCATCAAATCCCTTATCTGACATACCATTTGTGGCCTTCCATTGCTTGAGTTCTAGTGTAGTACATAACTTTTTGTGGCCCTGCCCACAGTTTGGGTACAAAGGAGTTCTGTGGTCCTCTAACATGCGCTGAAACTTCTCGAACTATCTTTCATCTGTGTAGTCTCCCTCTCCGTCACGCAGCATCTGGTCTAGCTCATCATCACCAAAGTCACCAAGTGTATCTTCCGCGGAACAGTATTGTGTGCCGTCCATGATACTGTTGAATCCACCTTCCTCTTCCTCGCCTTCTTCATCGTCTTCCTGGCTAATCACCTCTACTTCGCCATGGTTGGTCCAACAGGTATAGTTTGGCATGAAACCTCTCATGATCAAGTAGTTCATAACTTGCCATCGCTGGGAGTGCTCCTTCTCGTTCTTGCAATCTACACATGGACAACTTATGAAGCTGCTTGGAGGCAAGAATGCAACGGCCACATCGAGAAAAGCTTGCACGACATCAATGAACTCTCTCGAGCGACGGCCTGCATTATACATCCATTGTCGGTTCATCTACACCAAGTTATAATTTCATTAAAAATTATAACAAATTTCGTTACAAAAATTATAACCTAACTTATAGTTACATTTAAAAATCTAAAGCTCACAAGCACTTAGATCTACCTTTGTAATTATTTTTTCTTCTTGAGTCTACAATTAATGACCATATTTTTTCTTCTTCAACAAAAAAAGCTCCACCTATACCTTCATCCAATTAAAGACCTACCTTTCTAATTATTTTTTATCCCTTTTCTACCTTTGTAATTATTTTTTTATCCTTCTACATGTTTTTCTATTTTATTTCATACACCAATAATTACTTCCTTGCAATGTACCTAGATCTTCCCAACTTATTGTAATATTTAAGATTCTAAATCTAATAAGCACCTAGATCTAAAGCTTCCAATCACCTTTACCTTGTAATGTCATATTTTGAACTAAATCTCCACCCTACATCTTCATACAACAACAAAAACAAGCGTACAAAACAAATTTTGGGGTACAACTCCCTACAATTGATCATGGTCTTGCCTAAAAAGTTCTAGAGTGAGCTAGCTAAGAAACACCTTTCAACAAGAACAAATCAAGATTTCTCCACATCCATTGAAAAAATAGCAATATCTAGGTGAGAAGGATGTTGGCAATTAAAAATTTGGACAGCACCTCCCCCAAGAACAGCACTGGGCTGGCTCTTCTCTGATCGATCACCTCTGCTGGCTCGTGGAGAAAGAAGGGTTTAAATGCGCTGGCGGGAGGGCTTCAAGAAGTGGTTTGAGACACGAACCAGTTCTGGATATTGCCTTCTAGAACCGGTTCTTCTCTCAACCGCTTCGGATTTCGAAGCGGTTGAGAGAAGAACGATTCTAGAACGCAAGATCCGTAACTAGTTCGTGTCTCAAACCGCTTCTGAAAGCCCTCCCGCCAGCACATTTAAACCCTTCCACGAGCCATCATTTAAATGCGCTGGTGGGAGGGCTCCAGAAGCGGTTTGAGACACGAACCGGTTCTAGATATTGCATTCTAGAACCGGTTCTAGATATTGCATTCTAGAACCGGTTCTTGTCTCCAACTGCTTCTGTAAATACAAAAGCGGTTTGAGAAAAGAACCGGTTCTAGAACGCAAGATCCAGAACCGGTTCGTGTCTCAAACCGTTTCTGGAAGCCCTCTCCGGACCGTTGCCTACGAATCGCCTCTGGTGCGAACATCACAACGGGTTTGCACCAAACCGCTTCTAATAGGCCGGTTGTGATGCCCAGTTCTGTAGTATTGATCGCGTTTATATCCGCCGGTCAGTTTTTAATAGAACGGACAAAAAAAACTAAAATTACATTTAGTTCTCTCTGTGGTTTACGTTCAAGACCTCCCATCGTTTTTTAGCAAAATGGACCCTAATAAAACAAAAATCTGTTTAGGTCCCTCTGTAGTTTACATTTGACCCTGAAAAAATATGTCCGCGGTTTCCTCCAAAAAAGACGCAGATTTGCCGATGGGTCCTAGCGACCCTTTTTTAAAAAGAACGAAAACCAAAATTACAAAAAAAAAGGCATTTAAATCCCTCTACGGTTTTCTCCCCAAAAAATTTTCACATATCCGTCGATGGCTCCTAGCAATCCACAGATTCATCAACAACTCCTAACAGCCCATTTTTAAAAAAAAGAAAACTAAAGTTACGCATTTTTTTAGAAATATTCGTCGGACTAAATTTAGCGTCGTGTGACTAAATTTCCCAAAATCCACATGGCACAGCGTCACGCGACAAAATTTCGCACGACGCAGCATAGCGTGTAACCCTGGCTAGTAAAAATTACAACCTATCAGATATGAGGTTGTTTTGGAATAAACTCTACTCAATTCTATGGGCCAAACAGGCCATATATAGCTATGTACAAGGGAGGAGCAATTAGCAGAAAACACCATAAACATAGGGCTAATATAAATACTTCTAACACCACTCTCAAACTCACATGGATCAGCAATACTAAGTTTGGAGGGATAGAAACTATGCTGAGTCCTACTTTGCGCCTTCGTGAAGAAATTAGTGAGTTGAAGCTCTTAAGGTATGTACTGAAGAGTGACAACTTGTTGCAGCCCCTACGATCGCATGTAGAAAGCATCAATCCCATTGTGTTTGGTGAGCCCATACTTTACTGGATCTTGTGCAATGTTGATTGTACCAGTGTTGTTTGACAGTAACATAGCTGGTGTAGAAAACAAAACACCAAAGTCTTTATGGAGCTATCGTAGCCAGGTGATCTCAATTGTCAAGCGCCAAAGCCCTTAGCTCAACCTCAGCACTGAAATAAATAACTGCAGTCTGCTTATCAGTATTTCAAGCAATCAAGGAAGAACCAAAAAAGACACAAAAAAACAAAGAGTGATCGATGATCAGAAGAATAAATAGCTTATGTCTCATCAGAGAACACTTGAAGCTGTAAGGATTTGGAGTGAGGGAAGAAAAGGCGCTGAGTGATGATCCCTTGAAGATATCACAGAACTTGAAGGCAGTGACTGTAATGAAGCCAAGTAGGAGCAGAAATGAACTGAATCGGAATGTGAACAACATGAGAGATATCAGGACAAGTGACTTGAAGGTAAAGTAGGCTCCCAGTAAAGTAGAGATAGTGAGTGGGATCCTCAAGAGGGGTATCGTCAGTAGGACGAAGAAGAAGGTGAAGCTCCATAAAAGTATCCACCATGCGCAAATTAGTTAGAAAAGCATGATCAAGAAGATCCTGGATGTAATTCTGCTAGGAGTGATAGTAGCCATTATGCGTAGATGTCACCTCACTCCTAAGAAAGTAGCAAAGATTTGACATCTGGAACTGCTCACTGAGACATATCTTCACAAAGTCAATGTACTAAGGGTCATCTGCAATGATGAACATGTCATCCATATAGAAATGGAGGAGAATTTGACAATGACAGAAGGTGTGAATAAAGTGAGTAGGGCTGTGATCACTGGCAGAGAAGCCAACAACAATAACAATAGAAGTGAAACGCACAAACTAAGCATGAGGATCTTGTTTGAGCACATGGAGAGAACGACAAAGGCAACAAACCTGACCACCAGGAACATAATACGTAGGGCGGGTGCATGTAGACCTCTTCTCATAGCTTGCCATTGAGAAAAATATTCTTAACATCAAGCTGTGAGATAGCCTATTGCCAAATAGAGGCAATGGCAACAAGAGTGTGAACAGTAGTTATATAAATAACAGGAGCAAATGTCTCATCATGATCACACCCATACTTCTTCTGAAAACCACATGAAACAAGAGGCACCTTATAGCACTCAATGGTACCATAAGAGCGAGTTTTAATCTTATAGACCTACTTGTATATGATAGGAGTAACACAAGCAGGAAGGGAAACAAGGTCTCAAATGCTAGTACGCTCCAAAACAACTATCTCCTTAGCCATAGCAAGTTGTCACTCAAGATAAGATGCAACAACACGATAAGATGTAGACTCAGTAAGAGAAGTACTAGAACCTGCAAAGCCATAGCGGCCAGGATGACAAGTCACACTTCGACGACAAAGAACGTACTTCAGAGTAGATGCTGGAGCAAGACCTAGCAAGGATGGAAGAGTAGAGGTAGAGGGTGATAGGGTTGGTAGAGGAGCATCAAAACAGGGACAAGTGTAGTGGAAGGAAAAGAGGAAGACCTCAACAAAGAATTGGTGGGATCCTTCGGTAGGGAAGCATGGGGGCTAGAGGGGAAGGAACCAAAGGTGAAGCCGATGGAGACGGAAGCAAAACCAAAAGAGTGGAGAGGTGAGGATCAAGAAAAGTTAGAAAGAAGATCGACTCAACAAGAGAGTCCGGACTGGAAGTGGTGTCACGAGGATAGTAAGATCGAGACCCATTGAAGGTGACATCGTGAGAGATGCACAACCGATGAGCAATAGGGTCATAGCAGTGGTAACTTTTGTGCTCAACACTATAGCCAAGGAAAATGCACTCAACTAACTAGGCAGTCATCTTTGTGCACTCATGAGATGGAAGAAGAACAAAGCAAATATCATCAAAAGTGCGAAGGTGACTATACTAAGGAAAACTAAAGTAGAGATACCCAACAGGAGTCAAACCTTGAAGAGTAGTGGAGTGTTGTGGGTTGACAAGGTAGGCACTGTAGGAATGGCCTCAGCCCAAAAGTAAGGTGAAATAGGAGAGGCTACATCAAAGCATTGGCGGTCTTAAGAAGATCATGATGCTTGCACTATAAAACGCTATTCTGACCGTTAGCATCAGGACATAAGTTCTGATGAAGAGTGACGTGCATTGAAAAAATTGATGAAAAACAGTAGATAGGTACTTACTAGAAAAATCAACACGCAAAATACAAATAGTTGAATCATAGTAGTAACAAATTGATAAATAGAAGCAACCTGGTTAAGAGAAGACATGGAATAAAACCAAACATGGCAAGGGTAATCATCAATAAAGATCACATAATATCGATAACCACCCTTTGAAAATGAAGAGAGTCGGACCCCACACATTAGTGTGAATCAAATAAAAAAGAAGAGCGAAAACAAAGTCACTAGAACAATAAGGGAGCTACAACTTCTTGTATCACCGTTAACTGTCCCAAGAACACCACTACCAACTAAAGAAGAAAGATACGGTTTATATAGCTATATAGCTAACTTAAGTGATGAAGATATAGTTTATATAGCTAACTTAAGTGATGATGTCACTAAGCACCTGAAGTGGGAGATTGAGTGGCCAAAGGTTGAGTAGCAATATTGGTAGCACCTGAGAGCCTGAGGTAAGGCTGATGACCAGATATTGAGTGGTGTCTGGCTCACGAAGAGCATTAGCATCTCCTAACTGAGTAGAGCCACGCTAAGGGTGACTACCTTCGCGGCCCTGACTCCACCTCCTAGAGTAGTAGGTTTGGTAGGTGTGGCAATCATGTTGACGCTAGGTACAATGAAGACCACTAGTAGAGGCACTTGTAGCAACCACTAGTGCACCCACGGTGCTGAAGGTGTAGTAGTAGAAGCTACCAACATGGGAGCTGCTGGAGCAATGAGTTTACAGGCAATCAGGACAACAAAAGATGATTTCTGAGTCATGCCATGAAGACAAGTCTCCTCTAAACGAACAAAAGTGAGTGCCTCCACTATATACGGGCATGGTGAATAGGGCAGTAGGTGAGCATGAACTGACTCGAACTCTAGTCGAAGATGCGTTAGGAAGTCATATTGACGGTGAGTCTCTTGGTGAGTGTGGATCTGCAAACAACAAGAGCAAGTCTGACAGACATCCAGTCCCAAGAGTCAAGCTAGCACCATACTCCAAGATCTACTGATAGAAGTTGTCAATAGTGGTGTCAAGCTACTGGAGAGAGAGTGTTTGGTGTACCATAGAGATAGGGGCATCAGTGCTAGACTGGTACTATGCCCGAACACATTCCCATATCAGCTATGATGATGGTAGAGTACACAGAGATGTCGACGATCATGCTCCCAATGAGGATGGTGATGGCATGTGTTTCATCACCATGCTACCTCTGATAGGCCTAGTCGGTGGAGCTGGTAGAGATGGGCAAGCCCGCTCGTGCTGTGAGGTGATCCCAAAGGTGCTGGCTATTGAGGCAGATCCACATGAGCACAAACCACTTGAGGAAGTTCGTTCCATTGAACGTGACCTTCAGTAGTGTAACAGAGATGGATGAGCTAGCGGCATCCATTAGGTCGGTGTAGAAGGCTTATAACTTCCCAAGGCGACAACCAAGCCCAAGACAAAGTTGATGATGGTCGGTGGGAGCATGGGTGGGAGGAGGAAGCCGAGGCTAGTGGGATGGTCCAAATCCAAGCTTGGGGGAGGCAGATATGGCATCGGTAGTGTTAAGAGGTGGAGGAGGCCGCTGACGTGGTGAAGGAAAAGGTCATTGGTTCAAAGTTCAGGGGAGGAGAGGCTGGCATCGACAACGTCAAGAGGAAGGGGTTGAATCCGGCACCAATGGAGGTCGAGGAAGGCAGGAGCATGATGGAGGTCATGGAGGCTAGTGGGGTGGTGCGGATCTGACGCAGGACGGTAGATTCGACACGGGGAAACATAGGAGAGAGAATAAGAGGGCTGCGGAAGTGGTGTGGTGATGAGCAGAGAGAGGGAGATTGCAACAATGACATAAGTGCTAAGGAGCAAAGCACAGGCAGTGAGAGGGTTGGCAGAGAGATGAGTAGAGGAGGTGGTAGGGACACTCAGGCAGCTGTGACCTAAGGTCGGCCTCTTCCCATCCCTATCCACATCTCTGATATCATGTTTTGGAATGAACTTTACTCAATTCCATGGCCCAAATGAGCCATATGTTGTCATATACAAGGCAAGATCAATTAGCAGAAAACACATTATGCAAGATATTTCTAGCAGAGGTGACCCAGACGAGAGTAACGAGACATCTATACTATCTGGAGCAAGAAAAGTAGTCTAGGTAATTACTAAGCTAGCTAGCAGATTAACTAGGCCATCAACTCAGTCAGGACCAGATGGACCGACACCTGACGGAGCTACAGAACAGGCGATCTTCCGATCTCACGACTGGATCTGATCTCTCACCCATCCAATTTTTTTCCCCCCAAGCCCTAGGCTAGGCATCAAGGCACTCCATTACCACGCCTAATAACTTACCCCTTGACTATGAGACCAATAAGATACATGTGTCGCAAAAGCAGCCGGCAGAGACAAATGGGGAGGTCAATTCCCGGTCTGAGTCAACTGCCCGCCCTTTTCGCCAAACTCTCAGAAATACTGGCTCGAAAAGGTAATCATACAATGCGCGCAAATAAGAAAGACGAGAAGCAAGACAACTGGTAACCATCGCTCATAAAAACAGGCTATCTTGGTACATATCATGACTGGGTATCGTAATAGAAGCTTGGTGACCTCTAGGGGTGAAAATAGAACAGGAAATATCCGTCGGTCTGATTCTGAATCTGTTTAAAATTTATATCGATGTTATCCGTATCCGTATCTGGAAAATCCGATGTAATATAGATTAGGATATGGGAAGAGCAATATCCGATCCGTATTTGAAAAATCTCATGTAATACGGGTTAGGATATGGGAAGAGCAATATCCGACCCGATATCCAGTAAATATCCGACCCGATATCCGGATGAAATCAGTTATTCTTCCATTAATTTGGTTCATTATTGGATAGATAGAATAGTTGTTTGATACTGGCACTAAAAAACACTACTTTGTTGTTAAGCGTGAACTTCAACAAATCTATCAACAAACAAATAGAGTGATGATATAATGCTTTTACCTAAATTGATTTGTTCAACTTATTTGATAAACTTCTTTTCTATTTAAATTACTGGAATTAGTTAAGTCACTAAATTGCACCTCTAACTATACTACTATCCTACGTTGAAATAATTATGACTTGAAGCTAATGTTGTGAGATTAATGCTTCATTCGTTCTTTTACGTACATAATTATATACTATACTACTATCTGATTATGGTATCCGATCCCGACCCGAATCCGTCAAGTATCCGCTCCGTATACGAATCCCGAATAATCTGAATTCGTATCCATATCCGGGACATCCGTATCCGACTCCGAATCTCAAAAAAAATATAGGTTAGGATACGGAACGAATAATATCCGCCCATATCCAACCCGATTTCACCTCTAGTGACCTCTCTCCGCTGCAACCGCAAGCTGGGGTTCTTTGATACGTCCAATTGTCTCTTCCTGCTTTTTAAAAGCACTGAGGAATTGAAGGGGTATAGATTTTGACCATCCGCTGCGTTGTCCCGAATCGAAACGGAAACAAGGTAATGATGAGCAAGCTGTGGTCGCGAGAGCCATAAGGAACTTCTATTTTCTAGCATGTAGCTAGCTGCTAGTAATCACACTATATAAAGCGCAGAGTTTTGTCGCTCTGACGTCACCGTGGAAGCAGAAACAGTTGAGGCCGATCGTTTCAGCAATGTCACACATATCTGCGATCTGTCCGATTATATTAGATCGCAGATCAGATCACCGGAGTAAGACCAGTCGACTGCAAGTTGCGTACGAGCTTAATTAAAGCTTTTAGGAGAATGGGTGATTGATTTATAGTACATGGAAATGGCTGTGCTGACAGAGGGCTCACGATCATCAGTTCCTCCAGATTTGGGTAAAATCATGGACATGATTAAACCTGGCATTGGGCTGGGTTTCTTTAGGCTGCCCATGGCACGGCAGACATGGCACAGTACAGCACAACATTTATACGTACGGGTCGGATCAACATAGTACGAATGACAAGGTTGTGCCGGACATCACGGTCTAGCACGATAGACGGCACAGTATATCTACATAGGTCATGCTTAGACCGATACGACACGAAACAAGCTTCATTGGCAAGAAGCAAGTACGGGATGCGGTAGGGTGCTCTACCGCAACATTCCGTTATGTTATGATTTGTCCTATGGCCGATGCTTTTTATAGTCCTCACATGCAGAGAAAGAGGAAGCAACGGAAATATTAAAGGTGAGGAATGAAGATTTTTTTTAGATAATGGAATACAAAATTCCGGCTTTATCCCTTCCATAGGGAATCAGACCAAACTTATTACAGATTGTCAATATAATTTAAATGCTCTAAGCGAACCAAATCAACTAGCAAAATATCCAATCCTAGACACAAAAGGTCAGCCGAACGAAGTAAATAACTCCAATGCCACAATCTCCAAACGACGACACACATCTAAGAGACTCGCTTTGATGACTTCACACCGCTGTAATTTGACCCAAGTTCGTAGCCAATGTGTTCCTCTGAATAAGACCTGCAAGAAAGATTTAGGTATGCGCTTGTCAAAAACAGCATCATTTCGAGTTAGCCATAAGGCCCAGCAAATTCCGGCTACTCCTGTAAGCAAGACAGAACCTTGGGCTAACCCACCCTGCTTCACCCACCCATCAAATAAATGATGAATAGATACAGGAGAAGGAATACCCAAAGTTACGTATACAAGTCGCCAAAGGAATTTTGCATAACAACAATCGATGAAAAGATGGTGAATAGTTTCAACAGAACTGCAGAAACAACACCCTTTATCCCCACGCCAGTTACGCTTTATCAAATTATCTTTAGTCAAAATCACCCCCTTCTTAATATACCACATAAAAATTTTGATTTTCAAAGGTAGCCGTGTACGCCAAACATCTGTGATACTTTAATTCCATTATTAACCGGTAGCTGTACATAGATTTAGCAGAAGTTACGATGAGTGTGAAGATGCCACTTGAAACTATCGGTTCCTCTAGTAAACTAACATTCATCATTCGCTACAACAATCCCCGGTCTCGAGATTATTCCCCATTAAAGATCTCCTAAAAGATACATTTAACGGAAGTGCCTCAAAAACCTCAGCCACCATTGCATGTTTCTTCCTGACAATATTAAACAAGGAAGGAAACTGAGCTTTCAAGGGAGAATTTCCCAACCAAGTATCTTCCCAAAACCTAACTTGGGTTCCATCCTTTAGAATAAAAGAACCTAAGCTGAGGAATTGTGGTTTGACCCCCATTAGACTGCTCCAAAAATGGGAGTCCCCTGGTTGCTTCTCAACCTGGCTTAAAGTCTTGCCTTTTAAATATTTATTTCTAAGCAATTGCTGCCACATCCCTTGCTCATTACACAATTTGAACAACTACTTGCTCAACAGGCTCTTATTTTGGATACCTAGGTTAAGGATCCCAACTCCGCCTTGATCTTTAGGTTGACAAAGGAGACCCCAACGAACGAGCCGGTATTTCTTTTGTGTTGGTCATTTTGCCAAAAGAAACAAGACCTATAATAGTCCAATTTCTTCAGGACTCCCATAGGAATCTGAAAAAAGGACATCATAAACATTGGCAAACTAGACAACACTGAATTAATCAATACCAACCTCCCTCCAACCGATAATAACTTTCCTTTCCAACCACTTAATCTTTTCTCAAATCTATCCTCAATCATCCTCCAATCAGAATTTCTCAGCTTCTTATAATGCATCGGAATCCCCAAGTATCTAAACGGAAAAGTACCTAACTTACATCCAAACAGATCGGAATAAGTTGCCTCATGTTCCCTTGCATTACCGAAGCAAAAAATCTCACTTTTGTGGAAGTTAATTTTGAGGCCTGATAGTTGTTCAAATGCACATAGTAACAATTTCATATTATTCGCTCCTTCGAAATCATAGTCCATGAAAATTACTGTATCATCAGCATACTGAAGAATAGATAGACCGTCATCTACCAGATGAGGAATCACACCCTTAATTTGACCATCTTCTTTCGCTCTTGCCAAGAGGATAGCCAACATATCCGCTACTATGTTAAACAGTATTGGGGACAGTGGATCACCCTGACGGAGCCCTTTCCGAGTTTGGAAATAAGATCCCAATTGATCATTTACCTGAATACCAACATTCCCTCCTTGGACAAAAGCCTTAACCCAATTACACCAAATAGAAGAAAAGCCTTTCATCCTCAAAGTTTGCTGCAGGAAATCCCACCGGACTTTATCATAAGCCTTCTCAAAATCAATCTTAAAAATCACTCCATTCCGCGTTCTTTTGTGCAATTCATGTAAAGTCTCATGAAGGATAACTGCACCCTCCATAATGTTTCTACCAGGCAGAAACGCAGTTTGAGAAGGCCTAATGATTTTTTGAGCCACATGGGAAATCCTATTAGTAGCCACTTTTGTAAAAATCTTAAAGCTGACATTCAACAAACATATGGGCCTGTATTGTTGAATCTGCTTCGCATCATTAGTTTTTGGCAACAAAATTATATTTCCAAAATTCAACCTAGATAGATTTAAGGAACCATGATGAAATTCCTCAAAGAGAGCCATCAGATCCGTTTTGATAACATCCCAGAAAACTTGAAAAAATTCTGGAGGAAAACCGTCCGGACCAGGTGCTTTGTTACTATCCATCTGGAAAATAGCCCTCTTAATCTCTTCTTCAGTAAAACTTGAAGTTAAGAATTCATTTTCCAGCAAAGAAACCTGAGGAATATCATCAATTCTTGTTTCATCTAACGTTAACTGGACAGGATCAGGAGGACCAAACAACTTTCTATAATAGTTGGTGATATACTTTTTTAACTCAGCATCACCTACTATTAAACCCTCCTCTTGCTCCAACTGAAAAATTCGAGATTTGCGATGCTTACCATTAGCCACCATGTGAAAAAACTTGGTATTAGCATCCCCTTCTAACAGGTTCTTTACTTTGGCCCGCTGATACCACTTAATTTCTTCCTCCCTTAACAACTGAGCTAATCTTTCATGCAAAGAATGTTTTAACTCGAGCTCTTCAGAAGAAAGAATCATGGACTCAGCTTTTTTGTCCAGAACATCAAGCTTATCAAGCAGCCACTTTTTCTCTTTCCAATATGTCCCATACACATTTTTAGCCCAACCCCTCAAATGCTGTCTAAGACGTCTAATCTTATATTGCCAACAATCTAAAGGATTAACACCATTAACCTTTCTTTCCCAAATACTTTTGACCATGTCAAAAAAACCTGCTCGAGTCAACCAACTAAGTTCAAATCTGAACATAGGCGACTTATCCGAGGTAGACGAATCACCAGTATTAAGAAAAAGAGGAGTATGGTCCGAAATATCTCTAGTTAAAGCCAGTAAAGTAGATCTAGGAAATTTTGTCTCCCACTCCGTACTAACTAGCACCCTATCCAGCTTCTCAAAAGTCTGATTAACTAAATTATTCGCCCAAGTATATTTTCTACGACATCTCCAACTCACGCAGATTAAAAGCGTCAATAATAGCATTGAACAGAAAAGGCCATCGATTATTATAGTTGTCATTACTCTTCTCAGATGGTCCCCTTAAGATATTGAAATCACCACCTATCAATATAGGTAAGGTTTCTTTAGTACAGAGCTGGACAATCTCCGTCAGAAACTCTTCTTTCGGAAGTTGTTGCGCCGGCCCATACACAGACACTAATATCCACTGAAAACCATCATTTTTGTTTCTGACTTTAAATTTCACAAAGTAATCTCTATCCTCAATCTCGCCTATATCAAAAGTCGACAAGTTAACTCCTACTAACATGCCACCAGACCTACCAAGAGGAGCTTTACAATGCCACAAAAAGTCCTTACCCGCACAAAGATTGCGGAGAAAAATCTGTGAGCACTCCCTCCTACCGGTTTCCGATAAGGCAATGAAATCCAAATTCTTTTCTAACGTAAGATCAGATAAAAATTTAAACTTTTTTGGATCTGCTAACCCGTTACAATTCCAAAAAATCCCTTTCATTATTCTACCACTTAAACAATTTAAATTCTCCTTCCTTTTTCCCCCCTTCTTACGCAGAGATTTGTTCACATGGGTATGAGCTTGTTGATCACTGAAATAATCAACCTCACCCTCACTAAGACCCTCAGTAACCTCCCCGCATAAAAGATTAATATCCCTCATGTCCAAATCACTGGAATTGTCTAAACACTCCTCACTATCCTTACACAGGGTTGCACCCCCCGAAGAAACAGGTCTATCACCAGTACGAGATAGCAAGTTATGTAGAGATCGCGCATTATGAGTAATCACAGATTCAGACGTACCCATACATATGCCCACAGATTGCATATTCTTAATAATAACAGCATCATTAAAGGAATCAAAATGATAAGAGTTGGTAATACCTTCCCCCTCAGAAGCTTCCAAATTAGTTCTTGCTTTCAATCTAGCAGCTCGTTCCAAAATATTTTGATCCGCAACAGCCGCCATCCGTTTACAGGAACGAACTGGAGACACCACCAACTGAGAAGACTCCTTTAGCGCCAACGGTAGGACCTTTGTCACCTTGGATGAAAATGTCTCAGCCGGCTTAGCCATAAGCACAGACACTGGCGTATTGACCTCCTCCTGCCGATCTCCCAGACTGTACTCATCCAAAGCCCCAGCCGAAGCTACCAACCCAGGCGTTGGAAGAGTGCCGAGTGGTAACTTGAGAACGCTAGCAGGAGCCTGACGAGTTGAAGCAGTATTTGAGCTGATCTGAACAGAGTTCTCAGAGTTCACCTTCTTTGTTTCCATTTTTTTCATACTACCCTTACCCTCAAAATCATCCAGAAGATCCTCTTCCATGTCATCATCCGCACCATCCTCCGGATCAAGATCCATGTTTATAAGCAATGGATTATCCGGGTCCATGTTCTTCTCCACCCAAAACTGAAGTTCATACACATAATCCCCAATTACCACGCTGACAAATTCTGGAATTAAATCTGGATTCAGACATGCAATCTTGACTCTAGCCACATTATTCTTCTTAGTGAATTTCATATCCACCTTTCGAGTAGCCCCAATATGGAGCTGTCGACGATCGGGATCGCCGACCGCAAGAAGTGAGTTAGGGGTCGGTGTGATACGGGACCGAGCTGCGCTTCACTTAGTCGGAGGAAAAGTATGGGCGAGGTTATGGTGAACAAGGCGACAACGGCGGAGGATCGAGATTTATCTTGGTTCGAGCCCTGTGGAAGGTAATAGCTCTACTCCGATCGCCTTGCGCAGTTCTCTTAGCTAATTTCGAGTACAAGGGTGTTTTTCTGACTCAAGTTCAACAATGGCTAAGTCTAAGCTCGAGCTAGGCGCGTTGTGTGTTGTCTTAAATGCGCCCCAAAGGACTGTGTTCCCTAGGTTTTTATACCTCCTCAGCACGCAACGGCCGGGCTACATTCCCGGGAGGTGGCCCTTGTGCACGTTGAGGGCCGGCGGTAACTGCTTCCGAACTTGTTGTACGCATGCACTCCTGCCCCACGACCCGCGCCTTGAGCAACCGTCGGTCAAATGCTTGATCCGAAATCCAAGGGCGGATCGTGGCTTCGAATAAGGGCCCGCCCGAGCTCGAGGTCGAGCGAGGCCGTGCTCGGGTCTAGCGCGCTCTAGGTCGAGCGCCTCGGCACGCATCCAGGTCGAGATCGGTGGCCTCCCGAGCTCGGGGGGGTCCGTTGACCGCGCGCCAGCCGGTCAAAGGACGCCCAGCCCTCGTCAGCTAGCCCCCGAGGCTTAAGGTCGTGGCCGGAACATGGGCCGACCTTGAGTCTCCATAGCCGGGATCGATTCCCAGAACTTCCTTGAGGTCGAGATCGTGCGAGAATGTAACGCTAGGTCTTGAGGATACGACACCTGGCGCCTCTTGATCTCCGTCGCCCCGGTACGGATGCGAGCGGTTGGTGACACCTGCCGTGCCTCGAAACCGCCGCCCCGGCCTTAATTGCATCTGTCAAATCGTGGCCGGCGAGTCCTCTGAAGCGCCGCGGTCTGGATTTGGCGACGGTGCGGCTTATAAACCCAAGAAACTGCAGTCTCTCGAGGAAGCTTCCCGACCAGTGCCTTCCGTCCAAGCAAAAAACCTTCCTCCCCCGCCTTCGACCGAGATCGCCGCAATCGCCATGGCCAAGCTAGGGAGGAGCACTTTGTCGCCTTCGAGGATGAAGGAACTTCGAGACCACAGGCTGCTCGACCCATTCACATGGCGGCTTCCGCAACGAGACCGAGCCAACCCCTGGGGCAGCGAAATCGTCAGACCGAAAGCACCGTCCTCTTGACTGCGGACCCGGAGGCGAGTTCCTCTCCGTGGTCCTCACCATTCGAGATCGAGCTCATAAAAGTGGTGCGAACTCCATTCTTACTCTCGCCATCTTTTCCCACCTATGCGAGGGGTTCCTAGGAATCCTTCCCCACCCCTCGCTCTTCTTTCGGTACTTCAGCCTCTTCAGCTCCGGGAAGGACCCTGTGGTCGGATGCCTCTATTTCCGACAGCGGACAGGGCTCAAGTGGTCCTTCCCCAAGGTCCAAGCTCGGGACTCCCTCGGGCCGTGGGTGGCGCCAGTTCTACTGAAGAAAGGGGCTTCGGCCGTGTCATCTGAGGGAAAACCGTCGGACGGAAGAAGAGGACCCCAAATCAGGCGACCTCGAGGGCGGCGAAGAGGCCATTACCGCCATACACCTCTGCATAGCAAGCGGTCTCACCGGCGGCGATCGCCGTTGATTTCTGCGAACCGAAAGTGTCTCCCTGCGAGGCGAACCTTTTGTTCTTCGAGATCCATCTATGATTTCCTTGCTGGGCGACCTACCACCCGACCGCCGAGAGAGTCGGATCAAGCGCCGGCGAGTCTATACGCGCCGTCGAAGAAGCTCTGAGCGGCATGTTTAGGCATCTGGCGGCGGCGTCTCCACGGAGGAGGTAAGTACCTACTAAGCGACATCCATTCGAGCCTCTGTGGAGCACATTCTTCGTCAGACAATGGTCGGCAAGGCCTTCCGCATGGGGTATTATTATTAATGGCTCTTCAAGATGCTCGTGATATCGTCCGCACTTGCCGCGCATGCCAATTCCACGCCCGGAAGTCGCACCAGCCCGCCTACGCGCTCCAGACCATCCCGCTCGCCTGGCCCTTCTCGACATGGGGGCTGGATATCCTCGGCCCTTTTCCTCAAGCGGTCGGGGGGAAGAAGTTCCTGTTCGTGGCCATCGACACCTTCACCAAGTGGATCGAAGCCGAACCAGTCTCGACCATCCTTTGCTCGGCGGCGATTCGTTTTTAAACTTGTTCGTGGTCACAGTGCGGAGTTCCATGCAAAATTATCGCGACAACGGTACCCGGTTTACGGTGAGTTGTTCGGGGAGTTTTGCGAGGAACTTCGGCATCAAAATATGCTTCGCCGATTGCTCACCCTCGAGCAGCGGAGCGGTGAGCCAACGCCAGCGAATCGTCGTCCAGGTGTCAAGAAATGAGTTGCGAGATGAGCTCGAACGCTACGGCAAGACACAGGTGGGCGAACTTCCCCCGTCCTATGGTCTATCCAGGTACCACGATAAGCCGAGCCACGGGGTCCACACCCTTCCGGCTCGTGTTCATTATCGGGCGAATCCGCCTCCCGAGGTTACTGTTAGGCTCTGCCGAGTCGGCTTGGTTGACCAAGTCGACCGAGCACGAGCGGTCTCTCGACCTTACCCTCACGGAAGAAGTAAGATGCCGTAATCTTTGCTCGATCAACGCGTACCGCAAGCTCTTCGAGACATGCGTCTCGGTCGGTCACGACCTAGGAAGCTCCTTGTTGGGGACTTAGCCCCGAGGCGGATTCGAGGGCTCGTCCGGACCAACAAGTTGTCCCCCTGTGGAGGGCCCCTATAGAGTCGTTTCAACAGATCGCACGGTGCTTACTGGCTAGCAATGCCCGATGGCGTGGAGCTCTCTAGCTCGTGGAACATAGATCGACCGGAAATTTTATGTGTAAACTCTATACCTTACATTTCAATAAAGCCGATTGCTCCTTTTTCACCCTTTATGATTGCTTCCACTTGTGTTGTTACCATTCTTTGTCTGAGTCTTTTTGTGTTCGAGCCACGACCTTTCGCCAAGCAAAGACGTTTGCTCTTGGTCTCGTGTCGCGGGCTCGGCGTTCACCCTAGTGGGCGAGCTAAGCGTAGCCGAACCTCTTGGCGATCTAGCTCTCCCACGTGCGGGCCGAGCCGAGGGACTCGCCACTTTGGTCGTTGAGCAAATGCGCATGGTCGTGATGGTTGCTCGAGCATTAGCGGAGTGTGGCCATCCGCTTAGCGGGCTCGCTTTGTGTCACTCCCTTGCGGGCTTTTTCCTCTACTCTCTGGTCGTGGCCGCTCGTCCGTCTCGTCTTGTGCCCAAGGCACGCGTCGCTCGACCTCGGGCCAACGGGGTGGATAAGGCTATCCTATCGGCGACGACCAAGAAGCGCTTGGCGTGGCAAACGAGCAAAGCCGGAGGGACAAGCACAGCAACTATGAATTTAAATCAGGGACAAGGTTTCCTCGTTCCCCCAAACAAAACGATCTGTTTTCTATTGGAACATTACTTGCTTTATAACGACTTTTACAGCTCGGCCATCTCGCGGGCAAGCTTCTCTTGCTCGAGCTCGGCGACCTTGGCCCTCGGGGCCGATAGCTCACTCACAGTTACGAAGGGCCACCATGGAGGCATCCATGACTCGGCGCCGTTCGTCTTGGAGTTGGGCCATCGCGCTCGTCGCCACCTTTTTGGCGCGCTCGAGTCTCCCTTCGAGGTCCGAGAGCTTGGCCTCGAGCTCGGGGGACGCCTTCACCGAGGAGGACGACCGGTCGGCGGCGGCTTTCTCCAGTGCCTCGACCTTGGCGCGCTCGTCCTCGACCGCCTTGTTGGCGTGCCCAAGCTTCTCTTCGAGTTCGAGGACCTTGGCCTCGAGCTCGGGGGACACCTTCGGCGGGGGAGACGTCAGCTCGGCAGCAGCCTTCTCTAGAGCTTTAACTTTAGCCTGCTCGGCCTCGAACGCCTTGGCCGACCATGCGCGTTCCTGCTCCACGGCCTTAAAGCCGTAGTCGCGTTCGGAGGCCCTGACCTGCTCGAGCTCTGCCGCGTGAGCTACCTCCTGCGCCCTCATCGTCTGGCGCAGATCGTCGAGCTCTTGGGCCTGCTGCTCGAGCTCCCCCTGCTCGACCTCGATGGTCCTGATGAGCATGGAGCGCTCGACCTCCCGCGCCTCTATCACGTTCAGGAGGCCCCTCAGCACGTCAGCATGCTCTTGAAGGCCTTGTAGCCCGCGAGAGGCATGGTCGATCACCTTCACGACGAAGAGGGGGGGCCCAAAATGTGAGTGGACAAGGAGCTCAAGCTACGAACTACGAAGTACGCAGGAAGACCCTTACCTCGCGGAGACGGCCCTCCAGGCGTGCACGGGTAAATTCCTCGCGGTCGTCCGTACGATCGCGAGGGATCTCCTCCTCCTCATCGGCCGCCATGTTGGGCCGGGCGGCTAAGGTTACTGGCGCTTGGGCGTGGTCGACTCCCGCCCGATGGCGGCCTGGTCTTCCGTTGCCTCCTCCGGTGGACTCAACTCGCCACTGAGGGGCGCGGCGAGATCGATCCCGACCTCGCGGCGGGTCCTCACTCGTCTCGGCACCAAGGAATGGCGGCGGGTCCGCGCGGCATCCTCGACCTCCACGGCACAGGATGCGGCGGTCAAAGACACGGCGACCATAGCGGGAAAGATCCGCGGAGCACCGCGGCTGGTCTGCTCGGTGGCGGCGGCGTCGCGGCCTCAACGCCTGGAGCGGCCGTGGCCGGAGGAGCTCGGGGTATCGCCCCGGGCGCGGCCACGAAGCTCTGAGTGTCCTTCCTCGCGGTGGCACCGGGAGAGACAACGTCGGCAGATGCGTCATGGTCGACAGCTGCGTCATGGGCCTCGCCGGTGTCAAAATCCGCGTTGGTTGCGGGCTGGGGCTCGTCATCGTCCGTGTCGTCAAGGCCTTGGTCGAACTCGCCGGCCTGAACCAGGCTTGGCGACCCCGACGGAGTTCGCGTTGGGCGCGAGAGGCGGCGCGGGACCAATTCAAATGTGTCCTCCTCCTCGGACTCGGACTCGCCCTGGATAACAGCCATCGTCAAAATGGGCAAGTTTCGAGCTCGGGCGCTCAAGGTCTGCGATCAAGAGCATACACTAAGCCAGAAAGATGCGGGGGGCGTTGCAGTCTAAAGATTCTTGGGGTTTACCTGGGTCACCAGCCTCCGCCTCGTCGAGGGTCGGCGAAGATCTTGCTACCCTGGTGCCACGGGAGCGCATCGCTTCCGCGCCCCGCCAGCCCGGGACCTCAGGACTCGGGCCGGCTCTGCGTCGCCAGCAGTGGCGATCCCAGGGCCTCGAGCCCGAGCACCCTGGGCCGGCTGGGGGTTCGAAGTCCGGGCGGCGGCCGCCGCGCTCTGTTGAGCTAGAGAGCTCCCTGCCATCGGGCATTGCTAGCCAGTAAGCCCGTGCGTCTGTTGAAACGACTCTATAGGGGCCCTCCCACCGTGGGGACAACTTGTTGGTCTTTGGGCCGAACCTGAATCCATCTCGGGGCTAAGTCCCCAACAAGGAGCTTCCTAGGTCGTATCGTCGAGACGCATGTCTGCGAAGAGCTTGCGAGTGTCGTTGATCGTAGCGATTCTGCATTTGGCGCCAGTTGTCGACGATCGGGATCGCCACCGCAAGAAAGTGAGTTAGGGTCGGTGTGATACGGGACCAGCTGCGCTTCACTTAGTCGAAGGAAAAGTATGGGCGTGGTTATGGTGAACAAGGCGACAACGGCGGAGATCGAGATTTATCTTGGTTCGAGCCCTGTGGAAGGTAATAGCTCTACTCCGATCGCCTTGCGGCGTTCTCTTAGCTAATTTCGAGTACAAGGGTGTTTTTACGACTCAAGTTCAACAATGGCTAAGTCTAAGCTCGAGCTAGAGCGCGTTGTGTGTTGTCTTCGTCTACCCCAAAGATTGTGTTCCCTAGGTTTTATACCTCCTCAAGACGCAAGCAGTAGGGCTACATTCCCGGAGGTGGCCCTTGTGCGTTGAGGGCGTGCAGAATCGCTTCGAACTTGTTATGCGCATGCACTCTGCCTCACGACCAGCGCCTTGAGCAACCGTCGATCAAATGCTTGATCCAAATCCAAGGGCGGATCGTGGCGAATAAGGGCCCGCCCGAGCTCGAGGTCGAGCGAGGCCGTGCTCGGGTCTAAGCGCTCTAGGTCGGCGCGGCACGCATCGAGTCAAGATCGGTGGCCTCCCGAGCTCGGGGTCCTTTGATTGAGCGCCGGTCGGTCAAAGCCCGCCCTCGTCGAGAACCTGACCCAAATAATGGAAAACATCCGCAGCTCTTGAGTAAGACCTCTGAACTGAACCCACACCTTTGGAATCTCATACCGATAAACATCTGAGCTCTCCTTCTCCTCAATACTCATAGTAGCCTTAACACTTTTAGCGACTACCGGTCCCCATTCAATGAGCCTCTGCAAATCAGCTTTAGATGGGAACGTCGTCACCAAAGTATTGGGGCCACAATCAGCTACCTTCCAGTTCCAATTTCCAGGAAGCAATCTCTCCAGTTCCGGTCTAACATTCATCTCTAACATAGAACCTTCAATCACTTTGACAATTGCCACCGTAGAATCAGAAGACACCTTCTGGGTACCAGGAAACGAGATATAATAAAAGCCTAAACCCTCTACAGCATAACCACTGGGAACAGCCACAGACTTAAATTGCTTACTTGCTGTGCAGGCCTTTGCTACATGTTCATCCGAACCACAGGTTTCACAATTCAACTCGATGGTGCAATCCGAGTTAACATGACCCTTAGTAAGACATCTATAGCAGTAAGGCTTGTTAATTTTGGATTTCACTACTCCCTTAGCAAATGCCCCTATTTCTGCCCCTGTCTCCACAGCTAACTCCCTTGACCCAGAAAGAGCCGGCATTTGGATTGAAGTGTGCTTACCCACATCTTTTGCCGGAAGATGAACAGGAGTAGAAGCATTGCAGCCAGCAGTATTGGCGGTGGAGACTTGAATCGCCGAACCGCTGCACCTAGCATTCCCATTGCTGCCCCCGACCACAGAATCAACTCCACGAGCAGAATTTCCTCCTCCCCCAGCTCCAATTCGACCAAAAACCTGGTCCTCACCACGAATACCCCTTCCACCTTGTCGAAAATCCCTTCCCCGGCCATATGCACCACGATTGTAGCCACCACCGCCGTAAAAACCTCGTCCCCCCCGGTAACGGCGACCAACATACCCAGGGTTGAATCCCGGCTGGAAACCAGGATTAAACCTCTGCGCCGCCTGATCAACCTTGCTCCCGCTTCCACCGGCACCATTGCCCTGCGAAGACATCGGTCGCCCCCCTTCGCGCACCACCGCCGCGTAGGATCGACGAAGCGGAACAGAGGTCTGGGGATGGCGATTAGGGTTGGGACGAAAGGAGCCCGTGCGTGAGAATAGCGCCACCAGACCCTGTGTCCGCTTGAATCTTCCACCGGGGCCCAGTATAATCCAATTCGGATCACCGGGTGAAAAACACTGGGCCAACTTGGGCTGAATAATTTTTCCACATGCATGTGACGGTAGGGAATTTTCCACCTCACAACACCCCTCAGGAATCTTAAATTTTAACATCGACTTAGTACCAGAAGTACTCGCATCCATTTTTGAACCATAAGGCAATAAATCTGTTTTCAGCAAATTTAAATTCAAACCACGCCGACGTAAACCCAAGTTACCATAATTTGCCGAATTCAACGCATCTCCAAAGGTCCTCGGTGGAGACACCCGAGGCGGGGGCAAGGGACCCTGCCATGGCCTGACCCCAACCTTACGAAGAACTAATGCATTGACAATGCGATTTGCCAACAGACGATTAGCCCGACGAGAGGTTGAAGATTTACTCACCGACAGTCCCTCCTCCGCTTGTTGGAGATCGCAAACGGAAAATCCCTCAGCCTTAGCCTCCGCAATGAATTCCGTTGTAGAAATTACATCTTCATCGGAGGACTCCTCATCGGAGCCGCTGGACTTCCAGAATCTGGAGCGAGAGCTTCTGCCAACGCCGGAACTTGGTCTGGAGCAGACCGCTGCCACCGACTCAACCACAGCCGACAAATTCGCTCTCGTTACCTTCAAATCCTGTTCTGGCTCCCCACTGGAACCAACCCCCACATCCCTGTGCACCCGGGATTTTAATCCAGCAATCGACACCGAAGCAGAAGAAAGATGACAACCAGTCATGAGAAGCCAAAACCTTACCGATCAGAAGCCATTACCAGGAAACAAGCTCCGACGAGCAGGAAGAACGGCACGCGTTGCCGAACTTTTGAAAATCGCCCAGATCGCCTGATCCGCAAATTACGCTCACCTCTCCCCGCGCGTCAGAACATAAGTACTGGTGTTTGTGACACCCTAGAATTCCTGCACAAGACAAAGGAAGAGGCTGAAAAGGCTGAAAAGGAAGAGGCTGAAAAGGAAGTACTGGTGGGGAATGAAGATTGGAGAGTACATACTCAATGACACCGAGTATACACACCATGCCGCTCCGCACTAAGAGTACTCTACAATGGATGTAAGGTTTTTAACGAGACAGTAATGTTGTACCTTTTCAAGAATAAATAAAATTTAGTTTTTTCCCTAACATTTATGTCAACTACCTCAACTTTGCGTGTTTCTGGCTCCTTTACTCCCATCACAATAGTATAAATAGGTTATGCATAGGTCAGCACCGCACAAAACCAGCACAAATTGCAAATAAATCGTACCATGTTGGCCCGACACGGCATAGCACGACACCCACCTCTAGACATGATTGATGGAGGACGACCTAAACTCGATCGAGCACATACGATCTGGACCGTTAGTTTCAGATCCAATGCTCAAGCGAATCTCTAGAATCTATACTACAGAGCAAGTGCTAGCTCAGTATATATTGCCTACCTACGCTGTTTTTGTTGGTTAGAGTTTGGTCATAATAGATGACATCGCAAAGTCCACGGTATAAAGCATATCTGAAAAGAGACCCCAAATCCAATCAGAGGAATTAAAAGGAGACCAATATATATAGTGTAAATTTTATAAAACTATAAATTTTTTTATAAAATATTAAAAAACTACATATTTTAGTCTCTATTCCATAAAACTATAGATTTTAAGAGAATATGTATCATAAAACTATAGGTTCAAAAACTAACTATTTCTTATAACTGGTCTTATAGTGTTGGTACACATGGAAGCTTTACGCTCGGATGAAATGGAAAATAGGAGCATGTATGGCTACCATGCAGGTCCATATTATCAAACCCCTTAAAAGAAATAGTAAAATCTAAAACATGTAGTTTTGTGACAAAAGTTCACGTAAAATATATAGTTTATGAAATAGGAGCACTTTTGATAGTTTATGAAAAAATTATGACCAATGAAATCTACTCATACTACCTATATTAAAGATGGAGAGATTCTAGCCAGGCAAGATGCCACATCACCGGTATCACGATTAGGTCCTCTGAAATTTTTGAAATTGCGTTTGGTCCTCCTAGGGGTGAAAACGGAGCGGATAATATCCGGACCGTATCCGTATTCGGTATCCGTTTTTAGAGAAATGGCAAAAGAATCGATATCCAAGCGGATACGGATATGGATACTGGATAATTATCCGGATCGAGAGGCAAAGCGGATAGGAGGCGGATATGGGGAGGTGATATCCTACGGATCTGGCGAATGCGGATATCCGTGTCAGGATATCCGTTTAATCAGCAGGACTCGATCTCGGGCGGGCCTCGAGGAGGCGAGGCTGGGATGGGCAGGCCCAACACTTCTAACGGAAACATAAGGTAAGATTCGTTACCTTATGTTTGTTTTGAACACTATTCTATAAGTTTTGTTATGTTTGTGGATTATGTACTCTAAATCCTAATATTACGTGTTGAAAATTGTGTTTTGCGTTTGCATATTATCCGACTAGATATTCGGTTTCGTTTCCGTTTTCGATCCGACTCCGATTACTATCCGTTTTATTATTATCCGATACCGATTTAATATCCGATCCGTTTTTAAATTATCTGTATCCGTATCCGTATCCGGGTGAAAAAAAATGTGGCGAATATAGAAATGTCACTATCCGACCGAATCCGCTCCGTTTTCATCCCTAGGTCCTCCTCGTCTTTTTTGCAAAAAAAAAAGCCCTTCAGAAATTTTAAAATTGCATTTAGGTCCCTCCAGAAATTCAAAAAAATTGCTTTCAAGTTCCCCACCAACTCTTTGCAAAAGAACTATTCGAAAATTCTAAAAATGCATTTAAGCCCTCGCACCATCTATTTTGCAAAAAAAAACTTGTTGTTTCGCAAGTTCATTTTAGCTCCTTCTCAAGCCTTTTTTGTAAAAAGTTATCGCAGATTAAGGTAATTGCGTCTAAACTCGTACCATGCCCTCTTGAAAAAATTTCCGATTCTAAAAAATCACTTTCTCACGGTGTCGTGCATTTGTGCGGCTTGATGCCGCATGTACACACTAGTGTATATGGCTACACCCTTTATAGCGCTAGTGATTAGAGGATGGCCAGGTGAGCCACCTGTCATTTTGGCGATTTTACGAAAAAGCCCCTTCACTTCTTCGAAATTACGGATAGGTCCTTTCGGATTACAAATAGATCCTTTGCGATTTTTTGTGAGACAAAGATAATTTTTTTTCTTCGCGTTTAGGTCTCTAGCGCGGTATTTAATGGAAAAAGACTCACGTTAAATTCAAATCGCGAACAAGCCCTTTTCTAATTTTTCAGGGTAGCGAACAGGTCCAAAAAAATAACAAACAGGTCCCTGCTTCTTACGTTCAGGTCCTTTCTCCATTTTTCCCGGAAAAAATGTTTTCGTCACCAAAAAAACCCGGAAAAAATGTTTTCGACACCCAAAAAACCCAAAAAAAATGTTTTCGTCATAAAAAAAACACAGTTAAATCGAAGATTTATGGCGGCTTATGGATTTGCCAGCGAATTAAATCATGGGTTTTTTTAAAAAATGTAGATTCGTCAGAAAATTTATAGCGACCCATAGATTAGCGGTATGGGTCATAACGACCCATTTTTTTAACAAACACAAAAACCAAAAACGAAAAAACAGATTAAATCGGAGGTTTATAGCGGTTCATAGATTAGCGCATGAATCGAGCGACCTTTTAAAAGAGGAAATACATAAAAAAAAACCGGCAGCACTTTTCTTTTAAAAATACAAAAAAAACATAGATTCAACCGCAATTTTCTAAATAAAACACGCATCGACAAAAAAAACGGATTCGTCGAAGGTTTATACCAACTTGTGTATTTGGCAACGAGTCATAACCGTGGGTTTTTTTTTAAAAAAAAGTGGGTTCGTCCAAAGATTTATAGCGACCCGTAGATTCGCCGACGGATTCTAACGACCCATTTTTTTAACAAACACAAAAAACAAAAAAAAACGCGGATTCAACCGCAATTTTCTAAATAAAACACATCGACAAAAAAATACGGATTAAATCGAAGGTTTATAACAACTTATGGATTTGCCAACGAGTCATAACGCGGGTTTTTAAAAAAAGCGTGGATTAGATCGAGATTTATAGCGACCTATAGATTCGCCGGCGGGTCCTAACGACCCATTTTTTTTAACAAACACTAAAAACAAAAAAAAAAGATCAAATATCCCCAAATGCGAAAAAAACAACCACGGTTTTCTAAAAAAACACAGATTCGTCGAAGGTTTATATTAACCCGTAGATTAAACGCGGATTCATCGAAGGTTTGTAATATCCTATGGATTTGTCAGCGAGTCCTACCGACCCATTTTATTTAAAAATGTGGAAATCGAAAATTCGACAAATTTTATCAGACGACGGGTTATAACTATGGTTTTCTAAAAAACGTAGATTCCTTGAAGGTTTATAGCTAACGACCTATTTTTTTCAACAAATATGAAAACCAAAAATACGACTCCCATGGATTTGCCAATGGGTCCTATCGACTCTACAGAACGGCGCAGCGTAGCGCACTATTATTGCTAGTAAGGGCCTGTTTGGCAGGGATTCAGTTTCTCCAGATTCATGAAGCTGAAGCTATGAGTACATTAAGAGTGTTTAGATAGATCATCTTGTTTACATTTTAGACCAAAAATATAAACTTAATTCACTTTATTTTAACCTACAAACTTTACCAAATAGGCCTGATCGATGGTGCTGCTCCGCTCTACGGGTAAGGTGATGATGCGGCGTTGTTGGCATGGCGATACCTACAAAGCTGTCAGATGACGCACGCCGTCGTGGCCATTGCACTGAGCGATCGTGTACACGCCGCCTGTATACAACGTACGCAATACTTGACGCGAGGACGTATACATGCGCTGCCAGCCTCGATGGATCGATCGGCCGCTCCGGCCGTATCACGTATTCACGTCCTGATCGACTTGTTAAAGTTATCCTGCCTTCCCTGTCTGCTTCAGGTTCGGCGGTTTTCCAAGTGCAAAAATTGGCTAGGAGGAGCTAGCCTCACGTAAATATAGACACTGCTCATTTAACTATAGGACGTACGTACATGCACCGCTAGGACTCTAGGTCTAGAGTGATGGATCCGAGCTCCTATGTACAGTAAATGCATGGGTGCGAACTAAATTTAGATATCTAGCTGATATCAATTTAAAGAAGGAATTTTATCTTCAAAGAGATTAAAAGATCATATGAAAGTCTATTTATATTGGTGATGACTATTTGATTAAATTTGAGATTGGTATGCTTTGAATTGAGTTTGATTTGAATTGTGTTTGCACCAAAATATGGTAGCTAGAGCAGTTAAAATCGGCAATTCGGATCAACTGGGTATGATAGGACACGGTTTATAGATATTTGGAAACAGTGGAGATTATTAAGGAAATAGAGGCTGATACGGATTCTACTTTTAAGGCGTGTTGTAATAAGACTCGATTGGCCAATGATTATAAAAGATGGACCAAGGCTGGCGAAAGAAGGGACAATACAAACAAAATCAATCAAGCCTGCATTTATTTTCTGTCGGCTAGGAGTAGCTCTGTAATTTAGTCTTCTTGTAATTTGATCTTTATCAATAAAGTTGTGTACCGCCGATTATTGATCTTCGTCGATTACGCCCCAGGTCTGATTCTCTGATCTTGTTGCGCATAGCCTTTTTCACAGTATCTACCTTTACCCTTTATTCTCGATTTGATCGGCTTTTATTTGATTAGATCTAAGCCGATTACCTCACAAAATTAGTTTTGAGTGAATTTCATACCTTCTCCTTACCTTTTGCAGGGTCAAATCGGTTGGCACACTCTGAACCAGGTGTTCATCTGGTGTGCTATAGCCGAAAACCCTATTTTAAGTTTTTGACGCCAACACACTCTTGGCACGCCCGGTGGGACCACGAAAGATGTCTTCGTCAGGCAAGTCGATTCCATCAGCCGATTTCAACCCAGAAGCCATAATTGTCCCCACATTGGACGATTTGACCCCAGAGCAATACAAAGAAATTGAAAATCGAAAAGCTGCTTTGGAGGAGATGATGTTGGGTTGCTACCAGAAAACCCGATATGGGCTTACTCAGAAGACTGCCTTGCCGACGCTGAACCCTCTCAGCGATGTAGGGGTCTCAAGTGGCCCGATAAGTCAATACATGCCTGCGCAAGCCGAGTTATCAGCTATGATCGAGCAATCTGTACATCATGCATTAATTAATCAATCATCGGCTTTGGTCACTACCCTCAAGCCAATGATAGCAAATAACATAAAAACTATTGCTCCGGAGCTAGCTTCATCTGGGAGTCTGCTCGATCCACCGCAAGAACTACCAATATATCATGTCTATTTAGTAGTGCAAAACACCAACACGGTGGATGGTGTGAAAATGTCAGCTTCAACCCCTTCATTGATGCCGACTCGACCTATTATTTTATTGCCGAACAACCCTCGTCCTAGCGGGGTCATACATTACTAGGCATACACTGATGCTGCAAAACTGAACATGTTGGCTAATTTGCCTCCATCAGTTCCATTCCATGCATTCCCATAATCAACTCTACAACCGATTGAAACTAATAGAAGCTCTCAGCACCACGAACTGATCCCACTTAGGAATCCGGTTCCACACAGAGTAGTAACTTATATAGAACCCTTTGTCCCATTGCCGGAGCCACCGGTTAGGAGAGCCGATGGATACGATCAACTCCCTCGATATCAATCGGTAGCCCGAGCTTGCACTCAGGGGGCAGGATGGCAGTTATGATCATAATTGGCACAACTCCTGTACTGTGTCGGCTAACAACGTCAACTGGGCCGACCAGATTTCTGTTGTGTTAAGAGATCAATTCGGCTTACAGCCAAAGGGTAGAGTCATCAGCTATAGAAAGATGTACCCTAATTACATATATAGCATGCCCTATCCATATAATTTTAAAATTCCTGATTTTACTAAGTTTTTTGGAGATGACTCGGTCAAAACTTTAGAGCATGTCGGACATTTTATCGCTCAATGTGGTGAAGTTGCCTAGTCCAACGGGCTAAAAATTAGACTGTTCCCGCTATCTTTATCGAGACCTGCTTTCACCTGGTTTACCAGTTTACCTCCAAATTTGGTCTATTTTTGGAACGATTTAGAAAGCCGATTCTATGAGTACTTTTTCTCTCGTAGTCTAGAACTCAGGATTTCAGATCTGAGCTCCGTCCACTAGAAATTCAGGGAATCAATAACTGATTACATTAAGAGATTTAGAAAAGTTCAAAATCAGTGTTTTAGTGTCACATTACTCGATAACCAATTGGCCTATTTGGCCTTCTAGGGGTTGATTCCGCCACTTAGGAAAAAATTTGGTGAACAAGAATTTACCGATCTAAGTCACCTGCTCCATTGTGTGTCAACTCAAGAAAGCTGATACCCTAACAATAGGGGGTTCAATGATAAGTTTAAAATAAATGGTAATAATAAGGAAAAATCTAAGATTAACATGGTCGATTATTGTTCAAGTGAGTCCTCTGAAAACGATGAAGCAGAGGTAAATATAGTCGAATGGGTTAAGGGTTCCAAAAAATCCCTGGTCTGTTCATGGCTTAAGCCGACTAAGAACAAGTCGGAGATCAAGTACGCATTTGATGTGTTCAAGTGTGACCGTATTTTTATTTATTATTGCAAGAAAAAATAATACGATTACCTTAAGGACATGTCATACCGTCGGCTGATGAGATCAAGAAGTGAAGATATTGCAAATCGCATCATTCTTTTTCTCATAATACTAATGATTGCAATATTTTTCGTCAGCAGATCCAGTCAGCTATTGAAGATGGTCAGCTAAAGTTTGCAGATGAGCCGACCATGCAAGTAGACGTCGACCCATTCCCTATCAACATGGTGTGATGCTCGCAAAAGGGGAAAGAACCTATTACGAAGAACCAAAATGGGCTCAATGCGTTGATATCCAATCTAGTTCGAACAGTGGTGAGACTCTCAAGATAACAATCAGCTCATTACAAATAGAAGCCGATCAGGATGGCAAGAACTCGAGGACTGTCAAGCCAAAAGGAGATCCGCAAGTTGGCAGATGGTACAAGGCTGAAAGATCACCACCATGAAGGCTGATCAATAGGTCTAAGCCAACATTTTCTCAGTTGTTGGAAAAAAATGAGAAGATAAGCAATCGGCCACGACACTATCCTTGTCGGCTAGATAATTTGTATTGGCCTAAGAATCTAGAAAGAGCGCATCAAAGGTGTCCTTTTTGGCAGTTTTGCTGGGAAAGGGGAGTAGCATTACCGACGCCATACTCATGCCCAATGGAACACTACCCCCGAGACAATTGGACTAGGCAATCAGCCAAGGATAGGCTATCCGGGGCAATTTGGGATCATCTTGGCCAAAGGTAGGGGTGAAAATGGAGCGGATAATATCCGGACCGTATCCGTATTCGGTATCCATTTTTAGAGAAATGGCAAAAGAATCTGATATCCGACGGATACGGATATGGATACGGATAATTATCCGGATCGGGAAAAGCGGATCTGAGGCGGATATGGGGAAGGTGATATCCGGCGGATATGGATATCCGATATCCGGATATCCGTTTAGTCAGCGAGACTCCGATCTCGGCGGGCCTCGGGGAGGCGGAGGCGGGATGGGCCGAGGCCCAACACTTCTATGAAACATAAGGTAAGATTTCGTTACCTTATGTTTGTTTTGAACACTATTCTATAAGTTTTGTTATGTTTGTGGATTATGTACTCTAAATCCTAATATTCTGTGTTGAAAATTGTGTTTTTGCGTTTGCATATTATCCGACTAGATATTCGGTTTCGTTTCCATTTTCGATCCGACTCCGATTACTATCCGTTTTATTATTATCCAATACCGATTTAATATCCGATCCGTTTTTAAATTATCTGTATCCGTATCCGCATCCGGGTGAAAAAAATGTGAGCGAATATGGAAATGTCACTATCCGACCGAATCCGCTCCGTTTTCATCCCTAGCCAAAGGTATAGGAGACCGATCCAAGAGAGGATTACTTTGCCAAATCGGGCTAATGGACCTGTGGAGTCTAGCGTTGCAGTAAAAGAAGATCTAG